>OZ007502.1:123760466-124291924 GCA_963931805.1 Microdon myrmicae | reverse complement strand
AATACTGTAAAACTTATAGTTGGTGTTCCAAGGAGAGATCACAACTGTTAAAACTTGAAAACATTTGATACGACACTAACGATCTGAGGCTGATCTTTCAAAATTCATTCCATAGAAGGAGGACCCTTTTATACAGACCATTCACTAACTTGTACTTCGCTCTACTTATTTAACGTGGGGGCCCGACTTGCATCCACGGAATCTGTAACGCGATTAAAGATATCGACCGAAGCGACAGAACACCAAGCTTTTCATCCATCGCCCCGATGACCATATAAGGGATGATCTTCTTTACATCAGTACGCAGGGCGCGAAGCATACACGATGTTTGCCTCTGTTACTCATGGTGTGTGTGTCCACAAGTATGCGGACCGTGGATCACCAAATCCATAAGGGTAACACCATGAGCAATGATCTGCAGCTGGGCAAGTAATCCTGAAAGGGCATCCGCATGTTTACATTAAGTACACAGCGAACACGATGATTGGTCGTCGTACCGATGCTGGTGGCCTACTCAGGATTCTTGTGCGCATGTTTTAATGCCACAGACGTCTGGGTGCGAGATAGGAGAGAAAGTTTCGTTGCTTGGATAACTTGCTGTGTCTTGGGATGAATACGATGATCTTCGCGCACGTGCGTAGCAGGGTAAGTATATTTGAGTAGCGCCGAATAGTTTTCCTTGGTGTATGCTGGGTTTATAATTTCTTACCAGGAAATCTGATGATGCAACATACAACCGACGAATTGCTTTCTAGGCATATGTTGTGCTTCATGCAATCATGCCCTTGGAGAAAATGTCTCTTGTTGCTCGTGCTAATAATTAGCGAGAATATGACTTACGTGGCTAGGAGACATTTTAAGCAGATAACTGGAAGGTGCGCTTTAGGTGGAAGCTGTATGCATAATTGCCAGGTAAGTAATGGCGCTCAGCTGTACTTGCCAAAATACCTGTATTATAGGCTTTTGTAAGCTGCGGGGGGGGGGGGGGTGTTTTTGCATCATAAGCGAGAAGATAAGCAGTGGCGTTCCAACGAACCGCCACAAGTCTTAATCAAGAATCGGGAGTCGAGCAGCAGAGTGAGTAACGTACGGGAGAAGAAGGGCTCCTCAAAAGTTATTTGTACATCTATTAAATCCGAGAATTAAATGTCCTTTTTGCCATAGCAACAATTGTGTTTAAATTTTAAATGTCTCTTCAAAAGATTTGTTGGTCGTAGCATTTGTTTAAATAGTGATTTGGTTGTTTCTCTTCCTATCAATGAAATAGACTTTTAGTAAACAGTGATTTTTCTCGCGTGTGTAAAGACACTTACGTCGCTAGTGAATCAATATAATCGTGAGGCAACACATTCGGTATCAAGGACAACATCCGTAGCCCACTCTTCCCGGTGAACCGGAAGCACGGTGGTGCACCAAAAATATTATACTTGTATAACGATAATACACACAAGTAAAAGGTGCAATGGTGTTCCACAGTGGTTACTGCTTGAACAAAATTGAGCTATTTCTACATGCATAATTCAATCTCCGCATTCCCAGCAAATGATAATCAATTGATCAAAACTTGAGCTACCACCATGTATTTAAAGGCAAAGGCGTCCGACATTTCCATTGCGATATCATTCTGCAGTGTACGTAAGTCTTCTATGGACGCGTATCCATACGAAAATTCAATATGGCCGTAAGTCTGTCTAGTAACACAATATATACGACCGGTTGAACACGAAACGTGATTTGAACCTGAATGCCATCCGATTGACGATGGAATGTACGCAAGTGCAACATGGATAAAAGTTCCACGTGAACGCAAGCACTGGCAGGCAAGACCGTTAGAGAACAGGCTCCTCAAAGAGGCAAGGCCACTAAGCACGCAAGTTCGACATGGACACATTTCTGACATGAACGCAAGTCCATCATGAAGGCAAATCCTACATAGGGGCAAGTGGGAAATGGATGCGCGTCCAACATGGCTCGAAATCCAACATTGAAACAAGTCTGAGATGGATCCAAGTCTGATATGGGCGCGAGTCCAATATGGTTGAAGTCTGAGATTACACAAATCCGAGGTGAACGCAAATCCGAAGTGGACGCAAGTCCAGAATGAACAACGTGATTCTAAGTCCAACATTGACAGTAATCCGACATGGATGCAATACCGACATGGGTGAAGTACGATATTACGCAAATCCAACGTTGACGCAGGTCCGAAATGGGCGCTTATTTGACAAGGACGCAAGACCGATATAAACGCAAGTAAAACATAGACGCAATTCCAAGGACACAATTCCGTCATGGAAACCAGTTCGACAAAGACGCAAGTCAAACATGAATGAAAGTCTAATAACGACCCAATCCAAAAAGATACGTTGTTTCGACGTGCATGGATGGTCAATACGAACTCAAGTGTAGGGCGTATACATTATGACAAAAACAGCAGCCTGTCATATACGTAAATGGGAGATTGGCGTCAACCTTACTTAATCTCGAATCAGTCGACGATGGTCAAAAATATGATCTCACCGAGCTCATATTTTGACCTCGTTGAACAGTAGCCCCACTTGGCCAATAGTCCCAGTTGAACGACAGCCCCAGGTGAAATACAGTCCCAATTAAACAATAGTCTTAGTTGAATGAAACTCCAAATTGAACAAAAATTACAATTTGACAAAAATTCCACTTAGACGAGAGTCCCAGTTGGTGCAGTTGGTCAAAATTCCCTATTACACGTAAGTCCCAGTTGATCGTCAGTTCCTCTTGCACATGAATCTCAGTTGGATGATAGTGCCAGCTAACAAGTGTCCACTTGGACTACAGATCCAGTTACGCAATAGTCGCGGCTGGTCGAAAATCTGAACTTAACAAAAGTTGTATCGCGTTTTCCAATAGGGACTTGACAACTTTTTTTTTAATAAAACGCAAACCATTTGAGATATTTCATAAACTTTATTATCGGCTTAAAGTACAATCAAAACATTTATGAACGAAACTGGATTCCGTTCATATGGCCACCGCAGGCACGTTTGCAGCGGTCGATTCGTTGGATCCAATTTTCGATGACTCGGCCAGACATTTCGGCCGCAACGGCCGCTATTTCGCGTTTAATGTTGGGTCTGAGCTCTTCCAACGTCGTCGGCTTGTTGGCATAGACCAATGACTTCATGTAGCCCCAATGAAGAGGCGTTAAATCGCACGAACGAGGCGGCCAACCGACTGGCCCATTTCTTGAGATAACACGCTCATCAACCTTACTCTTCAATAAATCGATTGTATCGTGTGCTGTGTGGCTTGTGGCACCGTCCTATTGAAACCACATGTCGCCCAAGTCCATATCTCCCAATTTGGGCCAAAAACAATCGGTAATCATGGTGCGATAACGATGGCCATTCACAGTAACGTAACGGCCCAATGCCGCCACCGGTATGCAAACCACACCAAACAGTTATTTTTTGTGGATGAAGTGGTGATTCATGAAACACATGTGGAATTTCACCCGACCAATAACGCATGTTTTGCTTATTGATGAACCCATTGAGCCAAAAATGAGCTTCGTCACTGAAGATGATTTTCCGATGAAATTCATCATCTTGGCGCATCTTTTCCAGAGCCCAATCGGAGAACGTACGTCGCTTCAAAGGGTCCATCGGCTTCAATTCTTGACTCAGCTTGATCTTATATGGGTGTAAACCAAGATCCTTACGCAAAATTCCCCATAAAGTGGTCTGGGCGATGCCCAATTCTTGAGAACGCCGTGGAATTGACTGATTTGGATCGTTTGCTACGAACTCTTAAAGTTGCGATCACCGACTCCAAATTTCGGTAGAACATTTTTATAATTTGCAGACGTTGATCGTTCGTGTTCTTAACCATGATGAAATGAAGACGTTTACTGAATAAATTGACAGTGACAGTTCGATGATTAGTGAAAGGGTGTGTTCACAAATTAAATTCAAAGTTGTCAAGTCCCTATTGGACGGTAATCCCACTTGACCAATATTGCCAGGTGAAATACCGCCCCAGGTGAAGGTTAGTTCCAGTTGAACGATAGTCCTAGCTGAACCATAGTCCCAGTTAGCCAACCCCAGTTAAACAAAACGGATCGAAATTCCGAGTTAAACGAAGATGGGTGATTGTTGCATGTACGACGGTGGGCTGAAAAGCTTCCGACCTAACAAGGACTTTTTTTTAATTTATTTTTATTTTTCTACATAGTCTCCTTGTAACTCTACACACTTCTCCCAGCGATGCTCCCATCTCTCTAACCCGTCCAATAGTATTCAGCGTTTTTCTCTGCAAAACGAAGGTGATTGCCTCCTCATTTGACGAAAATCTTTGTCCTCCGAGTGCAAATTTTTAGATTAGGGAACAAAAGGAAGACGCTTGGGACTAGATCTGGTGAGTAAGGCGGGTGGTCCAGAAGTTCAAACCATTATTCGTAGATTTTTGCCATCGTAACTGCTGAGGTGTGAAACGGGTTGTCTTGCTGAAACTGGATTTTCTTTCTCTGCAAATGTGGCTGTTTTCGGCAATTTTTGCCTTCCGTTGGTCAAGTAATGATGGTCAAGCAACTCCTGTAATGGTTTTTCTTTTTTGAAGATAATCGACTAAGATATCTCCATGACTGTCCCAAAAAACAGTCGCCATCGCTTTTCAGTTTTTGCTTTTTTTAGAGCCGATTCCCCCTTTGCAGTCCACTGTTTTGACTATATTTTTGTTTCGGGCGTATAATGGTGTATCCAAGTTTCATCGACCGTAATTAATCGACGCCAAAAACTGCGCCAACAGAGCCTTGGAAATGTTCATTCGGACACGTTTTTGGTCCAACGTGAGCAAACGCGGTACCTAACGCGCGGGCAGCTTTCTCGTGCCTAAATCCTGATTTAATATTTGACAGACACGTTCTTTGGACATTTTCGTAGCCTCTGTTATCTCTTTCACTTTAATTCGGCGGTCGTCTAGCACCATTTGGTGAACTTTAGCGATGTTATCGTAAGTTGTTGAAGTTTTTGGACGTCCTGAACGTTCATCGTCGCCCAAGCTCTCACGGCCACGTTTAAATTCAGCTGCCCAAATCTTCACTGTGGTAAATTATGGTGCAGAGTCCCCATACACAGAGTCCAACTCCTCTTTGATTGGCGTAGGCGTATTGCCTTTCAAAAACAAAAATTTAATGACAGCTCGATACTCAATTTTGTCCATTTTCACAAAAACACTCACATCGACTCACTCAAACGACTGTCAAATAAAAACGAGGCGTCCAAAACGGCTGAAATTTTGGTGAGTAGCTTTCAAAACATGCACAAGTGCATTCACTAGCTTGTATTGACGAGTGCTGCTGTCTGCACGTTGAGGTGAAACTTTTCAGGCCGCCCATGTATGCCAAAACATTTTTCAACGCAATTGCAACAAATAAGTAATTTGGACTCAAACACAAGTTTGAGTTAAATACTAATTCCAGTTATGTCGTAGATCTTGCTGAACGAAAGTTTGAGTTGGTCGCAAAGTCTGGCATCGATTAAGTTTAATGTGAAAACAAGTTTAACCTGGACACAAGTCTAATTACGATGCATCTCCTCCCTTAGGGGTATGTCTAAAATGGGCGAAAGCCGACATGAAACAAATTCATCTTGGGCGCACGTCCGACTTCGCTGTAAGTACAAATTAGATAACAATTCAATCTGATCTGCCTAATACCAAACTAAATCCAACCTGGACTCAAATTCGACGTAAGTCAAACATCAACGGTGGCGCTAATTCAAAATAAGTAGATATCCGCCGTCGACCCGAATACGATAGCGAAATATACGAAAGTCAGACACGAAAGCAAACTTGTGGGGTTAGGAGTTGTGTGTGCCGGCGTACGGCACTGGGTTCACTCCTAACCACCATCGTCAATGAAAGTTCCACCGAAAGAAACTCAAAATACATCAGAAGCCGTTAACAAAAAAAGGAATAAAATGCGCGATCTTGTTTATTGTTAATTATAACTGGTTTTATTGTTCAGTTCGTATTTATAGGTTTTACATGAACTCAAACTATCTTAGATTTCACATGTTCTATTTTATGCAAAACTACTTGTATTACTTTGAATCAGCACAAAAAAAAACTAAACTCCCGGACACTCACGACTCCATAGCAAGACACTCGCAGGAGAGTGCACACTCTCGTGTGCACTCGGCAGTGGCGAAAGAAAGAATATGCGCGCACGCTAGTGGTTGGATGACGACTCAATCGAGGGTTGGAATCTGGCTCTTGATTCACCCTCGATTCGGTGGTGGCGAATATCCTCTCGGCTAAGGATATGTTTACTTACCACAAGAGAAACGTAAAGTCTCTCTTTATGGAATAAAAAGCCGGATCTCGTAATGAAGATCATGGTGCATGGGTGTATGTGTGATCGCGAAGATTACATTGGATTTCTCATGAAACAAGGCCATGGAAAAACAAAGCAAAAAGACGGTAAGGACAAAGGGATCGTGAAGATCATTGTTTGAGATGTGCATTGCGGCTAAATAAATAGACGGCGATGCATCGATGATTGGGCTCCTCGATAGTATAGTGGTTAGTATACCCGCATGTCACCCGGGAGACCGGGGTTCGATTCCCCGTCGGGGAGCCCCTGGCGCAAGATTAATGACCTTGCCCAGAAAAAAAAATCATTATGGGAAATTTAACAAGCCTCAGGACTTGCTAAATAAGGCCAAGACCGGTTCCCGGTTGTAGTGCCGATGATGATGATGATGCATCGATGAAATGTGCTAAGAGGAAAGATGGGACAAGGGCATCATAAAAGTCTTGGATGGTGCTGCCCTTGTGTAAGTAGACGCATAGCCATTAGAAAAAGGTGCTAATGGATTGGGATACTCTATACAATGAAAATTGTATATCGTATCTTGGATCGATGGAAGACACGAATCCCTTGTCTGCATTTGCAGGGTAAATCGTTTGTGGCAAGCACGAAATTGGTGATTGTTTGTATTAAGGAAATGCTGGAGATGCGGTAATTGTTTGTCGATTGAAGAAACGAATCGCTGGTCGGTTTGTTGCAGTTGTAGGAACAAGCTGTCCAACATAGCATTTTAATGATGGCAAAGAGTGCCGAAAGGTTTGGGATTTATGATGCATATGCACATTAAAGAATCCATTTTAGGAATTTCAGATAATGCGTTGTATGCATTAAATGGCCTTGGAAAAGGAAATGTTTTCAGGTGCCAATGCAATTGCATTGGCGAAAAACAATGGGAGTTGGATTGCAATTATGGGGGGTTCTTTGGGTAAGCTTAAAAGAACCCCCACAAACTCGACTTAATTCAATTCCAATTTGGATGTATAGCCATATAAATACTACCCTGATATGACTGAAAATTTCAAAAAAATTGACAAATAGCTTGTGAAAAGTATATCTCCACTGCAACACGACTTAGACCTTGTTATAATGTAGAAATCTCCTTCACTAAAGTTCAACATTGCCAAAACGCTAAAAATCATTAAAGCTTACTGTTGTCTACATTCCTAATTAAGTGAATGGAAGCCTAATAAATCGATTACGAAGTACGAGGGTCATTTAAGAAGTTATTAAAAGACCAAAGAGATTATTCTCGTACTATCGAAATTGGTTGGCATTTAGTGTGCATTATACCGCAACCAAAAAAAAAATGTATCATCAGACAACTCACTAGCAAGAAACATTGTGCATCGGCAGCTGCACGAAAAATTTCGTGTGAATAAAATCTCGGCAAGATTGGTGCCGCGTTTACACTCAATTTAAAATAATCGCAATTGTGTAGTCGACTCGGAGGCTATGCCGATACGTAACTATGGACGAAACACGGATACTCTACGACACTCGAGAGTTAAAGGATTAATCAAAACAATATACTTTTGAAAGCGAACTGGCTCGGTGATACTCGTAGAAACAGTATGTTTCGAAAGCAAGAAGTCATTTACGTCGATTAGTTAGAAAAGATATGATTAATAGTTCGGAAGTATTATGTGTTGTCAGTACATCAGTTAAGCAAAAAATTCGACTAAAATCGTCCTCTTCTGCAAATCTGTTTCTAAGGACTTATTGAACGACGTTTTTATATATGCTCACTCATATGACCATATTATTTTGTTATGTACACCGATTTTTATAATCATTTATTAGTCGCGCAAACTCGCACAACCTTAGTATTACATTCAACTTTGGCTTTTACTTTATTGCAACCGTGAAATCAATCCTTATGCTTTTCATAGATTTTAAAATACAATAGAAATGGGAAGATAAGGACTATCGCTACTTTGGCTCGTCTAGTTTTCTTTTCTTTATTTAATTATAATTTGAAGCTGAATATCTTGGTTGTTGTTTAACTTACACCTTGAATTATAATGAATAAGTAAATAAATTAAAATTTTAGCCATAGTTACTGCGGATACAGGTACCTTGGTAGTAAAATTTAATATTTCATCCACAGTCATGTTTAGCATTAATACTGAAAATTAGAAATTATCAAATGTGATTAAGTCCTGTGGCCGCCAGGCTCTAAAATACAAGTCAAACAAACTGTGTTTTAACTTATAGATACAACTGCTTACGTGGCTTAACTTTCTAAGTAACCCCACAATTGTTTTTACTAATAGTGAAGTGGATAACACCCTAGAATTCTAGGAAGCTAAGAAAGGTTGAAGGCTATATGTAAAACAAAACCAAAGGTAATTGTGCACAACTCAAAAATATCGAATATTTGGTTGTCCTTTTGTAGTAACGCTACAAATTCAAGCCAAATTCTTGTACAGATTGAGTCAATACTACACTGCTTCAAATACATAGTTATCGAACAACTAACTATTCGTTTTAAATTATTGCTGCAGCCTCAGATTTATGCTACACATTTTGATAACATGAAAACTCCCTTCTAACTACTTCACATCCCTTCTTAGCAGTTACTCATTCTATCCTCGTTGACAATCCAAAAATGCAAAACCTCCTAGAACCAATCGAATTTGCTCACATCGCTCACTTTCGGCATTCTGTCCTCACATAAAAAGATAAAATATTCTGAAAATTTAAATTCCATCAACATTTTCCACAAGCTTCTGCACACTTGTGACTTTCAGGATGTTTCAGCAGCTTCCCACAGCCCCCCCCCCCCCCCCCCCCCCCTTTGCCGTTTACCTGAACACATAGCCATCCGATACAAATGTATAAATATGACTTGAAACACCTTTGACTTTTCATATGAAATAATTTCAGCTTCACGCAGGAATTTTGGAAAACATTCCTAAATCGAAAAAAGGGAGCGAAACGCGGTATGTGAAATACTCTCATCTCTCAAAGGAATACCACATCGTTGGGGTCCGGGATGGCAAACAAAATATGACCAGAAAAACAAAACAAAAAGAACGTGAAAAAGGGAAAGCTCCTGCTCAATTATTTGTGACGGAGAATCCTCAGAAGCCCTGAATAGACCAACGCTCCACAAAAATTATAAACGCGCACATATGCATGAGGGGGTCCTTAAAGGCGGGGGTGTTCGGAAAACGAGTCAGAAAAAGAGGAGTGGTTAAACCAAAACGAATCATTTTTTGCATCCAAGAGAGAAGAATAGTCGGTTTATTCTTTTTATCTCTTATTAAGGTCGACACCTTCCTTCGTCATAAAGCGAATAGTCCTTTGGCGGTGTCTTCATTAGAAAGGGGCTGATTCATATTAACTTGCATACAGATTCACTAGATGACCGTAAGTCAAGGCGAATAGCTGCGGCAAGGAAGCGATTTTCCCCCTCCTGGTTGACAAGTTTATCTAAAATTAAAATCACGAATCATTACTCCATGAGAGTCGCTGTTAAACCGAGTAGGTCCTGCTACCACCACTGCCAGGCACGGCAAGCGTACATACTCATATTGGATCCCTGCATCTCATGCCCGACTTTGCATACTTCCCTTGGACACATTCGTTAAAAAGGATGTTGGACTTTTCTGTGCGAGTATGTGCCCTCGAAGGACTGAAATTAAATGCATAACATTGTTTGAATTGTAAATTTTTCGGTCAGGAATTACTTTTGCGCTGGCGCATATAAATTAAGAGATATTTCCAATGGCGGTGGCACATTCCATAAAGGGGTTTAGATAGCGCTACCATGAATCGAATTTTAAAGGGCAAATTCGTTGCATTTAATCGATTTGAAAACTATTTACTTTGCTAGGGATAAGTTAAATACAAAGTTGGTAGTCACAAATTTAGTCAGTATTTGCAGTCGGCCGGCGGGTCGTTTCAACAGAGTTACTGTAAACTTTAGTGTACTTGTGGAACATCATTAAATCGCTTCTAAGCCAATATTCGAAACTGAAAACAAATAGGATTCCAATTCCATTACGAGACCATGTAATTATTCATAAAGCGAATGGGGTTTGTGTGCATCAATTAGCAATGGAGAAATTGTCATTAGATCACTGAATACGAGGTAGTGGGTTTTGTGGACACTCTTCGACGATAATACGCGTAGGTTTAACTGAGTCTTATCTTTAATGTTTTTTTTTTCTAGTCTTTTAATAATTATATTTTACTGAATTTAAGAAAGTCAAAAGTGAGCTAGATCATTCCGGAAGCAGGACACTACACACGATAGATTTCGAGTGGATACCAGTGTTTTCACAAAGTAAGCCAAATACTTCTTATACTATAACTGAGCACCGCAAACGGATACATTGTCATATTTGACTTCGTGTCAAACACAAGCAGCTTACGACTTAAAACATTTTACAATAATTAAATTGTAATGAGGAAACCATAGATCAATAAAATTAAATACACCAAGACGATTTTTTTTAAGGGGAGGTTCTCATCAAGAAGTTTAAAAAAAAATCAATTTTTTTTTTTCATTTTTTCATAGCTGTAGTGTAGTGTGTAGAATAAGTCCCCAAAACCGTTTTTGTGAAAATATTTTTTTTTTAAGTTACAGTATAACGAGGCTCTGGCGCAAGACTTATGACCTTGCCCGGAAAAACAAATCATTATGGAAAGTTGAACAAGCCTCAGGACTTGCTAAATAACGCCAAGACCGGTTCCCGGTTGTAGTGCCGATGATGATGATGATAACGAGGTCAGGTGAGTCGTTTATTTTGTAGGTCGAGGCGTCTTGTTGAGTAGGCTCCCAAATGTATACTAACAGATCAATCGACGTGAAAATGTATATACAGGCTAATGAGACATAGTACCTGTAATTGCTGATTAGACCTGCTGCTGTAATCTGTAGGTCAGCCCGGAAACTTTTCACCCCACCCTCGTACAACACTTTGAAATTGTAAACGCGTTTTTGTCGAGACCACATTTTTATTATTGGTCTCCACGACATCTCAAAAACTACTTGATCAATCGACGTTTTCTTTTTTATTTTAAAGTAAATTCAATTTATTGGAGTTTAAACCTCAATGTAGATGTTTTTTCATATATTTTTTTTCTATTCAACATTAAAGAACAAAAAAAATCGCAAATCAGTACCTAAAGTTGTCATGTCCGCCATTTTGTTTATTTTCGATTTTTTTTTCTTGGAAATAAGTTCAGACTCTGGCAAATGTTGCACAATTTCAAAAAAAACTGTTTGTTGTATGTTTACAGGCAATCGCAAATACCGCTACGATGGAGACCGATTGGGTATCTTTTTTTCGAATCGTCACACTGCACCATCTATTAAATAGACAATTTTTAATATTTCTCACTAAAACAACTTTTTGTGTAAACGTAATAAATATGTGTACAAAATTTGACGTTGATATTTGCTTCCGTCTTTGAGAAAAAAAATCCAAGAAAATCACGTTATTTTTGGGCCTCTAGATGAGAACCTCCCCTTAATATACTCGACGCACCAAGGTGCCAGTAAAAAACTCTTAGAGGTTGCCTTGAACACTTGCAGATTGCAGCGATCATTTTCATTTCATTTTTAAAACATTTTTTATTTTTCTTTTTATATTCTTAGTTTCTAAATTAAAGGCTAGACAAAAAATGCTTAAATTCTAGCTTAATTATCTTATATAATAACTTACTGGTCCTTCGCAGACGCTCTAAGCTAAACATTACTTAACATTTGTATAATTTGCCTTTCGGCGATGATTGCAGGGATCTCTAGTAAAGAGATGCGTGTGCATTCGGCAAATGAGCGGCAAACCGAGTGACATCCGTCGGATTATCTTGTTGAGCGCAAATAAACCGAATTAATACCAAGAGTCTCCGAGGAATAGATCCTGTAATTAACACTGTAAAACATACAAAGAATCCCTACGCCCCTTCGATGTAATAGCGACTGCGGTCCCGATGTCAGCAATGTGTCCCGGCTATATCCCATACTCTCCGGGCCTTAGGGAATGGCAACGAAACCGATGTAATCACCACCGATTTCAGCAAGGCCTTTGACAAAATCTCCCATAATCTCATCCTTTTTAAGCTGACCTCCCTAGGTTTCGAACCCCTATTGATCAAGTGGTTATC
Organism: Microdon myrmicae; assembly: GCA_963931805.1. Classification (NCBI taxonomy): domain Eukaryota; kingdom Metazoa; phylum Arthropoda; class Insecta; order Diptera; family Syrphidae; genus Microdon; species Microdon myrmicae. The sequence goes on along the minus strand of OZ007502.1, from coordinate 124,279,461 downwards.
TTCTTATCTCAAAGATCGATCCTACCGTGTCAAATTCAGATCCTCCCTATGCAATCCCTTTCTTCCCACGTCAGGGGTTCCGCAAGGCAGCCATCTAGGTCCGCCCCTATTTATCCTTACCATCAATGATGTTGACTCCATTATTAAAAACTCATCCATCTCCCTCTATGCGGACGACGCCAAACTCTACAAAACGATCATCTTCCCTCTCGACTCCTCATTTCTCCAAACGGACCTCGACAGCTTCTTAACTTGGTGCCGTAATAACTGCCTTGAACTCAACGTTGTCAAATGTCTCTCCATCACCTTCTCCCGCAAACGTCTCCCTGCCCCTGCCCCCCGCACCGACTTCCTGCTAAACCCGCAGATATCATCTGTACCCTCGATACGCGACCTCGGGATCTTATTTGACAGGGAGATTAGCTTCATCCCGCATATTGATGATATTATTCTTAAGGCCAACTCTGGCCTTGGGTTTGTGAAACGCTGGTCTAAAGAATTCTCTAATCCTTACATTTCTCGTTCTCTCGACATAGCCTTCGTCCGCCTCCTTCTTGAATACTCCAATCAGGTCTGGTCCCCACAATACTCGTCCGATGTACGCAGAATCGAGAGCTCGAGAGCGTGCACCGTCGTTTTGTGCATTTTGCCCTCCGCGGACTGAACTGGGCGAATCTTCGAATTCTCCCCCCATACACAAGCCGGCTCCATCTGATCAACTTCACACTTGAGGAGCGCAGAACTCATGCCGATATACTTTTCGTCCACCGTCTCCTTTCAGGCACAATCAACTGCCCAAATTTGCTCTCCATCATTCCACTTCACACTAACCCCCGTAACCTGCGAAACCCTCATCTCTTCTATCAGCCCACCCAAACTTCTTACGGCTCTAATGAACCCATTTCGCGAATGCTGCGGCGGCCAAACTCCTACCCTACCTCCTTCGATTTCAACTTTACCTATACTGCTCTCAAACTTCACCCCCCCCCCCCACCCCCCACCCCCCACCACCCGACCATGCCCAATCCCGTCTACACTCGTACATCCTGTGCTAAGCGAGGTAAATGAATGAGTGATAATTGATGGATAAACCCAGTAACCAACTCGCCAAATATACCCTCCCCCCTCTTTTTTATTTTTAGTCATAGTTTATATAGATAAGAATAGTTTTAAGACAGTTGTTAAGTTTTATCGCTTGTACTAAGCTGAATATATGAGGGTTCTGCCCTCACTAAACACTTAAACACTATTCATCATCAATTGTGGAACCGACGATACGTTTTTTTTCCCTGTGATTGTTGAATACCGCGTCTTCGTTGCATTGAAATTGATGATACTGGCCTTTCTAGGACTTTATCGAAATCCTGATTCAGAGAGTCGATCTGGTTACATCTCAGCTGGTGCGATGTTGATGCATCAATCGACCAATCATTCAAATAATAACAAGCGACTATCATCCACAACATTAATCTTTTGTTACCCGTTGATTCTAATAAATCATTAATATGAAGCAAAAACAAAGTTGGAGCCAAAATAAAACCGTGAAGGACCCTCGAATTAACAGAATACAGAATCGAAATGATACGCCGTCTAGGCGATACCCCGTCCACAATATCTCGGATCGATTGATTTTCGAGGAAACTTTTCGTTCAGTTGCAGTGTTGATGGGAAAATCCGCACGAACGAAGCTTGTTTAGCAGCGCCCTATGCCAAAGGCCTTAGATATATCCAATGCAACCGCCCGTGAGTCACCGTGTTTTTCAATTTCACATGTCCAAATATCAGTTTCAAGGGTCAAAAAATCTCCTGCCGACCGCCTGCTATGAAATTCGTATTGTCGACCATTTAGAAGTCCGTTCCATTCTGAATATTTAATCAACTCGGCATTTATGACTCCTTTCATTACCTTCGATAAGATAGACAGTAATGCTATCGACCGGTAATTTTGCGGAAGACACCGTGGCGGTTCCGCCAAACCCCACTGCCTACTTACCTGAAAACGCCCCATAACCACAGCCCAGTCTGCATAAGCTTTCGCTAATGCAATTCGCATTAGCATCTTAAATGCTTCACGCATTATATAGATCAAATCTACAACCTAAAAGTACCTGCAAAAGAATTCTTACTTTTTCAAGCATTCCTTCGCTTACAAATCCCCTGTAAGAGTTCTTACTTCCCTTATCCTAAATTCCCTGTATATCAGGGGATCTTACCCTTTAGTTGGCTATTCCCAGCCTCAATATGTGTACATAAAAACTATCTATGCACACATCGGCTGTCGACCTTTTAGCCAGCGATAAACAACCGGCAGTTGCATACAATTAGCGCAATCGACGCTGAAGCCTATTTTCCTAACTCACACCATGAGTAAACAAAGACAGCTGTCCTTCATTAGGCATTCTGGCGATACGGAAATAATTTAATCATCCTAGTATCCCGAATGCACCTACCATCTAATGTTTACTCAGTCGAAATCTCAGGCCATAAATTCCTTTATCTTCTTATATTTCTGGATCTGTTTCTCATGACTAGCGGCACTGAACAAACAGAAACCCATTAGCATCCCCACGAAATTCGTTTTGTTTGTTTCGACGAACACACATCTCCTGGATGCATATTATGCCCCTTCCTGGCCTCGACCCATGAAAAGAACCGACGTACACATATAAATGTGTACAATGACGAGCTCCTCTAATGAGATCCGGTTATCACCACAGTGAAAGCGAATGCACCCAGAATTTCCTTAGCCAGCGAATTGAATTTTTGAGTCGTAATTCAACCAGCAAGGCGGTCGCGTCGCCCGCCATCCACCGTACCGGCGCCGGTACGGTGGGTTATCTAGGAGTCGCTTTTCCTCCCCAGGTTTCCCTCCGCGGTCGTGAGTTTTAAGTTTGTGTAGTAACGTTATTTTAAAACAAGTGTACTTAAATTACCTCATACCAAAGGAACCATTAAACAATAAAAAAACAAATTTATAATAAATAAATGTAATAACAATTTATAATAAATAAATGTAATAACATTTCCGTCTCTTTTATTTCGTATTGGCGAACGAGTGTTCGAGTGATTTTAAATGAGGAACTCAAATATTTCTGTTGGCGGTACATCATTTTCGTGAAGTGTTCGGCGGAACTTTGACAGTGACACTTATGGTGGGGGGGGGGGGGGGGGGGGGAAGAGAATCGGTGCCTTGCGCCGGTGCACAACGCTTTCTCTCCACAACACCTTTTCCCCTTCTTTGGGATTTGCTGAACTCAAGCGTTTTTCCACCTGGTAGGAAAGGTCTTCTGAGCATAAGATAAGCGAAACCGTTTGCTAAAAACCGACGACAGTTTTGGCGCACAGTTTTCAAAGACTATTGCTTGATTTCCATCCGGGCCGGTCACTTTCGTACAATCTAGTATATGGAATGTGCGTAGAGTAAATCGTTAGCGGAACTTCACATCCTGCGTTAAAGACTGTATCGGGGCGATCACATTAGGCTCCAAAAGACCGAGGTCGATTTCGCGTACACATTGGCTTTATCTTTTGAATTCGTAGCTAAAGCCTCGTTGGCCGTTATTAAAGAAGGAAAAGAGCAGGAAACGAAGTTAATTGCACATGTGGGGGTTCTCTATACTACTTGGAGAACCAACATACTATTTCCGCCTTATTTCGACCGCTAACAGGGTGTCTTATCATTCCCCCATTCCTTCTACCAACATAATTCAGCTCTAAATCTGGTTTCAAAAACGGACGCATAACTGAATTCATTATTCTGTGCAAGTAATGCATAATTGAATTCAGCTACCTTTCCATTCCTCTAACCCATGAGATTTCCACCAGAAATTCCAACTAATGTTGGTTAGCAACAACCAAGTCGAATCAAACGACGCGGTTGCATCATCATCCAATGGCTTGGGTAATTACCGCATTCCATAGCGTTTTTCCCATGATAATATTTCTCTAGCCAATTCGGCGTCCTATTCACTTTCCCCAGACACTCCATTCGCTGGGGATCACTGATCTCTTCTTGCAGGTGAATAGCTACAGAACATTTTCCTCTTCTTCTCAATGTTACCTTACCACAGTTCAATGCACTCTGAGGTCACCACATTCACCGAATTACGTCAGTGGGATATTCTCAGAGCTGCCTTGATGCATGCACACAAAAAACCAAATCCACCCCGGGATCATTGCACATTGTGTTTCTGTTCTCTCATTCTCCCTTGTTCGTCGACTATCCAATTAACCGAACTTTTCACCACTCCTCGACGGCGGGGAACACGAGAGAGCGAAAACGTAAAGACGATCTCGATTGGTTGTTCGGTGTCCAAATCAAAAAATCCCATCTTCATCCCTAATTCAAGTCAGTCGCTTGTCGTTTATCACCACGGTCAGGTCACGCCGCCGAGTTACAATTTAATTCAATTCATTCGCCGCTTGAAGTCGAGTATCAATCTCTGAAGCGCGCATACACCACAGAGTCGTCTTGCTGTTAAAAATAGTCGTGTTGGATATTTTCATCATAAAGTAATTTGTTGACTACTAAAGTTAGCTAGTAAATTGTGAATTACAAAAATAAGTTTTCCGGCATCAAGCCATTGTTGTAAAAACATGAACATCATATCAACAAATAAAATTAAACTAAGACAACAAAACCACTACAGTGAACTTTTATTTTCTTCTTGGATCTTTTTGTGAACTATTCTCTTTGAGCAATTGTTGGGGATTTTAGTGAAATTAGTGCCCGTGTTCTGGCACACCAACTCAAACCCCCACACACATACCGTATATGTGAAGATATGCATTGTGCTTTTTGGATTTTAAGGAATTGAATTCAATGTTCGAGAATTGAACGTTTGGTTCAATTTGCTTGAAATTGAATTCAATGTTAATTTGGGGATATGAATGGAATTTTTGTATGGGATTTCTGTAGGTGGGTAGATATGTCTGTGGGAGAAACATGGTAGGGCTTCTTGGATAACTACAATTAGATAGCTAGGTATTTGGCTTGATCAGTATCTTTACTTCGATAAACACATAACAGCAGCTCTTACCGCATCTAAAAGCGCATATGCTATGACAAGAAGTTTCTTCCGTAGCACCCTTCTAGACTCCAAAGTCAACATATTTCCAAAGCGGTATTGGTGTATGGCTGTTCTATATGGTATCACATATCCCCATTCTAAATAGAGATGTTTTGGGTATTCGAGAGACCGTGTTTGCCTTCCTGCCTTGGATTGAATAGAACAGCAGAGTCACAACATAAGAAGTTCTACCCCAATAAAGGACTGTGCGATAAATCAGGAAACAACAGGACAGATAACTTAATAATGAAAAGTATCCGTGCTCACACTGCGAGGGCAAAGTGCACTGAAAATAATCTTATCTCGGGAGTATTTTATCCCAATGATGTGTATTTGGATTGTACTCTCCAAAATGGGTTTATTCCCCCGGAAGCATTTCCCTTCTTGAATAGAAAAGTTCTTACCCAACACTAACATAGAGTCCCTATTATTTACCACGCTTTCTGTGGTGCCAGGGATAAAAGAATTCTCCATGATAACGATATTTCTAATGTTCCAGATCGCCTACGTTTCAGCTTGAAATTGAAAGGGATAAATGTAAAAAGACCGATCTCGTCCCAACTGGTAGTGGGTGTGTGACGAATAAAGGACTTTACGTACGCAAATATAATATACCTCTCAGGCGTAACGATCTCATTTCGTTTCCCTATGTACCTAGTTTTAGTATTATTTCCATCCACCCAGGTTTATTTTAATACCTAATGATTTTTCGTTTCGTTCTAAAATTCTTGTGTTCGGGCCAAAAAAAAAATTAAAAAAAGTTTAATAACTAAAAAAATTAAATGTTAAGAAGTGTCAAAGAGGAAGGCCTCTTATATATTTGTTTGAAGTTTAATGTAAAATGTAAAAACCCCTTGATTGAGCTTGATACGTACCAAATACTTGGTACAAAGAGAAGATTGTAAAAATCGCTTGGTCGAGTTTTTCACCAATAGGAATCAAATGTTGTGTGAGAGAGACAGTATAAAATTACCCATAAAATGACAACAAATTATAGAACAAAACGGCTCATATCTGAGCCAAACCGGACGATCAAAAGCATGTTAAATAAAAATGATAGATTTTTTTTTCCAAAAACCGAAATATCACCTTTGGAAAAAAACGTAGCACTAACAGACGCTTCTCAATAGAATTAAAACAATCTTTATGTGTAAAACTAAAGATACTTTCTGACCAATCCGATATTAATTATCATTAAGACTACTACTATATTATTGTTAAGAACGTTAAAAATTATACATAAATAATATTAAGACTAGTAACATTATTATTATTTATATGAAATTAATATTATGTTGCGCTTATTTCAATTGCCGAAAGGCATTAGAAAAAAAATTGATATTTTATAATTTAGAGTACTTGCGAATAGCCAGTAAGTTAATGTAAGAATGATACATACAAAATAGAATTTAGCATTTAGTCTTATGTAAAATGTAATTGTATTGGAAATAAATGTAGATTTAAAACAAAACGAAACAAATGTTCTGCAGTGGCATTTATACTTTCTCAACTGTCTAAAGTTATACATGCTGGACAATATATTAAAAAGAAGAAAGAACAGCTGACTTTTTTGACACACATTTAATATATTAAAAATATAAATAGCCTCGAATAGTACCCTTATGATTCAGACGAACTACCAAGAGAACTCTTCCGTCACTCACTACACAACTACAGTCAACTAATGCATAACAACTGGGCTACATACTTACACACACCTTGTACTGGTGGAATTCCGTATACTCACAAATTCTGCATTCTCGACCCACTTCACAGAACTAATGGCATCATAAACACCTGTTATAACCCACCAGGCGAATCATATAGTTGCCTTGAAAGGAAAAATTGTAAAGCTTTCCCGCGAAAATCTCACACTACAACCTTCCTTTCTATTTCCTGAGACAGCTCATTATTCTACTCAAGCACATAAATCCGGGCACTACTTGAACCTCTGAGTAAAAGCGTACTGTACTTACCCAACACCAAATTCCATTTTGCATCTCATCGCCTCGTCAGACGTAAATATAAATTACCTCATTCGAAACAAACAGCCGCAGCACAAGGACCCTTTCCCCCGTACCAAGACTGCTTGGCATAGTTTGAAGTGTCTACGCGCGAGAATGTACCCAATGTCTTGATCTCAAGTTGGTGCCTCCTGCACTAGGTATCCGGAGAACTTGGTTTTTCCATTTTGATGCAATTACCTCCGTCGACATAAATCCGGTAGGAGTCCTGCAATTTTCTCTGCTAACTAACTGGAAACCTTGTTACTGACGTTCTATGCGCAGTTCCTTCATTTGAAGTCGGCAGGTGAGATGCCAAATAGGAGTTCGATAAACAGTGTAAATTGTGTAGTTTCAAGGCCTTCGGGGCGATAGTGATCCTGCTGAAAATTCAGTTACACTTCGGAATCGAGTTAATCGTTTCAATCTACAGCAAGAGATTTGAAATTGAATTGAAGATCCTCGAGGCAATAGAGTCAAGTGAACAGAATTCGAGTGCACAGGGGGGAACATCCCGTCGCTGAAATCATCGAGGTATCTGTGTGCTAGAACTGTCTCTCGTATTGAACACTCATTTGCTGGATTCCCAGCACAATTCAATGAGGTAGCTAAGTCGATGGCGAGCATCAAGATACAATTAACTCAGCTCACACAAGTTGAGTCAGACAGAGAATAGGAATTTCATTTTCTTTCAAATGCAGACGCATAGGCAACTTAACAAATAATAACAACGCACAACGTGAGATTTAATTACATGTAGTATGGCCATGAGTATTCGACAAATTAATAGCTAACTGTACGGCACTGATCTCTTGAAAGTCGGTTGATCATAGTTTCCGTCATATAATTCGGTCAGCTTTTTTGAAGTCATGGAGTTCCGCGTTTACACCTAATTCCTGGTTAAATCTAACACGTGTTATCTATTCAATATTTATATGAACTACTACTACCACTACTAGTATATCCTAATTTGGCTCTATTTCTTCTTCATTTATCGTTACAACTCAAAAATGCCTTTGGAATAAAACTACATTTACCAAATATGTGTCAGCTTGACTCACTGCAGGTGGCTGAAATATATTACGAGGGTTGCCTCTTATGTTTCGGGATTTGGCAACCCTAATGTTGCAATCCGGCAATTGACAGCTCTGTCGTAAAGTTGGACATTTTTGAGGTTATACGCACTCAAAACGTTTTGACATACGAGCGCTATTTGTGTTGTTTACAGTAACTTAAAAGATTCATCTCGGCCCAAAATGGAATTAAATCGTCAACATTTTCGTGCGATTATTTTTTACAACTTTCGGCGTGGATTAACTCAGCAACAGTGCATGGATGAACTTAATTCAATTTTTGGCGATGAAGCTCCATCAAGGACCAGTGTTTATCGATGCTATGGTGAATTCAATCGTGGTCGTAGTTCACTCCAAGATGAATTTCGTGAAGGTCGTCCAAAATCAGTTGTTGTTCCGAAAACCATTGATGCTGTGCGCGAACTGATATTGGAAGATCGTCATGTGACCTATCGAGAGATTGAGACAACCTTGGGCGTTAGTGGGACCAGCATACATTCAATATTGCATAAACATTTGACTGTCAACAAAATTTGTTCGCGTTGGATCCCACACAATTTGTCAATCGCCAAAAAAAAGGCTCGTGTCAATTGGTCAAAAGAAATGCTCAAAAAATACGGTCGCGGTGCTTCGAAACACGTCTATGACATCGTGACAGGTGATGAATCGTGGATTTACGCGTATGCGCCTGAAAGTAAACAGCAGTCGACTGTCTGGGTGTTTCAAGATGAGCCAAATCCAACAAAAGTTGTTCGCGCACGAAGCACTTCCAAGCAAATGGTCGCCTGTTTTTTCGGAAAAACAGGACATGTCGCAACCGTACCACTAGAACAACACAGAACAGTCAATTCTGAGTGGTACACAACCATTTGTTTGCCAGTTGTCTTCCAAGAAATCAGGAAAACCAACCGCCGAAGACGGATCACTCTTCACCACGACAATGCGAGCTCTCACACATCGGCTGCGACAACTGCATTTTTGAGCACCCAAAACATCGATTTGATGGGTCATCCGTCGTATAGTCCTGACTTGGCACCGAATGACTTCTTTTTATTCCCGTACGTAAAAAACAAACTGAGAGGTCAACGTTTTTCGACACCTGAAGAAGCGGTTGCTGCATTCAGAATGCATGTGTTGGAGATACCTCAATCAGAGTGGCAAAAGTGCTTCGACAATTGGTTCAAACGCATACAAAAGTGTATAGATCTTCATTATTATTATTTTATTATTTATTGGCCTGTAGGAACCCGGAAGTTCATGACCTCACCGACTCGGCTTCGCCATGCTTCCCTGTCCTGGGCACTCTCCTTCCACGCTTGACCATTCGATCCGATCTCCTCAAGGTCAAACCTAACATTGTCCTCCCATCTCCGTCGCGGCCGTCCTACCGGTCTCTTTCCCGTTGGTCTACCGTCAAGAATTCTATGCACGGTCCTATCGTTCCCCATTCGCGCCACGTGTCCGGCCCATCTTAATCTTCGCGACTTGATTACTCTCACTATTGTAGGTTTACGATATAGTTCTTCCAATTCGTGGTTATGGAGTCTCCTCCATTGTCCTGCCTCCTCGTCATATTTACCTCCAAAGATGCCTCTCAAAACTTTATTCTCGAATAGACGGAATTTGTTTTCTTCCCGTTTTGTGAGAGCCCATGTTTCGCATCCATATAGAACAATTGGCATGATTATGGTTCTGTATAGATCTTCATGGGGAATATTTTGAACAACAATAAAGTGATTTTCGATGATGAATATTTGTTTTTGTTCTCTAATCCCGAAATATAAAAGGCAACCCTCGTATTTATTGTACTTAGTCTGTAATGTTGAAATCGTGTCTTGTTGGTGGTAAACCCTCCCATTTGGGGAACTACGTCACATTTTAACAACGTTGATACCTCAGTCAATTAGATAGAAACCGCACTCTTAATCAAACATGCAGTCAATTTATCTTGCCAATCGTAGTCTAACTCACGCCAAGGGATTTGTGTACACAGCTCGCTGTCAGTGTTATGCCGATCTTCAAGCAATGTTTTCTTCACTGTCACAATTAGTTCGTCCGAAACCGAGGGATTACCGGACCGCTATTCGGCGATGTCTATACGTCCGTCCTTGAACTATCTAACCCACCTTCGCAATGTTTAACCTCCATACATTCCAATAGATATGGCTATACTCAGGATTATTGTCACTGCGATTATTGTCTTGAGCAATCAAAGACGTCTCACTGCACGTCATCCACACCCAGCAACACATCGGGCTGTGAATGGTTTGGGTATGAAGAAGCACCAAGCTACACATCAGTGCCAACGCATGTGGGGTAAAAGTGTTTCTAGCCGGTACGGCGCCGTAGTAAGGTTGTTTAGACATACCTCACACCTTAACTTCGATATTCCAATTCTGTGCATTCAGCAGATACCCCACAATTATGAATAGTCACATTCACATTAAAACGCATCGCAATTCGGACAACGATGAATAGTTCGGAAAACATCGTAAATAAGAAGCATAGTTTGGACCTAAAGACCAACTTGCCGCTTAATTGAATTTAATTGACAACACAATACAAAAATCAAGGATACTTTTGTTAATGAGCGTTGACTCTTAATTCAAGGATAGTCTTGTCGTAATGTTCGTCTTATTGTGGACCCCACTTATTAAAGTTTCATCTTTATTCCAGCATTAACTGGTGAAAGGATGCTCGGAAAATCAACCAAAACACCCCAATACCTGAAACCGGATTGATCCGGTTCAATGTACCGCAGTGTCTGATGCTTCCTCTAGCCTTGCGAAGTGTTCCTTACCAGTGATGGGAGAAACGCTTCTGTAAATGGAAAAAATTCGATGTTAAAAAGCTCTGACCACTTTAACCCAACCCCCGTTCCCCCATGTTTCATAGCCAAATCCCTATTATGTCTCTGTTAAATCTCTGATCAGGCGGATCGCTCGTCACTGTATGCTCTCAAGTAGGTCGGGGGTATGTTTAGGAGCCGACCTCCAAACATGAGAGCAATATTCGAGCGCGGGTCTAATTTAGAATTTATACAAGCGAAGAAGTTGAGCCGGAGTAAAATATTCCCTTGCTCTAAAAAGATAGCTCAGTTTCCCTGAGGCCGGTCTGGCGATATTCGACGCGTGTCTATCCCACGATACATTCCCACAGACCGTGACGCCGAGCAATTTCAAGCTATCCTCACGTTCAAGAGCCTGGCCATTCATCATCAGCTCTGGAACCGATGATCCACTTTTCCTTGTAAATATTGTATATTGTGTCTTCGTTACATTGAAGTGGACGAGTCCCCACTGCGGGACTTTATCCAGATCTCGATTCAAAGAGTCGATCTGGCCACATCTTAGCTGCTACGACGATGATCCACTAATCGGCCGATCACTCGAAAGAGAGAAACACGCATACTATCATCCGCGAAACTGAACACTTTGTTATCCGTTGTCTCCAACTAATCATTTGTGTGAAGCAAAAACAAGGTTGGAGCCAAAATAAGACCTTGAGACACCCCAGAGTTGACAGGATACAGATCCGAACACTCGCCTTCCAAAACAACCCGGGTCGATCGATTTTCGAGAAAGCTCTTCGTCCAGTCGCAAAACTGCTGGGAGAGTGTAGCGTTCTACGAACGCACAATTTCACTCAGGTAAGGTTCCTACCCTTCAAGGAACATACTTACCTTATCATTAAACGTGCCCACAGAGACGTGTCCCAAAGCTCCTAATCATACCTGTAACAAGGGTCATAGGAAGCTGCAAAATGCGAACCCGATATAAAACGAAGCAAGGAACTGAACGTCCCAAAGCTTTCAATATCAAGCTCAACAAGTCGATTGTAGCATACCTGAAACAAAGGTAAAAGCATCCATTCATCTTATTCCCATAGATTGAAATGCGCCGCACTCCAGCACTGCACAATCTGAAATCCTGAACATCTACACGACGTTACAAGGAATCGCTATCGTTGGTAAATTAGCCGACCAACGGATGCACGTGCGGGTGGACTGCCACAAAGACCATCAAATTCATCGGCAAACAAAAGAAACGGCAACTTCATGCAATAAAGCATATCGCCTATCCACTGCCAAATTGTAGGCAACCGTAATTATCTCAACAAGATAATTCGGAATATTTACGAGAATAAAGCCAACAAAGGAAATACTCCAGTCCCACGATTCCTTTGTAGAATTTCACACCCATTAGAAAGGTCTAATGGATAATAGTTTTAACTAAAGAAGTTAAACAAAACTCATGAACGACACGTCCATCCAAATTGCAGGATATCCTTCGGCCTGCGCGCCAGATGTTTTATGTAAATAAGGCAGCACACAATCGACAATCGTCGAACTGAATTTCGATCATCACCACGGATGTAGATAATGATGTTTGATGATGAGCGAGTTTCTTCTTTCAGGAATAAAAAATTACCCCTGGGACGTAATAACAGGCTGCTAACAGAGATTCGAAAATTCTGTTAGCAGAGCGAATAGGAAATTTCTCTGTGCAGATATGGATACGATCTGTATCGGGTTTCGTTTTTGGATTGAAATATGACAGTCTAATTCGGATCGTCACTGGGACGAGAAGTACGTATCGAATATCCGTACAGAGAGGAGACCAGAGAACCGCGCCGAGGAGATTAATCCGCGCCAAGAACCTTTAATACTTTTCGTGTCATTAAAAGTGAGTGTGTGCCGTATTAAGTGTGACTCGATTTGTTATCGCCTACAATGTGTTTTCAGATACGATAAGAACATTCTTTTTTGATAAATTACTCGGCACTTATTTCGTAAGAAAAGCAGCGAAACTTATAATGCAAAAATAACAATAGACAACCACGATTAAAATAAAAATTAAAAACAATTTTGTTGGTGTTTCATTTTTAACCGCCTTCGCTCAGTGTATGTATGTTTTCTCTGCGGCAAGCAGTGTTCGGCGGAACACTTGAACGAAATAATAATCCGCTAAAAGAGTCCATATGAACGAAGTTTGCTCAGCAATGCCCTGTGTCAGAAGCGGTCAAAAGCCTTGGAGATATCCAATGCGACCGCCCTTGTCTCACCATGCCGCTCAATGACAAATGTCCATATATCGCTTATAAGTGTCAAAAGGTCTCCCGTGTATCGCTTGTCACGGAATCCGTATTGACCATCATTCGGAAGTCCATTGCAGTCCAAATATTTAATTAACTCGGCATTGATGACCATTTCGATTACCTTAGATAACATAGACACTAATGCCATCGGCCAGTAATGTTGTGGCGGTTCCATTGAACGCCACTACTTACCTTCCCATTAATTTCTAAAAAACTTCTTACTAGAGCACCTAAAAAACAAACACCTGGAAAAAAATCACTTACCTTTCTATTATCTACTCAAAAATTTTCTCCTCAACCGCCGGGGTGCGCCACCCACAATTCTTCCCGCTATGACAGCCACAACACCATACATTACATGCAATCACCGGCAGACATTCTCCCTTTCCAGGTTCTCCCCCATAACATGCATCCAACGCATCTCCAGAAGTTCCCTGGAAGAAAACTCTGTTCATGCATTTACTGCATCACCATAGGGCGCCACCAATATTGCATAACCAGAATCCCTTGTAAGGAATTATTAACATGCAACATACAACAGGAAAACAAAACGGTGCCCCGTATATACATGTTTATCCTGCTGCGCACGTGCGCGGCGTATCTTCATGACTTATTCCAAGTCACCCCATGTTTTGTCCGACCGACTAAACTTGTCGAATCATCCCGCGCCACGTTGCCGAGAAGTCAATTTTTCAGCATCATTGCATGCAATAGAATTCAACATCGGCCACCAACTTCGATGCGACGCACAAGCGTCATCACCAGGGTATACCAACAGCAAATATCCCACGTCGCACCTCGGACGGACAAACCATAGTTCGGATGCAGCTGCTTCCTTTGCCGTTTCATTTTGTTGATTTTTGTCGACACGTCTGCAACAAAAAAGATCATGCACCCCCGTCGTGATCAATCGGGGATCTTCTCTCTGATTGGTCATCGCACGACCAACTCTGTGTTGTTGGTGCTGCAATAGGAAGTCAACCCCTAGTGGATTGTGCACGTCCACTTGGGGATTTTTTCGAAGAGCCGCTTATTAACCATATATTAGCTGTTGAAATTAAATCAAGAGTACCTGTTTATAATTTATAATTTCATTTGTGAGTGTCACAGTGCTTCATCATTGACTATTGTAACTAAATTAAGAAGTACCTTTTTATAATTTCATTTTTGAGCGTCACAGTTCATCATCATTGACTATTGTAGTTAAATTAAGAAGTGCCTTTTATAATTTCATTTGTGAGTGTCACTATTCTTCTTCATTGACTATTGTAAGTAAATGGAGAATTACATTTATAATTTCAATTTTGCCAAACGGAGTGGATATGATTTTGTGTAAATAAAAGGAAACAAGTTGAACCACGAGCAGGACGTCTCAGTGTTTTATTTTCTCGTGTTTTGGGAACAGTGACAGCTTATTTGGGAATCTTAGTGAACCTGTGCCCCTGTGGCACCTTACTAAAGAACAACTTTTACCCACACTGTTATGGGAAACACTTTTTGCTCTCATAAGGCGATGAACTCCAAAAGGCCTTGTGCTAAAATTGTCATATCACAGAACAAGTTAAGTGCTCTTCCACCGTAAACGATCAAATCCGCTTGAACGTTCGGAAAAAGTAGCAGCTATTCTAAGACTAATTATTTATAGTAAAATGTTTTGACGTCTGATATCATTACTAACATTATTTCACAATTGCACGGCACTGCTCCCTGAAGCTGATAAGGACCAAAGGCGGGACTCAAAAAATTCAGAGGTTGTGTACATGAGCTTCTATTCCTTTAGACTAGAAATCCAGAGGACCATCATTTACTTAGTTATCCATTGAAAAGCACACTTCAGTTAACATTCCTCCGCAATAGCTTTCAATTCATTTGGTGTACTACTGGTTACCCCATTTAATCCGCTATCTCGGAGAACGGTTCCCCTTCAATTGCTTAATGAACCTCACTTCCATCATTAATGAGATTTTATTTTTCACTTTGCCCCCTGTCTTTTGTCCAAGTCTTGCAGCGTCAACAAAATTACAAATATTCGCATCCACAGCAACCATGGTTCCTCATCAATAGTTCGGTTCATCATTGTCCTTATTCCTTTACTGTTCGTCCTCACGAAGTGCCCGTCAGTTGTTCCCATTGTTATTTGCATTCACCTCTCATCTCCATAGAAGGAAAGTAGAGAAGAAGTTCACTCAATGACAAATAAAAAAAACTACATTGCACAAGGACGAGCATAGGATCTCCCTAAGTCCTTGGTGCACCTTAAAACACTAAAAGCATGCGGATATTGGAGCTTGTCAGTTATGACGATGCTAACGACCGATGCACACAGAATCGTACTTTTTGAATAAATTTTCAAAACTCAAAAAAGAAAGCTAAGAAAATAAGAAGGAAAAGAAACAGTAAGTCGAAAGTGGAATCAAATAAGGAAAAGGACGAAATTCAAACAAACGGTCATGTCTGCAGAATCTGCCCAAAATGCCAACGTTATATGAAAGGAATACATAAAATGGTCTCTAGGATGAGCCCCAAGAAAGATTATTCATGTCTCTTTCATTTTCGGGAGATCTTTCCTTTTGATACTCGGATAAACATTGCCCCCTTCGGGAGGACAAGAGCTTGGATTACAAAGGATAAGGTTTAGGTTCCGTCCCGGCTTTACTTTGAAATGTGGAGATGTATTATTTTATTAATCGAGACACAGGAGACCTACACCTCAAAACAAAAAGGAAGGTTAATTTCACAATTGGATAAAGTGAAGTTTGCTAAAAGTCCGAATTAAGCAATATTGAATTTTAGGAAATTAATCTGTTAATATTGTATAGACAACAATAACGCTTCCTCACGTAACGTCAGTGATTTAGTTCTTGACAACAGTTCACAAGAAAAAAATGGAGTAATTCACGGATTCTCCAAAATTCATCTTACAGCACAACGGTCACCTCCCTCCCTTTACATTTTTTTTTTTGTTGAAAACGCTCACACAGAGAGCAATGTTCGGATACCCCTGAATGTCAAAACGCAATGCGAAGAAAAGAGGGGCATTTGCAAATGACTATCGATGTACATGTTTTTTGAATAGTGGACATTATAATGAGCTAATTGCTAATCACCCAGAGTATCCCCAGTTCGTGCCGTTTTCTTAAATATCTCTCGCACCTCTTGAGAAACCTCATATATTAGGTTGAATGAAGTCTAGTGGCAAGCTTTATGCTATTTCATTGCCCCTGCGAATGTAAATGCCGGTCATTGACCATGTATCTATAGATTTTGCCGAAAACGTACCAGGAACTGAACATTTAAAAAGTCCAGTAAGAGGTATTGTAAATATCCCTTTTGTCGCTAAGTTGACATAACTGTCCTCTATCCTGACGTGAACCGTAAGCGTAATCTGTCATTTTGTTTGTTTACAGTACTCGATTTTGTCAGTTCATCTCAAGTGTGTTTTGCGATTTTTCTCGAATTTTCATTAAAACCTCAATCGCGTAAAGGTCGCTGAAGAAATGCTAGAACGAAATAATTTCAACCACATTTTCATAAAACGCATTATACTGGTGAAGACACATGCGTTAAGAAGTTTGACATGCAAACCAATCAACAACCTGCAGAATGGAGAAAGCGAAGAAAAAAAAACACGTAAAAGCAGATGAAAAGTCAAAATAATGTTGACAGTTTTCTTTGGTAATCGTGGTGTTGTGCACTCTGAAATTCTTGCCAGAGGGTCAGACGGTGAATAAGGAATATTATCTGGGCGTTTGACCGAACAAAGTCTTCGAATAAGTTGGGTTTGTGGGGTTTCTCTATATCACATGGAGAACTATCCCACAATCCTAACCTAACAGCGCGTCACATTATCCCTAATCCCACCGTTCGGCTATTTTACCTGTAGAAGAGAGTGTAGCGTTTCCGCCAAACCCTACGGTCTACTTACCTGAAAAACCCCCATAACTACTACCCAACTCCCTTAAGTTTGCTAATGCAACGGTATTAGTACCTGTAAATGCTTCACGCATTATATAGATCACCATCTGTAATCATAAAATCCCTATAAAGAAAACTTACCTTCATGCATCCCTTCGCATACAATTTTCCGTAAGATTTCTTTGTTTGCTTATTTGGTATTCTGAACCAATTCGGTACCAGACAAATTCCAGTAAACAAAATAATTCGGATTGCATTCAATGTAACCGTCATGACAGGGACCATAAATATCGCGCCGTCTATTTTCCCAGCCGCGTCATATACCTTTTCATACACATTGCCTGGCAACCTTTTTTGTTTGTCTTACCAACAAACAACCCAAGTAGCTGCGTATAATTAGCGCAATAGACGCTGAAACCAAATTCTCCAGCATTTCCTAATGCAAATATGAACCCGGTTTCTATTGCAGCCAGAGATGCCATGAACATCCAATTTGCTTTTAGCACCTTTTTCTCCTAACGTCGAAAATAGCGACGAGGCATCGTATAAACATGACCCTCATTAAAGAGCGAACCATTTGGTCGCCTTTTCTTTTGTCCTTGCCGCCTGCCTGTTTCGTTGTTCCACTGCACGTGTGAATAGCATTGATCTCAACGATCCCACACATACCACCATGACCTTTATTACAAGATCTGGTTTCCTATACCACCAAGAGAGACTTTACGTTTCCCTGGTGGTAGGTAAAAAAAAAACGATATCCTTATTGGAGAGGATATCGTTGGAGTCTTATCCCAACCACTGGACGGAGCGGTCGAGCCGTTCATCATCCCTTGTAGGGTGTGCTCGTAATGCACACCCTAGCGAGTTTTTTTTGCGATACCAGTCGTGCGTGTTATACAGTTCCGCGAATTTTCAATCCTTAAAGTTAAACATACCGTGAAACGAACAATTAATAACCAAAATGTATACGGTGTCAGTGGAGTGTCAGATGTGAAACAATCTAATTAAACAAACAATTCGCAACGAATCACTTCACCCGTGAAGACAAAAAAATCATCCTAATTTATCAACGGTTCTTAAATGTAATTTCAGTTTAAGTACTTGTTACTGACAATAATTTCCTCATCAAGCCGCTCCTCAGAAATTGTAAATCTCCACGTGAAAATAAAATACATTAGCAATAAGTGTTTCCTTTTACTTGCTTCTTGTGGACGGTGTGTTGCAGAGTTTAGTTTTGTTTTGTTTTTCTTGAACAAATTTCTTCTCTCGGAGTTGGCGGCGAAACGCCTGAGTTGTGAGGACGAAGTACAACCCTGCGCCCATGCCGGCGCCATTACATCGTTCCCCTACAAGAGCTTAGCTGAATTAATTATTCTATACAGATAAATAATGCAGATTGAATTCAGCTATCTTTTACCATACGGCAAGTCCATTTTTGCTAGCCCATGAGATTTCCATCGGAAATCATATCATGTCGGGTAGCAACAATAAGTCGAAGCAAACGACACCATCGCATCATAGCGAAACCGCGGGGGAATTTATCAAAATATCTAATTAGTTTTCATGATAAATTACCCTAGCCAATTTGGCGTCACTTCGGCTTTTCTCCAGACACTTCATTCGCTGGGGATCAATGCTCTCTTTTTGCGGGTGAATACCATCAGCTTAATTTTCCTGTCTTTGACAGTTCTGTCTTCGTACAGATCAATGAACTCTGAGCTCACCATATTAACGAATTACGTCAATGGGTTCCGCTCAGAACTACATCGATGCATACACACACAACCAAATCTACCCCAAGTAATCATACATCGAGTTTCTGTTCTCCCATTCTCCCGGTCTCTTCGATCATCAGTTTACCGATGTAAGCTACCACACATCGAAGAACGTGGCAATGAGAGAGCAGAAGTATGTTCTCTTTTGATTGTCAAGTGCGAAAAATGAAATTCCCAACTTCATCCCTTTTAGATCGAGTCGATTTCCATCCATCGATCGAACCGGTCCCTTCTCCGCCACCGCTACCCGTAGCCTGTGGGTATGCGTATGCGTATCACCATCGAGCAGTCGCTGTCCTATCTCCCCCGTGGTCGGAAAGAAAAGTATATAAATCGAGTTAACGATATTGAAGTATTCTTACCTATATAGAACCAAAATCATTTTAACGATATCGAAGTGTTCTTACTTATATAAAACATAAATCATTTTAACAATACTGAAGAGATCCAACTGATATAAAATTATATAAAGCATGTGAACAATATTGAAATGTTTCTAAAAAAAAAGAAAATGTATATAATCCAATCTAGTAATATTAACTATAAGTTCTAAGTTCAGTTAAGAAAAACAGCACAATAAAAACGGAGTAACTTCGAAGCAACAAACCAGTGCGTTTAAATATCCAATCTTCCTTTAGTGAACAATTTGCAGCAGAACATAGTCGGGGATTAAAGTGAACCGCGTGCCATACGCTGACACACCTACTACCCCCACAGGTTTGCGGAAGAAAACTCATGGATTTTACACCACATTAACGCACGATCTAGCAAGGCTATCATTTTGAACAAATTTCTGGCCCAAATCTCAACTAACTTCACCAAACAACCACCGCATTCACCTGGTGAATAGCTCCGGTTGACTTTTTTCCCTTTCCAAAACTCAAATTTCCACTTCGAGACACCCGTTTCCCTTTCGATAAAAGACAAAAATTAATTCGAGAATTGAAGTCGATTAACAGGTTACGCACTGTAAACAAACTAAGTGACAGATTGCACACAAACGTCAGGATTGGGGACAGTTGTGCCAACCTAACGACAAAAAGAATTGTGACAATTACTTTAAGAGGACATTTTAAACGACCAATTCCAGGTACTTTTTTAACAACATCTATTTCGATTTGTTTTGTACGACAAGTATCGGCAGTAGTTTTAGAGGCGTTGAATTTTATTCGCTTAAGTGGTCCCCATTGCTATAGACGTCTCCTGTTGATCTTACTGAGGTCACAATCAAATCACTTGACGAGTGATATGTGGGGTACCAATTGCCATCCTGTCCGGTGAAATATCACTCTATCCAGCCATTGGTTCCGTGAAATGATTTTCGAGAGAAATCCATGACCATCTTTCGGAGTTTAGCTGAAGGGTCAGTCCGAGCGAGAAGTTAGTATAGATGGTAAGTCGGTCCCAAGATACCATCCCATCCCATGTTCGTTCCGCAATATGGTCTAAACAAATCTTCAACTATGTTCCGGACGTTCCATGAAAATGTTTTAAAAAGAAACCGAATTATAAACAACTCGTCTCGACGTCATCGGGACCGCCCACAAAACACTATCAACGCTCAACGGTAACGGAATTTTGTAACGTAAGAGGCAATTTTTGTAAACAGCGAAACCAGATATGGTAGCCTTAACCGAGACCCAGGTGGATTCGTCAACTAACTCGAGATATCTTCGTTGGCCACAATACAACTGACAGTCTGTAAACACCCTGAATCTATCCTTGTCATCCAAGCCAAGCAATTATACATGAAATTCACTGCTCCATTGGGAACGCAGAACACTGTTTAATATCGGTTGCGCTCTCACCTGCATCCCAAAGAAATAACCGACTTAAGGATCTTCACCAAGTATGAAGGTACGGGCCTGCTAACTAGAACGATTTGTGGGATTTCTTCCGGAAATCGGCATAGCCAAGTATGATCAGGGGTCTTGATCGTTGTGACTGTTTCGTGGAAAATTAGCTGTCGCTTGGTTACAAACGAGAAGTATAATTTAAGGCGGAAATGAAGCGAAGTGGTTTTCGTGGGAAATTGGAATTGCTTGGGTGCAAGCAAGGAATATCATTTCGATAAGATATTAACCGAAGTAATTTCGGGGAAATGTATGCCGCTCGGTGTAGTTGGTGGTGATGGTTAATGTTCCGCTGTAGGTTTGAATATGCGTTTTATTACAGCATATGAATTTCGGGGAAATTAAGATTGCTTGGTCGCAAGGAAGGAATATAACTTAAGTAAGGAATTGACCGAAGCAATTTTGGGAAAATGTATGTGGGGTGATTAGAATGTATTCTGTTGAATTGTATTCTGTTGCGAGTTTTGGGAAATGCCTTTCATTGCAGATTGGGAGGTGGATGCGCTTGCAGATTGGGATGTGTGTTGCATGTTTTGAAATGGGTTGCCGGTTAGGTAAGGGTGACGCGCTGTAAGCGGTCAAGGTTGGTTGGCATTGTGGGTTGGTTCTCCATGTGGTATAGAGAACCCCCACAGGTGTACTTTGGAAACTTCGATGTTAACATGTGCGCAAAATCAGTCACGGAAATTGTTCTTCTCGGTATAGAACTTTACATTCCACATTGTGTCAAACGAAATTCATCCGACAAACCTTGGTTTAATAAAAAATGCGAAAAAAGTAAACAATGGCGCTCTAATCCCACGGAGGTCAACAGAATGAAATTTGTCGGAATCAGAAACTCATCCAACTAAAAAACGGAGACCGTAAAGAAAGTGACCAACAAACTGCTTGAGCGCCCAACTGGCTCGTGTTCCTTCTGGTCAACAACTTTGTGTTCTCCCCTTTTTCTTTATTAATGATCACACCGGAGCAATATTCAATGCGAGATGTGAAGTTCCACCACGTGCTATTCAACACGTTCTCCATGGACTGTACTGTAAGACAACAACCGGGCAGATGGAATACCAACGATAGTCCTTATGCTCCAGGTGCTTCAGATTATGGATACGATTACCGAAACCACATTTGCAAATGCGTTTTTGACAGCCAGAAACCCCAATGCTGTCAACATATGTCAAGTTGCACTATATTTCAAAAATGTTGTCACTAACATTGATTTGTAATTTGCATACAATTTTTTCATGCACAACCTTTAAAAAAGTTTCGTAACTATCGTAAACTGATGCCTTTACCGAAATTAATCAATTAGTGGGGTAAATCTGTCACTTCTAGTGCAGTAACTAGTATTCATTTGAAAACACAAGGGCTGACTGGCCTAGACCAGAGATGGCGCTACTGATCAGCCCCCGTATAATAACATATAACGCTAATGTCTTGTGGCGGCTCCGCCAAACCCCACGGTTCGCTTTCCTAAAAGACATCCATAACTCTATCCAATTATATAATTTCACTAATGCAAACGCATTAGCACCTTACATGCTTTACGCATCTATGATTATCTAAGGTATAATCTAAAAAGTCCCTGTAAAAGAAAACTTACCTTCATGCATCTCTTCGCATTTCCTGTAAGATTTCTCTTCTACCTTTTCAGGACAATCCCATTAGAACCATTTTTTTTCCAACGTCGTTAATAGCGACGACGCATCGCGTAAATAATGAACTGCATTACCAACGGCGCATTTGGTAATATCTCTTTTTGTCTTTGCTGTCTGTCTGCGTCGTTTACCCATTGCCCTCGAGCACGTGTAAACAACTCAGATCTGAACGATCGCGCACATACCACCATGATCTTCATTACAAGATCTTGTTTCCTATTCCACCAAGAGAGACTTTACGTTTCTCTGGTGGTAGGTAAAAACGATATCCTTAGTGGAGAGGATATCTACCACGACACCACAAACTCACCCCATAAGCGAATCATCTCTGCACGAGATGATTATCGCTGAGTCCTTTTACGTCCACCGACCGAGCAGGTCGTGGTCGTTGTCGCCCCTACTCTCCTCCGGTGCACGCGGAGACGCGAATACATCGCGAGTCGAGTAAGTGCGCTAAAAAAGTAAAAAGTCGTACAAGTAATGCACACCAGCCTTTTATTATTTTTCTTGTGCATACGGGTCATCTTCAATGTAATTTAAATCAATGTTCGTACTGTGTTTGCAACCGCCATGTCGAATATTATATTGCTGCAGTCTTCGAAGATTGTGTTTTAATTGACTTCACATTGTAACTTTCACGCAGTGCTACCGTAAAATGTTAGTATCCAATAAGAAAATGAAACGGAAACAAACAAGTTATTCCAATAGTAGTGTTTTTCTTTAATGTAGAAATAAAACTAAACAAAAAAATGGGGTATTACATTTATTACAACTGTCATGCCAGACACCATGTGCTCTATGTAGGCTTTCTAGTCAGGCAAAAACGGAAGCCTGCTATTATCAGCTTTACTTCAATAGACGAAAGGCTATGGACTCTTCGTGTGCGGGGCAAGTTTAAGAACATAAGCCTCATAAAAGTGCACGGACCTGCAGAGGAGTCCCCCGACGACGAAAAAGCACAATTCTACGAGAACGTCGAACGGGCCCTCAATGCCTGCCCTAGATACTATGTGAAAATCGTTCTTGGTAATTTGAATGCCGAAATTGGTCGGGAGGCGGTTTTCAGGCACTACGCAAGTTTCCGTATTTTGCATGAGAACACTAATGACAATGGACTACGAGTAATCGAACTGGCAGCATCAAAGAACTTGGTCGTTGCGAGTACCAGGTTTTCGCGTAAAGATATCCACAAAGCCACCTGATGGAGCAACTTGCAAGCAAATTGACCACGTGTTGATAGATCGCCGCAGCTCCTCGAGCCTGATAGCGGTACGAACGTACCAAGGTTCCAACGTCGACTCGGATCACAATCTTGTTGGTACAGTAGTCCGAGCGCGGATTGCCTTACGGAGACGTATTCCATCCACGGATCAGGTACGAATCTACACGGCTGCCTTACGCAATGAGAATACCAGTAACACATTTGGTCATGCGCTAGGACTTGCCCACGAAGAGCTCGACGGAGGGAGAGTAAGTCCCGGGACCAGAAAACCGGGCGTAGAAGAGAAATGGACATGCCTTAAGAATACAGTCATTAGTACTGCCAACTCCATCTTAGGCAGTAGTCGTAGAGATCGGAGCAACTGGTTTGATGATGAGTGGAAACTAGCAACTGAATGTAAGAATGCTGCATACCAGGCAATGCAGCAGTCTCATAGGTGCCGGGGACGTATGTAGAAATACAAAGAGATCAGAACATCTGAGAAAAGACTTCACAGTCAAAAGAAAAGTGCCTGGGAAAAAAAAGACTTGTCTGTGAAATAAAGAAAAGTAGAGAGCGGGGTCCGCACCAGGCGCAGAAGTTCTAGCAAATAATCCTCAGTATGGCGCAGTACACACCACGCTGCACTTACTGCAAGGATAAAGAGGGTAATCTGATCACCGATCCGGAAGGCATTCTGGAGCTATGGGAACTGTACTTCAGTGAATTGCTAAATGGTCTGCTCACAGAAGAATTGGAAGCTCCATCAATGCAAGATAAAGACCAAATGCTGCCGCAACAAAGCATTGAGGAAACATTAAAAGCCATAAGACAAGTCAAATCAAATAAAACCGCCGGAGTTGATGGCATACCAACTGAGCTGATCAAACAAGGAGGGACAGCGTTACATCACGCAATTCATGAGATCGTGGTGCACGTATGGGAGCAAGAAGAGATGGCGGAAGATTGGCGTCGTGGAATAATTTGCCCCATACATAAGAAGGGAGATATCAAAGTGTGCAGAAACCATAGGGGTATAACGTTGCTGAGTGCCGCCATTAAGATACTCTCCACTATCCTACAAGATCGGATAGCTCCATACACTAAAGTCATCATTGCTCAATATCAATGTGGTTTCATCGCAGACAAATCAGCGATTGATCAGATATTCACCTTTAGGTAGGCGATGGAAAAATTTCTGGAATGTAAGATTCCATTATATCATCTAGTCATAGACTTTAAGGCCGCCAGGGTAGAACTATATAATGGCATGAGAGAGTTCGGCATTCCAAACAAATTGATACGACTTTGTAGGTTGACCATGACCAACGTAACTATTCAAGTAAAAATAGCGGGATTGCTGTCCAAACCAATAAACTCAATTAATGGACTCCGACAAGGGGACGTTCTGCATGTCTCCTCCTCAACCTGCCGTTGGAGAAAGCCCTCCGCGACTCTGGACTATTCTCAGTAAGTCCTGTCAGATACTTGCCTGCGCAGATGACATCGACATCATCGGTAGATCCGATTGGTCTGTACTCCTTCACCCAAAAGGGGCAGGCGGCACAAAAACTGGGACTGCACCTTATAGAGGGGAAAACTAAGTACATGGTGGCAACATCTGCGAAGAGAAGACCTAACGTTGGTTAATCTATCAGAGTGGTGGAGCACGAATTTGAAGTAGTGCAATCCTCTAACTACCTTGGGTCAATAGTAGCAGCCGATAACGATGTGGAACAAGAAATATGGGGACGGGTAATAAAATCCGACAAAGCCTACTATGGTCTATCAAGGCTCCTTAAATCCCGAAATTTATCCAGAATATCCAAGCTACTACTGTACAAGACCATAATATTACCAGTACTCGGGTATGGATCCGAGACCTGGATGCTCAATTCAAAACACTATGAACTGTTAGTCGTGTTTGAGAGTAAGATCTGTAGGAGAATTTTAGGCCCAGTATGTGATGGAGGACGATTCCGCAGACGCTACAACCATGAGTTGTACGCAATCTACCTTGAAGCGAGCTGGACAGACTCCGGTGGTTGGGACACCTAGCCCGAATGATCGAAGAGGAGCCTGTGGTAGTTATTAGTTAGTGCGTCGACACGGACGCGGGTTTAACTAATTTCCACTACTTACTTCACGCCGCGAAAAGGAAACAAAGTTCTCGGGATAAAACACTTCCCAAACGGAGCGAACAGAATGAAATAAAAACACACTGGTTGTTGTTTCGTTGAATGTTCTTTATTTGGAAATTTAATTAAAAAGATTCTGAAGCATTATTTTATACTACACATGTATATACTATTGTTTTTCTATTTATTAGTTTGTTTGAATTTGAAGGAAATGAAAACACACGGTTTGATGTTTCAATGAAAGTTCTTTTAGGAAATTTAATTAAAAAGATTCTGAAGCATTATTTTATACTACACATGTATATACTATTGTTTTTCTATTTATTAGTTTGTTTGAATTTGAAGGAAATGAAAACACACGGTTTGATGTTTCAATGAAAGTTCTTTTAGGAAATTTAATTAAAAAGATTCTGAAGCATTATTTTATACTACACATGTATATACTATTGTTTTTCTATTTATTAACTACAAACGGAACACCTGCCAACACAACCCGACACATCAGCCAAAGAGAAGGCGACGCGATTCACAGCATTCACTATTAGGCACCTTGGACACGAATTGTGTAACGAAAGGATTCACTGTCATATAATCAGACACATTTATTACTTCGACGGCGACGCGGGTGACTCCTTCGACTGGTGAAATCTGACTGACCAATCTCATTGGAAATCATTAAAGTGAAAGAATCCCGAAAGAAACTGGAAGGAAGGCGGAGTTACACGATTAACTTGATGTAGTTAATCGTGATTGGACCTGACGGAATAGACATACATTACGCATGTGTGCGTATGCCATGCATACGATCGTTCGGCGACCGTGGATGGAGGGCAACATCGCTAGTGCATTTTCTAAGAATGCAAACACTAGCATGTGGGGTGTGAAAAACTGAAACCGATAATTTGGTCATCCTAATGGAAGGCCATAAATCTTCATTTCGGTTGCCGATGATTACATTGCAACGAACATAGGGTGCAGCCGTTGCCAGATGTTGAAAGTAAACATTTTCTGGCTGCATCCTGGTCGTCGCGCGATTACGGTCTCTGAACATGGGGACCGCTAATTGGAAGCCAGCGATTGCTGGTAAACAGGGACATGTTTGATTTGCGTCAACAGAAACCTTGTCGGCGGTAGTAAATCAATAGGGGCAATAGCCGTATGCATGTTATGCCGGGGGTAAACAAATACAACGAGTCACAAGGAACTCTTGTTGATTGTTGTTTCCATAGCTTAAGGCTATGGAAACGAGATGCCCTGGCAGAATGTATGCCTAAAGATAAGATTTCAGATGCCATGGCAATGTGATGATTTTGCCATGGACTTATGTTCTTTTCAGGAAATGATGTACGCCTCGGGGGTGACTTTTCGATGCCACGGTAAGGTGATAAGCTTTGCCGTGGGCTTAATGTTTTTTAGGGAATATGGTCTGGCCGAGGGTGAGTCTTCGATGCCACGGCAAGGTGATAAGCTTTGCCGTGGGTTTAATGTTCTTTTAGGAAATAATGTCTGACCGAGGGTGAGTTTTCGATGCCACGGCAAGGTGATAAGCTTTGCCGTGGATTTAATGTTTTCAGTGGTGATGCTGGAGAAAAAGGGGTCTGGAAGGAAATCCCCTACAATGGTAAGCTGCCTAACAGAATTCAAAACGGTTATCCGTTTGGGTAACCGTATTAATTCCGGCGATTTGGCTGGGGGTAAATGCCGTAGCAAGGTTACGCAACCTTGCTGAAGTTCGACCGAGAGGTAAGTCGTTCGCCTGGAATAGTGGGGATCGAGCGATGCGTGGCTCTTCGGGCCCTGAAAAGCCCCACATCACTCCCTCCCCAGTGACGTAGTCACGAAACAGATAAGGCAGTTTAGGGGGTGGTAAGTTGGTTATGGGCGCGCGTATGAGCGCGAGTACGGGGAGGTTGTGCCGGTGGAGTAGGAGTAGTATTTGAAGACGGAGGTGATTCTGGAGCGGAAGCTTCCAGAAAACAGGGCTTAAGCCTTTCGACGCTGACCGTGGATCGCTTGCCTCTAATGTCGATCTCGAAGACGCGGTCACTGATGCGGCGGAAGACTTTGAATGGGCCATCATAAGGTGGGTCGAGGGGTTTTTTGACCTTATCCACCCTGACAAAGACGTGCGTGCAGCTGTGCAGTTCAGGGTGGACGAAAAGTTTTTTGGAGCCGTGCCTGGTTACAGGGGTTGCCCTAACCTTACGTAGCAGGTCACGGAGATGTCCCAATTCGCGAAGTTGGTCACGCGGTGTTTCGCCATTCAGGAAAAGTTCTCCTGGAAGAAGGAGGTTGGTACCATAGGTAAGCTCTGCTGCCGAAGCACCTAGGTCCTCCTTAATACTTGTCCCCAGGCCGAGGAGGACGGTTGGTAGGGCGTCAAACCATTGTGTGTCATTATGACACATGAGTGAGGCTTTTAGAGATCTGTGCCAGCGCTCTATCATCCCATTTGATTGCGGGTGGTAGGCGGTGGTACGACTTTTTTGGCAGCCGAGAAGATTTGTTAGCTGCCTAAAAATTGTCGCCTCAAATTGTGGACCTCGGTCCGAAGTTATGGTGGTTGGTACACCGAAGCGTGTGACCCAAGTTGAATAAAAGGCCTTGGCGACTGATTCGGCAGTAACTGCCCGGAGAGGTGTCGCCTCTGGCCATCGCGTGCAGCGATCCATCATAGTGAGGATATAAGAAAATCCTCTTGATGGAGTAAGCGGTCCCACTATGTCTATGTGGACATGGGCGAAGCGTGCCGTGGGAAGCTTGAATTGCGCTGGCTCCAGTACATTATGTCGCGCTACCTTGCAGCGCTGGCACTGGAGACAAGCACGGGCCCAACCGGTGAGGTCTTTGTTCATCCGGGGCCAAATAAATTTGCGACGGACAGCAGCGGCTGTTGCTCGGCCGCTGGGGTGGGCAGGGTTGTGGTAAACCTGGAACACGCCCTTACGAAGTTTCTCGGGAATGTAAGGTCTAGCGGTTCCAGTGGAGACATCACACCAGATTTCGCCCAAAGGGTCGCGAAGGGTAATTTTCTTAAGCTCTAGTGCCGTATCGGCAGTTAGGAGGGACTTGAGCTGTTCGTCCTCCTCTTGAGCTAGGGCAAGGTCAGTGTTATTCAAGGCGGTACGCAAATGAATCGTATCGATTCGAGAAAGGGCGTCCGCCGTGACATTCTGTTTACCGGAGATATGCCTTATCTCCGTGGAATATTGCCCAATGAGGTCTAATTGACGCTCTTGTCGGGGGGAGGCATTTCCCGACTTCTTCCGGAACGCATAGACCAATGGCTTATGGTCTGTTAAGATGGAGAGTGAGCGACCTTCTATCATATGACGGAAGTACTTAACAGCGCTGTAGATCGCGAGCAATTCACGGTCGTAGGCGCTGTAACGTCGCTCAGTGGGACTCAGTTTCCTTGAAAAGAAACCAAGTGGTTCCGGACGGCCTTCAATGTCCTGTTCGAGGACGGCTCCGATTGCGGTATCCGATGCGTCGCATTGGATAGAAAGTGCCGCTCCCTCGAGAGGGTATCGGAGTAAGGTGGCATTTGCCAATTGTTCTTTGGACAGTTGGAATGCTCGATCTGAGACTTCTGTCCAATTAATGGGGCGCTTATCATTGCGCTTAGCTCCTTTTAAAAACTCATTTAGGGGAGCTTGAACTTGGGCAGCGTTCTTCAGTGTTGGGCGGTAAAAGTTAAGCATGCCCAGAAATCGACGCAGCTCACTTACGTTAGTAGGCCTGGGATACTTCATGAGGGCCTCCACACGGTCTGGAAGTGGGCGAATGCCCTGGTTGTCAACGACATAACCCAGATAGGTGATTTGCTCCTTGGCGTATTGACACTTATCTGGGTTGATGACAAGACCGAATTCGCGGAGGCGCTCTAGGACCTGACGTAAGTGGCGCTTATGTTCGGCGTGGTCTTTGGAGGCGATGAGAATGTCGTCAAGATAAGCATGGCAGCAATTAAGACCACGTAAAGCCGTGTCGATATACCGCTGGAATGTCTGTGCGGCATTCCTGAGGCCGAAAGTCATCACTTTGAACTCGAAGAGTCCGAAAGGTGTAATGACTGCGGTCTTGGGGATGTCTTCAGGTGCCACCGGAATTTGGTGGTATGCCCTGGTGAGATCCAGGGTTGTGAAGACATTGCACCCTCGCAACTTGTACGAAAAATCGTAGAGGTGTGCAATTGGGTATCTGTCCGGGACAGTTGCTGCGTTCAACAGCCTATAATCGCCACATGGGCGCCACTCACCAGAACGTTTCTTCACTAAGTGGAGTGGGCTTGCCCAGGGACTGTCCGACGGTTGGCAGATACCTAGTTCGATCATATGCTCGAACTCCGCGCGCGCCGCACGTAATTTTTCCGGAGCCAGTCGACGTGGACGCTGGCTCACCGGGGGACCACGTGTTTCTATATGATGAAACACCGTGGCTTTATGTCGGCGTTGGTTAGGTAGAGGAATTGTTGTACTCACAAATTCCTGTACCATAACCTGGAATGGGTCTAAGCACTCTGTGGCCCCTGAAGTAGCCGCTGGTGATGCCATCATAGGCAAGGGGGGTGCGGTTGGAGCCACAAGTCTGTTATGGGTCGAATCGACCAACAGATTATGTGCGCCTAATAGGTCGGAACCTATCAGGGGTTCATTCACGTCCGCAATGACGAAACGCCAAGTGATCGGACGACAAAGACCCAATTGCAGTGTCAGCTTTTTACGTCCGTACGTAAGTATCGGCGTATTATTTGCAGCTGACAGTTTAAGTGCGGCTGGCACGCGGTTACGCGGAGCAAACGATCGCGGGAGGACTGAAATATCGGCGCCGGTGTCGACAGTAAAAGCGATATTCAGTTTCGAATCCCGGATGGTTAAGCGACTTATCGTAGGGGTGCCGGCCGATTGCGCGAGGGTGTCGGTCGGCAAAATTAGTTTAAAGAGCGCCTCTGGTTGGTGGAAGGTTGCATCCAACCACAAGGCGCTTTGCAATTGAATGCGCGATCACCATATCGCTGGTGATTGGCGCACCAAGGCAGAGTAACGGCATTATCAGGTATGTTCTGCCTATTAGTATTGCCGTTACGGGGAGGTCGAGCCGGAGCTCGCTGGGAGTTGGCCCGGTGAGGGCCATTTTGAGAGGAATTGGCCCTCTGTGGGGCGTTTTGAGGCATATAGGCCCTCTGAGGGGCATTTTGGGAGAAATTCTGCCGATTGAGAGGACGGCTCGGCATGGCTCGATTCTGGGCGCTTCGCGGATTGTTCCTCACCTCCGCACGCAATTGAGTTATCTCGCGGAGGAGTGAGGTTTGGAGCGCCCGGAGGTCCGCCGGAGTTAGTTGTGTGGGCGAATTTCTTTGGTTAGGGTTGGGGCCTGCCACTGGATTCCCCTGAGGGAAATTGGTTGAGGCGGGCCCTCTAAAAGGTAATTGGGTTTGAGGAGGGTGGGGAGTTGAGACCAATTCATGGGCTGAGAAAGGCAGGCGAGGGTGCCGTGCAGGCTGGGCGGCGTGTTGAGAAACCGCCGCTACCTGGTACGCTGGAGGCTCAGAATACTGATCTGAGCTTTCCATAATTGCGTCCGCAATTTTGGATAAATAGCCCAAACTCTGATTGGGTTGGGCTATAAGTGCCGAACGGGCATGCTGGGGAAGACACCTCAAAAAGTGAGGCTTTATTAGGTCGTCCCCAATCCTGGTCCCCGCTATAGAGCGTAAATGGGTCAGGAAAAGAGATGGTCTCATCCCAGAAAGGTTGGATACAGCGGCTAAACGTTGTTGCCGCACACTTCCTGGCTCGTCCAATGCGTCGAGCAGAGCTTCACGCATGTTGCTATATGTGTTGCGGCCGGCCGACCTTATTATGTGTGCAACATGCGGTCGTTGAGTGCGGTCAAGCACTTTCAACAGCTCAACTGCACGAAGTTGTTCGTCGTGCAAGGCTGCGGCCTGGAAGATGCGGTCTGCCACTGCAAACCACAAGTCTGGGTCCTCCTCATCGAAGGGGGGAAGCCCTATATTTAAATGACGAGTCCCGTTCCCGAGGCTGGAAGCATCGTGGAATTCTTGGGACTCTGAAGGTCTTTGGTGTTGTTGTGAGGTGCTGGCACCAGTTGTGGGCCTTAAAATGCCGGCATTTGCCAAAGGGCCGATAACAGGGGCGTTAGGAGCAGTCGAGAGTGTGTCTGGGGAAGTAGGCTGGGGTCGGTTCACGACGCTGGGGGCAACGGGTGGTGCCAGAGGAGTAGCTCGTCCGGGCAAGTCTAGGTCAGCATCGACTTGCTCGGTGGGGAAATCGACGCTGGAGGCGTCGTGAAATTCCAGGGGCTCGGGTTGTTCTTGGGCCTTTTGGGCAGCGCTATTTCGTGTGACAACCATAGTGTTTTGTACGAAACAGGACTGAAATCAACGGAGTAGGGGGGAATCAAAATATTCACCACGGAGGACGCAGAAATGGGCGTAAGAGGACGCGAAGGCGGTGAAAGGAGGCCAATGGGTGAAAAGGCCACTGAGGCTAACAGACGTCGCAGGAAGTTGAGAGAACCGACGAACGTCCCAAAACAATGGTTCTCACAAGTCGAAACAGGTCGTGCGAAGGTTGGAAGTGAAGTCAAGTGGAGTGATGGAATCTTGAATACCCCCGAAACGGTTTTATTAATTAAAATGCGTCGAGCGATAGTCGGAGGAGTCGTATGTGCAATTACCGGTAGTTGCGTGTTAATCAATACCCTGATGGGGCTTACAATGTTTATTATATGAAAGCGATCGATGTAGCGTACGCGTAAGATAAAACGTTTTTACATATAAAAAAAAATAAAAATCATTTGCTTCTTTAATTACTATTTGTTCTTGTTTTATCGTTCCGATTGTTATTTGGGAAAAATGAATTCACTTTTTGTATACCAATTTGATTAAAAAGAAGTAAAGAAATGGAAATGTAAAGGAGAAATTGAATTTATATAATTTTACTGCTATACGGTTTGCACTTTAATTTATATGAGTAAAACTTTTGTAGTGTTGACAACTTTTAAAGTATATAAAACGTTTGCGAAATTTTATCAAATTTGGAATTAAAATTTTGTTTGCCTGGCATGGAAGTTAGGAACCAGGCAGGCAAGGAAAAAATGAACAGCGTTTTCTAAACTAATGAAAATGAACTGGGGCTTTTTAAAAAAACTAAATTTAAGCGGATTGGCGTCCTAACTTTCGTATTTCGTTCTCGTAATTACTATAATTTTGAAACGGCCTTTTATTAGGTTGGCTTGCTGTTGTTTTTTACTTATATTGCGTATACTAGGATTTTAATCGACATTGCTTTTTGCAGGGTACACTTAAATAAAGATAATGTCGCCGAAGAAAAATTCGACTCCTTTCTAAACGACCGATTTTTGCTTTCTTTGCCTATATTATACTTAATTACAATTTACAATAAAAATATCGGTTTAGCCAGTGCTTGTAACAATATGAATGAATTTAATTTTGTGTGCATATCATAATATAGTAGATTTAATTTACAAGTTTTCGAGTAAACGGCAGTGGTGCATTGTCTACGTATTTTTTAAACTTATATTTATATCAGGCGGTTCGGAAGGAGCTCACCGAGAGGAGAATTAACACTTTTTTGAAAAATACAGGAAGAGAAAAAAAAAATGGAAAAAGAAAGAAAGAAAAGGTTACTTAGCTTGATTTCTGCTGTTATTTGAATGTGGCTGCTTCTAGTCCTATGGTGTCGCTGAAACGTTGGCTAGAGTTGGATTGCGATGTTGTTATATTGTTGTGCAGAAGTTCGTTGGACGTTGTGTTGGGGCTACTGCTCCTAGCCCATTGATGTCAACTTCAGGAGCGTTGGGATACGGGGTACCCTTTTTGCAGCTTACCGATGGGGTGGGGCTCTACTTGCCCTTTAAAAGTCTTTTTTTGGTGTACACCAAGTCACAATGTAGCACTAATGTTCGTTCGACGATATGGAGGCGCGTGTTCGAGAGTCGCGGTCACCAATGTGGTAGTTATTAGTTAGTGCGTCGACACGGACGCGGGTTTAACTAATTTCCACTACTTACTTCACGCCGCGAAAAGGAAACAAAGTTCTCGGGATAAAACACTTCCCAAACGGAGCGAACAGAATGAAATAAAAACACACTGGTTGT
The DNA here is from genome assembly GCA_963931805.1 of Microdon myrmicae. Taxonomy (NCBI): domain Eukaryota; kingdom Metazoa; phylum Arthropoda; class Insecta; order Diptera; family Syrphidae; genus Microdon; species Microdon myrmicae. Next base: position 124,245,534 of record OZ007502.1, on the reverse strand, counting down.
TGTTTCGTTGAATGTTCTTTATTTGGAAATTTAATTAAAAAGATTCTGAAGCATTATTTTATACTACACATGTATATACTATTGTTTTTCTATTTATTAGTTTGTTTGAATTTGAAGGAAATGAAAACACACGGTTTGATGTTTCAATGAAAGTTCTTTTAGGAAATTTAATTAAAAAGATTCTGAAGCATTATTTTATACTACACATGTATATACTATTGTTTTTCTATTTATTAACTACAAACGGAACACCTGCCAACACAACCCGACACATCAGCCAATGAGAAGGCGACGCGATTCACAGCATTCACTATTAGGCACCTTGGACACGAATTGTGTAACGAAAGGATTCACTGTCATATAATCAGACACATTTATTACTTCGACGGCGACGCGGGTGACTCCTTCGACTGGTGAAATCTGACTGACCAATCTCATTGGAAATCATTAAAGTGAAAGAATCCCGAAAGAAACTGGAAGGAAGGCGGAGTTACACGATTAACTTGATGTAGTTAATCGTGATTGGACCTGACGGAATAGACATACATTACGCATGTGTGCGTATGCCATGCATACGATCGTTCGGCGACCGTGGATGGAGGGCAACATCGCTAGTGCATTTTCTAAGAATGCAAACACTAGCATGTGGGGTGTGAAAAACTGAAACCGATAATTTGGTCATCCTAATGGAAGGCCATAAATCTTCATTTCGGTTGCCGATGATTACATTGCAACGAACATAGGGTGCAGCCGTTGCCAGATGTTGAAAGTAAACATTTTCTGGCTGCATCCTGGTCGTCGCGCGATTACGGTCTCTGAACATGGGGACCGCTAATTGGAAGCCAGCGATTGCTGGTAAACAGGGACATGTTTGATTTGCGTCAACAGAAACCTTGTCGGCGTAGTAAATCAATAGGGGCAATAGCCGTATGCATGTTATGCCGGGGGTAAACAAATACAACGAGTCACAAGGAACTCTTGTTGATTGTTGTTTCCATAGCTTAAGGCTATGGAAACGAGATGCCCTGGCAGAATGTATGCCTAAAGATAAGATTTCAGATGCCATGGCAATGTGATGATTTTGCCATGGACTTATGTTCTTTTCAGGAAATGATGTACGCCTCGGGGGTGACTTTTCGATGCCACGGTAAGGTGATAAGCTTTGCCGTGGGCTTAATGTTTTTTAGGGAATATGGTCTGGCCGAGGGTGAGTCTTCGATGCCACGGCAAGGTGATAAGCTTTGCCGTGGGTTTAATGTTCTTTTAGGAAATAATGTCTGACCGAGGGTGAGTTTTCGATGCCACGGCAAGGTGATAAGCTTTGCCGTGGATTTAATGTTTTCAGTGGTGATGCTGGAGAAAAAGGGGTCTGGAAGGAAATCCCCTACAATGGTAAGCTGCCTAACAGAATTCAAAACGGTTATCCGTTTGGGTAACCGTATTAATTCCGGCGATTTGGCTGGGGGTAAATGCCGTAGCAAGGTTACGCAACCTTGCTGAAGTTCGACCGAGAGGTAAGTCGTTCGCCTGGAATAGTGGGGATCGAGCGATGCGTGGCTCTTCGGGCCCTGAAAAGCCCCACAAGCCTGCCCGGAAAGTCCTTTGTAGCATGGTGTATGGGGGGCGACAGCGCGGCAGACCTTCTATGCGATGGGGGGATAGCGTAGACCAGGACGCCCAGAGACGGCCTGTAGGGGTACGGAGTAGATGTACCAACGTATGGCACCAGTTCACCACCGCACCCACTATAGAGTTCACTGCTACAACACTGCCGCCCAAAATTCGATCACCAAAGTAAAAGCCAATAAGTAAAAGTCACTGGTGTTGTTATTGTTTGTAAGTTCCCCTTTATTTGTCTGTTTCACTTATTCATCGACGCTGTGCCCACAGCAATTGAGAGGCGAACGTTCGAATCGACTTTATTCGACGTGCGGGGGCGTGCGTGCCCCCGTGTGATCGCGGCGGTTGTCAGGGGACTCCCGATGTGCGCGTGGCGGTTGCTGAAAGACGACTGACTAAAGAATGGGAAAAAACTCGTCGTGGCGGTTGAGTCATAGCTGAAATAAACTCACTGTCACTTACGAGGAATTTCGAGAAGAGTTGCTTTGCTTGCATAGGGAATTCAGTTCCAGCGAATCCTCGCCGTACACGCTGACTTGGGTTCGTTGGTTGTGTATACTAGGAAATTGGTTTTGACGGCATAGCCAAGTATGATCAAGGGCCTTGGTTGTTGTGATCGTTTCGTGGAAAATGGGTTGCCGCTTGCTTGCAAGCGAGAAGTATAATTTAAGGAGGAAATGAAGCGAAGTGGTTTTCGGGGGAAATTGGAATTGCTTGGGTGCAAGCAAGAAATATCATTTAGGTAAGATATTAACTGAAGTAATTTCGGGGAAATGTATGCAGCTCGGTATAGTTGGTGGTGATGGTTAATGTTCCATTGTAGGTTTGAATATGCGTTTTATTACAGCATATGAATTTCGGGGAAATTAAGATTGCTTGGTCGCAAGGAAGGAATATAACTTTAGTAAAGAATTGACCGAAGCAATTTTGGGAAAAATTATATGAGGGGTGATGTAATTGAGCCTGTCACCTGGGAGACCGGGGTTCGATTCCCCGTCGGGGAGCCTCTGGCGCAAGACTAATCACCTTGCCCGGAAAAAACAAATTATTATGGAAAATTTAACAAGCCTCAGGACTTGCTAAATAAGGCCAAGACCGGTACCCGGTTGTAGTGCCGATGAGGATGATGATGATGTAATTGAGGGAGATGATTAATATTCCGTTGTAAATTGGAATATGCATTTATATCAGCTTGGGAAATGGATTCCTGGAACATTGGGGAATGTATGCAATTGTGGATTGGGTACGGATGCTGTTGCATATTGAGATAGCGGGTTTGGGGTGGGGAGTTGGGTTGAGGTGACGCGCTGTTAGCGGTCAAGATTGGTTGGCGTTGTTGGTTGGTTCTCCATGTGGTATAGAGAATCCCCACAGGCTCAAAATCGGGATCGCTGAAGAGACTTGCTAAATAAGGCCGAGATCCGATCCCGGCTGTAGTGCCGATGATGATGATGATGATACATGAAGCTTAGTCCGTATATTTTTCCCACATAACATGCATCACCACATACTAATAAAGAATATTATTTATTATCAATTCTTGTCGCATTATATTTCCCATTCCAAATTGAAGTTTAATTTCTCATGGTAAAATCTTGATATAGGCATATAATCCTTTGTCCTCATAATGAAAAATGTATTCCGGTGGATTCAATATCCAGCAGACCAACATTCGAGGAGATAAATAACTCAGGACTCACTACTGGAATCCAATCTTTTTATTATCCTCATGAAATGGTCTCTTCTCCATCACCAAATCCACTTTTTGCTGAGAATGATACGTCGAGGTGTCCTACTTCCACTAAGCCCTTACCACGCCTCCGTGAAATAGCAGTATTTGGTGTGTTCGCTAAAATTAAGAGACGAGCGTTTATTAAAGGTTTTCGCTGTTTTTAATTTTTTTTTTAAGTCCTAATGTTTTTCACACTTTTTTTCAACAGGGGAAATATTATGACTAAAGAATGTAAAAAAAAAGTAGTTCAACCCAAGCTATCAGATTAATGTTGCAAAAAATGCTACCCCACTAAGCACACTTACTCCAAGTAAATATAAAGTTCTCATCTTTCCGTAAGTTTGTTTAAACAGAGTATGTATTTTTAGAAAGTGTATGCCCTTGTTGAGATAAAGCCCACAATTATTTTAAGTGATAAATATTCTCCTTATTGCTTCACCTACAGAATGGTAGAAATCCGTCAGTTGCACTAGCGGCCTGGGAGGCGCATATATTTCGCAATGTTGTGAACTACTATGTGTTGCGTCGAACCCAGTACACAAACTTGCTAATCCTATAACTAGCGTATACAACTATTACGTCCGATAAAATGTTGGATTAATTATCTATCACCAACATAATATAAGAAAAATTAGAAATCCCAACGGATCATTTCACCAACACCCGGTTCAGCCGAGAAGTTTAAATCCGCCAAAATACAATACGAACTCATCGATAAAACCGTGATTCATATCAAAAGGACCAAATTCATTTCAGATAGTACTCTCAGCAGCTTCATTCCATTCCAATCTCAAATGTTTATTTTCGCCTTCGCCTGCGGCCTTTCAATTGTGTACGAAGGTGGGTGTTTCAAGTCTACAAACACCTGAAAGAAGTAACGTATACCTTTTTCATTTTTGCTCTTGAGTCGTCTTATCAGAAAAAGTGTCATTTGTGATGTAACTCCTTTCTGTTCTTGGTGTTATTGAACTGGAGCAAATGCTTAAAAGTGGAAATGAACCTCCTTTAAAAACGTACGAAAACAGACAACCTTCTAAATGAGGGAATTTTCGATTTTCTATTCAACGCCACCTGCTACAGGATCCATTTCCACACACGTAAGGAAAGGGATCTTGGCATTTGTTAACCTGCAATGTTCCTCCTCCTCCCAGGACGAGGTAAAATAAGTTTCTTCGCCTTACCGCACGTACACCGAAATACGCTCGGATCCCTTCTTCTTTGTCAAGACAGATGGCGAACGGAGTCTTCAATTGTATGCAATCAGGAAGTCGGGGGTGTCGATAAAAAGGATGAAGCCGGACGAATCCAAATCTAAACTTGATTTCTAACTCCTTGCTTGGGACGAATTTGTTTTGCATTCTCTACGATCCACTACTGTCGCCGCTGGCATCGTTCCCACCTCCGAAAATAGTAAACCATCTGCCGTTTCTATGGCTCGGTTCCTGTTTTTTTTTTTTTTTTGTTCTTTTTAAGGATCCATGCGAAGGAAATGAGCTCAAGTGGATATATTGTATTTTTTCGGTGTTATCCTGCACGCGGCATGCGATAATGTAGATTTCACTGACTCAAGAGTCGCACATAAACTTTTACGAGAATTGATGAAATTCAAATCAGCACAGTGCTCCTGAACCTTTATTCACAAATCCGTGCAGTCGCCCCCTTTTTCGAACGGTTTCCATATTATATTTGTTTCTTTGTAGCACGTTGCCGCACCTGCTGCCCGAGGAGATGGCAGAGAAGTGTATGGTGCACTTAAGGACCTGCTCTCCACAGTGATCGTTTGTCGAGCGTGTGTAGCAGTGCTATCTGCCCCTGCCTTGAAGCGATTTCTTGTTCACTTTATTCAAATTGCTGTTGGTGAGTATTGGGGCTATTACTTTCAAACGAGAGTTTCTAGTCACCTCCTTTTGACAGGTGCTCTGTTCTGCAAGCAAGTGTGGCATTCATGGCAGCTTCTCTGTATTATATCCTGCTGCCGACGAGTAATTGCCCGCGTAGATGCGTGATATATTTATAATGAAATTATAACGCCTGTTGACTCCTTAAACGTTTACTACGAGTCAAGTGGGGTTTGCCTCTAATAAGCTTTTGAAATTCTAATTATTTCTGTTTCAGGTCTCAAGTTAATTCAAAAGACTTGAAAGAAAGAGTCTAAGGACGGCACACGACCGCGGCATTTTGCTTTCTCCCATTTAGGAAAAAACAAAACATACCTAGAAGGCTTTGCTTTCATCTAAAAAGGATTAGGGCTCTTCTGTGAGGGCAATCACATGCCGATGTTTGTTTACTGATGCGAGTAGACTTAAAGGGTAATAATAAAAGGGATGATTTAATTTTCATACATACCCCTTTAATGGCTGCCAAACTCAATTAGGTGTGATTTCGGAATTAGCAGGGTATCCTGTAGGATCCCTTTGGCGTTGGTATAAAATCGAATGACGGATACACTATTTTGGTATTTAATCTGTATTCTGCTATTCTGGTCTTAAGGTAAAATCGATAACTAAACCGATACAAGGTTGGGAGAGTCTAACTAAGAACAATAAAATAGCAAAAACTTCCTTGGAGGATTTAAACCCGTTTAAAAGTTAGGAAAAAACAATTATATTAATTCAGCTATCAGTTAATACAAACATTATCTTAAAGTCCAATATATAACACTGGGGCGGTTGTCCTTAAGAAGTATGACTTACCTGAATATATTATATGTAATCAATTATATATAACCTTGTTCTATCCTAACTATTAGGTAAATCAAGCGAAGAATTTACACATATTCGTCTTTAACTGACCTTGTCAACTAATATAACATATATCCGAGCTTTTTCACTCGTATAATAGTTTTTTGGAACTCGTATCCTTGTGCTGAAAGAAAATAGAAATATATTTTAATAACTATTAAAGTACAATAGTAAGTTGTTATAATAAATTAAATTAACGTATAAGAAAAACTGATGCAAAGCGGAAACATTGAGGATAATAATAATGAATGAAAGGTTTTTAAATAAATCGAATCTAAATATCCTTAAACAGTATGGGAAGATGAAAATTGAATTAAAAAACGGCAGTATTGCTGATCAAGTAATTCGATTTAAGAACATTTATTTACATCATCGTTTTAATAAGATATCACGCAAATTGTTCCCCTGAGCTTGAATAATGTGTTCATTTTTGGGCATTCTCCACCACATTGGGCAATGTTTCGACCCATATGGCGACTATTAACGACCCTTAAATCTGTCTAGTGCCCTTGGTTAACCCTTGACTTCAAGTATCCCCACAGGATAAAGTCAGTTGGCATTAAATCGGGCGAATGCGGAGGCCAATTAAAATTACTATGAGAAAGATATGTGGCGTTTGTAACAGATACACACACAATATACATGCAAGCAAATAGTGAAGAACAGCGAAAGGAAATTCGAAAAGCAATGCATCAGAGCCATATACCATAGCGATAACATAACAATTCCACATCAGTTAAGTGTGCTTGAGTTTAGAAATCGAATTCATATACGCGGCAGTGGCCTGATGTGTCGAGCATTGGATCCATTTTTAGTGATTCTAACCGTCATAGCGTCAGTTCGAATCACACATTCTTCACATCGTCGCAAACACTATAGGAATACTGTTAGTGACGCGTCAATCTATGCCCAGGAGAGACGTCGCCTCGATACATCGCACAATGCGCAAGACGTCGCGTCGAGAAAAAGGAAAACTTGAAATCAATTACCACGAGACGCTGGATAATAAATAGGAAACTGAAAAAGAAAAAAGGAAATCGCGCAGATACTCAGATAGACGCTGCAACAAGGCAGCATTGTGTCGATAATTTCTCGATTCCTAGAAAGACCCGACCGACGCAATAGAACCAGGTGCAGCAGCTGCTTACTACACAATAGCACATGGCATCGATGGCCATATGTAAATTAGTATATAAGGAAAGTAAAAATTGTAAATAGTTGTTTACGCACAATGATCCCATCCTTCACCCATTTCATCGCGGAATTCAAGGAAACAAACAAACCGTCACATACTCTGGATAATGCGTCATTCCTAACAGCAGCCGAATTATCAGAATTTATAACATCACGCATCAACAAAAAGTCGACAGGTTTAGATGGAATTTCAGATCTTCTTCACAAAAAACTTCTCCCGTCAAATCTAGTCCCATGCTCGTTCTTCTTAAGCACATAATTAACGCATAACATTTCCCAGACAAACTGGAAAACTACGGTTATAGTCCAGTCCTTCCAACAATCCCAGCAACTACCGTCCGATAACACTTCTCCCAGCGATGCTCCCATCTCTCTAACCCTTCCAAATAGTATTTGGCGTTTTTCTCTGCAAAATAACTGTCCACGACGGTGATTGTCTCCTCATTTGACGAAAATCTTTGTCCTCCGAGCCCAATTTTTATATTACGGAACAAAAAGAAATCGCTTGGAACTAGATCTGGTGAGTAAGGCGGATGGTCCAGCATTTCAAACCATAATTCGTAGATTTTTGCCATGGTAACTGCTGAGGTGGGAAACGGGTTGTCTTGGTCAAACAGGATTTTCTTTATCTGTAAATGTGGCTGTTTTTCGGCAATTTCTGCCTTCAGTTGATCAAGTAATGCTGGTCAAGCAGCTCCTGTAATGGTTTTTCCTTTTTGAAGATAATCGATTAAGATATCTCCATGACTGTCCCAAAAAACACTCGCCATCGCTTTTCCAGTCGAAAATTTTTTTTTTTTTTGGAGCTGATTCCCCCTTTGCATTCCACTGTTTTGACTATATATTTGTTTCTGGCGTGTAATGGTGTATCCAAGTTTCATCGACAGTAATTAATCGCCGCTAATACTCGGATTTATTGCGCCTAAACTGCGCCAACAGAGCGTTGGAAATGTACATTTGAACACGCTTTTAGACTAACGTGAGGAAACGCGGTACCTAACGCGCGGTCAGCTTTCTCGTGCCTAAATCCTGATTTAATATTTGACAGACACGTTCTTTGGACATTTTCCTAGCCTCTGTTATCTCTTTCACTTTAATTCGGCGGTCGTTTAGCACCATTTGGTGAACTTTAGCGATGTTATCGTAAGTTGTTGAAGTTTTTGGACGTCCTGAACGTTCATCGTCGCCCAAGCTCTCACGGCCACGTTTAAATTCAGCTGCCCAAATCTTCACTGTGGTAAATTATGGTGCAGAGTCCCCATACACAGAGTCCAACTCCTCTTTGATTGGCGTAGGCGTATTGCCTTTCAAAAACAAAAATTTAATGACAGCTCGATACTTAATTTTGTCCATCTTCACAAAAATACTCACATCGAATCACTCAAACGATGGTCAAATAAAAACTACGCGTCTAAAATGGCTGAAATTTTGATGAGTATCTGTCAAAGATGCACAACTGCATTCACTAGCTTTTATTGACGAGTGCTGCTATCTTCACGTTGAGGTCGGAAACTTTTCAATCCACCCATGTATGTCATGAACGCAACACTTTCTTTAACGGAATTGCAACAAATAAGTAATTTGGACTTAAACACAAGTTTAAGTTAAATACTAATTCCACTTATGTCGAAGATCTTGCTGAACGAAATTTTGAGCTGGTCACCAAGTCTGGCATCGATTCAAGTTTAACGTGAAGACAAGTTTAACCTGGACACAAGTCTAATGTCGATGCATCTCCTCCCTTAGGCGGATGGCAAAAATGGGCGAAAGCCGACATGAAACAAGTTCGTCTTGGGCGCACGTTCGACTTCGCCGTAAGTACAAATTAGATAGGAATTCACTTTGATCTGCTTAATACAAAACTAAATCCAACCTGGACTCAAATTCGACGTAAGTTTAACATCAACGGTGGCGCCAATTCAAAATAAGTAGATATCCGGCGTTGATCTGAATACGATAGCGAAATAGACGGAAGTCAAACGAGAAAGCGAACTCGACTGAAATCAATTTCAATTTGGATGTATACTCTTATGAATACTACCCTGATATGACAACACGACTTAGACCTAGTGGTAATGTAGAAATCTCCTTTACTAAAGTTCAACATTTCCAAAACGCTAAAAATCATTAAAGTTTACTGTTGTCTACATTCCTAATGGAGTGAATGGAAGCCTAATAAATCGATTACGAAGTACGAGGGTCATTCAAGAAGTTAATAAACTCCAAATTGAACGAAAATTACAATTGGACAAAAATTCCACTTAGACGAGAGCCCCGGTTGCTGCAGTTGGTCAAAATTCCCTATTACACGTAAGTCTCAGTTGATCGTCAGTTCCTCTTGAACAAGAATCTCAATTGGATGATAGGGCCAGTTGACAATTGTCCACTTGGACTGTCGATCCAGTTATGCAATAGGCGCAGTTGGTCGAAAATCTGAGCTTAAAAAAGTTCTAGTTGGATTCACGAACTTTACTATTTATTGTTGACGAGTACTGCTATTTTCACGTTCAGGTCGGAAACTTGTCAGTCCACCCATGTATATATTACTGATAAGTTGATCCGCTCCTGAACTCTAAAGTCAATCTCAATAATTACAAATTCACTTATTTACAGTATACGCCTAAGCAGCTTGTGAGTTTCCAATCGCAATAACTTGATTTTCCAGACTGCATTGACCTATTTGTACCTAACACCAATCAGACCTTCAAAAACATCGAATCTAGTTAAGTAAATTACTAAATATTATAGACTTGTGGCGGTTCTATGAACCACACAACCCACTATAGGTTCCACCAAAGGAACATACTCACCTATATCCATTACACGTGCCCACGGACACGTTTCCCAAAAGTCCTTACTTCCACCTGAAACAAAAGGTAACATTCTAAATACCCCAACATTAAATTCAATAGTAAAAATCAATCGAACTTAACGTTCAAAATTCCCTAATATTGAATTCAATGCATCCATCCAATGTATCCATTCGATTCATCCATTAAACTCATTTTTCTGAAAACAAACAGAATAATCCCCTCATGTAGCTAATAGCAATTAGCCTCATAAATTCCTCGCAGGATCCCAACCGACAAGCGCACGTGTCCAAACAAAGGCCTAGCGATTCGCCCGCCGACCAACAATTCTTGCGATCATAACCATCGTAAACGCCTATCTCACGCTAGATGTTTATGATTAGGAAATGCGATCTACAAACCACATCCCACGGTTCCTTTGTTACCCATCTGAAGCACACAAAAAAACTCTGTTGTCGTAAGCCAGATGGGTAACGTAAACAAAGCCCATGATAGGACCAAGAAGGAAGTGGCGGCACGACAGTCGAACAGAGAGAACCCCACCGAGGAGGTCGATAGAGGACAATCAGAGAACCTCACCTAAAAGGTCGCGTGTTGAGTAACATAACTCGAAACGAATGACGCGAACAGTAAAACGTATGTGCCTAATTAGATCCGATAAATTAACACGTAAGGAAAGCTATCGCGGATATCACACGATATATAAGAACAAAGATTGCAATACTTTAATGTCGTCGAGAGTGCATGCGCGAGTTATTATTGTTATTGTTTGTATAGAAAAAATATGTTTTTTGGAGACTATGCCTCTTTGATTTATTTTTCACTTGTCAATTTACAGGTCACTATGAACGCTCTCTACAGTTTTTCTATGCTATTTATACTTAAATTCTATCTTAACCTAGGAATCTCCTAATGTGCATTTAATGATCCAACGTATAGATACATGTGGTTTGCTTCTTAGCATTTTATTTTGGGTTTTTCGGATTTGGGTAAAGGGTGTCTAGACACAATTTAGTGTCAATGGAATAGAAAATGTTTTAAAGAATGAATAGGAAACACATTCCTAGAAGATCGTGAAAATGCCGGTGCGAGTTATTGTTGGATGAATTTCTTATCTTAAGGTGAACATAAGTATGCATATTGGTTGGGTGATTCATATGTTAACTCGCGCCGAATACCGGGAACAATATAATCAGTGTTGAGTGTCTTCCACAGACCTTTCCCTTTGTGCTCGTTTTCGATTATGTATAGAGTGACTTATTACGAGTTGGTAACCATTCTGCAAATATTACAAACAGTGACAATAAAAATAAAAATAAAACCACAGGTTAAGAGCAAGGATCCCAGTGTTTTATTTGTATAGTTTTGTTTGTATGGACAGTGTTCAACGGAACATCATCATCATCGGCACTACAACCTAGAACCGGTCTTGGCCTTATTTAGCAAGTCCTGAGGCTTGTTAAATTTTCCATAATGATTTGTTTTTTTCCGGGCAAGGTCATTAGTCTTGCGCCAGAGGCTCCCCGACGAGGAATCGAACCCTGGTCTCCCGCGTGACAGGCGGGTATACTAACCAGTATACTATTGAGGAGCTGTTCGACGGAACACTTACGACTAAAAGACAAAAATCCGCCAAGGACTCTTCAAAGACAATTCAGGCAAGCAGTTCCTCTATGTATTTGTGTGCTTTAAGATTCTAGGGAAAACGTGTCGTTTTTATAATTAAGTTATATATTTAAATACCACTCCTGTGCTGCAAGTCTTCCTTGTCGTAGATTCATTGAAAATGTGCCTAGCAAGTAGAAAATAACTCACCAAATAACATGAACTCTCCTTAAACAAAATCTAATCTCCGAGAGGAATTTTCAAAATCAATACCGCACCGATGTCCAGCATCTCCAAAGGAATTTACTTCCCCCGGCTGTGCTAGAAAAAGATAAGCATACAAACTAAGAAACTCCCGGAATAATTGAAGATTTTTAAATCTTTTCTTTTACAAGTCCTGCAAAACAAGAATGGCTACAAAACCCAACTGTGCAATAAAAACCAGAACAGTACCAAAATACACAAATCTCTGAGCGCCCATTTCCGTTTCTCCTTAACCCCTTACATAATGCTAAATGTTCTGCCAACCTTTTGGGTAAAATGGGTGAACCAAAAGAATAAGAAGGGCCTCCATACCACACTAGGGTGGTGAGAGGCCCCGAAAACTTCGGCACTCAGGACGAAAATTTATATCTGGGCCACTTTCCTTCTTCAAAACAACACTGTGTGCATACACACACTCCGACTTCGATGGGAGGATATAAACTTAAGGAATATCTTACAAGGAAAGAAAAACAAAGAAATAATTCACTCACAGTGGGCCCGCTTGTCTGTTGTCCTTTGTACCGCCCGCAGTAGGCTAACTTGTGTGTTTCCCTGTCGGCAGACCATAATGTATGCTGTTGGAATTTCACTTCACCCATAGAACCCATAAAACTGACTCAACCAGTAAATGCACGTATCCTACAGCTCACCTTTGTGAATCCAACGGACAATCACATCCAACGATATCCAAACAGTTCTTGCCTAGCCATGAATCCTTAAGAGATACAGACAGACATTACATACCCTTTGCTCCACTACTTACGATTATTCTTTGTCCTCCGCCCGAACCCGATGTAACGGAGAGCCCATAAACTCCGGTCAACCCTTTTAACGCTCGAGTAATGTGAAAACTTGTTTATTTGGAAAATATTAATTATCTTGCGACAAGGATGAACTGGTTGCCTTGCTCCTCGAATGCGCAAATCCTTTCACCAATTTTTATTGTGTTTATTATTATTGTATATGTATATTGTGCATAACAGCAAAATAGCCTCAAATATTTCCGGATATGGGCTTTCTCATTTCTAAGAGCCTCCTGAAAGACAGCATTGGAAAAGTTTGGATTTCGTAAGTACCCTAAGCCTTTTGAGGGCGAAAACTTTTGAATATATTTTTATCAAAATTGATTTCAATAGGGATGTGGTTAAAGGCGGGCTAGAGATTCTTTAATGTGCGTAAGGACACTGCGAAATTATTTAGCGTTGTGAGTGAACATATGTTGACCAGACATTCTTCGCAAAATTAAATGATCCTTTAAGAATCGACAAAGTGCTGTATCCAACTGGTCATTCTATATTTTCCCGAATAGGCTTTTGTGTTAATACTTCCTTTATTGACAACAGTCACTTGCTGCTGATAGCATGTCGGAGACTTCAATGAAGAATTAATGCATGTGTATTCGTGGCTCTGGACTTGTTTATAACTCGATTACATGAGACATCGTGGCCAATCTAAAATGAGATTTATAACTTTGCTTTGTTAGAAGATATAGCTCTATATACCGCTGGGAAAAAGTAAAAATGTCACTTGACAACTAACTTGAGAAATGTTATGAAAAAGATACAGATAAGTATACTTAGTGCATTTCACATTTGTATCACTTAGCGTTATGGTTTTATGCATCACTCCGTTTGATGGTTGGGGTAGAAAGTTAAGAGTGTTTATTTAATCGGTCAAACAGTCACACAATCAAGAGTTGCAACCCCTCAAGTTCTTTGTTAGTTGCATACATCATACGAGGGCAGTTAGATAAGTCTGTGACTTTTTCAATTTCCCGCCCAGTAACTTTAAATGCAACACTGCTCCCGCCAACTGCCGTCTATAAATAGACTACTGTCAAAGTTTGAGCATTGGGTCATTTAGTTTGCGTTTGACAGCTATTGAAAGCAGACAACCTCGTGGATTTTAACGGAAATAGAAAAAGTGAATTTCTTGTGCTGATTCAAGCAATCCATAAATTGGACTACGAACTGCTACCCCATCCAGCATATTCTCCAGAGTTAGCTGCCAGCGACTATTTTCTGTTTCCACACCTAAAGAAATTGCCGGGCGGTAGCAGATTTGGGTCGAATGAAGAGGTCATCACAGAAGCTAACGCGTATTTTGAGGTCCTTGAATAAACCTATTATTTGGAAGGAATTAAAAATTGGAAAAACGCTGGATTAAATGTATCGAGCTAAAAGAAGATTATGTTGAAAAATGAAATGCTTATTTGTCGAAAAAAATATCTTTTATTCAAAAACTCACTGACTTATCAAACTGTCCTCGTACTCGTATAACCCATGTTAAAAGTTTAGTTTTGGCCACACCATTTATTGGCTTAATTCAAGCAACAAAATTACCTACAACCAAAGTATATATAGGTTATAAAATAAGGAGCATAAGAACTATCTCAACTAGGCCTACCCTAAGGCAACCAGGACAAATTAAGAAGGTAGGAGTATTGGCAAGAGGCGGGGACAGATGTGGCGGTTCCCTTGAACGCCACCAATCATCTTCTCACTAACTATGTAAAAACTCCCACCTAGGGCATACAAAAACCTCGAAAGCAAGTACTTACCTGTTTATTGTTGTACCATAAGCCTTAAAACGCAATAAAGCACAATATGTGCTGATTCTTAATTCATCAAGACCAAACAGGCATGTTCGTTATGGGCAATTTGGTTGCGTCACCATGCAACCAACATGAACCGAACCAATCCATTGAACAAGTCTCGGATCGATTTCGGTCAATTGACAGGTATCCTCCACACGTAAGAGCAATTTGGTTGCACCATCTAGCAACCAACATTGCCCAAACTATATCAATGAGATATAACCCTACGCGCCAGCCGCACACATGCAGGAAATGCTTTAGCTTTTCCTTTTGCATACATGCCTACATCGATCGGTCACCCGACCGACAAATACATGAAGGTATATGGCTGATGGCCCAAGCAAGTCGAGTTCTCAAAATGGAAAATTACCATCGAGAATTCAACTACGTGGAGATGCAACCAACATGTGCACGATCAGCATAAACGCTTTACGCAGTCGCTGGTCCTGCAAACACTTCAATCCCTATGTAGAGATATTTGCACCAGCTGCAACCTTGTCAGCTTATGTTCCCCTTAGGAAAATATTGTATCCAGGGTCCGCTTGCTCATGCACAACATGAGAGTGCGATGTAGCCTCATCTGTGTGTGTGCACATCCTTGCGGTGATCATCCCTTATATGGTCATCGGAGCAATGAATGAAAGTTTCGGTGTTCTGTCGTTGCAATGTATATCTTTAATCGCGATCTGGATTCCGTGGAGGCAAGTCGGGCCTCCACGTTAAATAAATACACAGGTGTAGAGAGTCGAGTTTTAGTAGCCACATAGTACGGTCGTGCAATGAAATTAAAATATTAAGATAATGTTTTATGCGCTAGTTGAAAGTAAAGAAGTGTCAACACAATTGTTACCGGATTATGTAATTTTTCAAAGAACAAATAATTAAGTTCAAAATAATATTGTAAATATTCCGTGCTCAAATGTTTAGTTTAAAGTAAAGAAGTGTCAACACAATTGTTACTGGATTATGTAATTTTTCAAAAAACAAATAATTAAGTTCAAAATAAACCCGTGTCTAGTTGTTTTACTTCCGAAAGAAGAACCATTGACACTAGGTGCGTACCTGCAGTTACATAAGAGTGTCGTGTCCCCTTAACATCGTGTCGGGAATATTGGTGAACCTGCATCCCTGCGGCGTAATTACCAAAAGACAGACGTCCACCACGTGAGAGACCAGTAACAACTACCAGGTTTACTACACAGGTTATAGTAGAGCGTAGAAGCGCCGGTTAAGATTGGTGGTGAGACTGGTTTAGGAGGCGGTGCTTGAGAGTATGGGTAGAGAGATGGAAGTCGAACAAGGTGGAATTGGAGTTGACGTTTCTCAGCATGCGCGAAAGGGGTTCATTGAAACCATAAGTGGTCCGGTGAGGGGGAATGTACAGAAGGCGGGGATTACGCGTATTTCGGGGTTTTGTATTCAGAGGAATTAAGTTAAGGAGGTAGCGCAGTCGACCGAACCGGAGAGGACCCGACATATGAACACTATGTCTGCCAGGACCCTGCGCTCCTCAAAGGTTCTGAGGTTGATTAATTTGAGACGGTTAATGTACGAGGGAAGGATTAATTCTTTTTCCCATCCTAGCTCTCGAAGAGCAAACCGAAGGAAGCGACGTTAAATACTTTCGATTCTACCGATATGGATCTTGTGATAAGGAGAGCATACCTAGCATATTCAAGCAGTGGACGGACGAAGTTAAGGTAAAGGGATCGAGTAATATAAAGGTCAAAGCATTCCTTAGACCATCCTTTCACGAATTCGAGGGTAGAATTGACTTTCCGGATCGCCTCATTAATGTGAGAGAGGAAGTTAAGTTCCCTGTTGCAAAAGATTCCAAGGCATCCAATAGATTGGACAATGCTCAGGAGTTGGTTATGAAGGGAATAGGGACGTTAGGGTGACTGAGTGCGTTTACGGGAAAATGTTATAGATTGTCATTTGGAGATGTTAAGTACAAAGCAATTTTTCACACTAAGTGGAGAAGTTGTCAAGGTCTAATTGCAGGAGTGCAGAATCAAGTGGTGACTCGATGAAGGACAAGCTGGAATTCTTAATGACATTCTCAATGTCATTAGTCATCATCACCATCATTGGCACTACAACCGGGATCCGGCCTTGGCCTTATTTAGCAAGTCCTGAGGCTTGTTAAATTTTCCATAATGATTTGTTTTTTCCGGGCAAGGTCATTAGTCTTGCGCCAGAGGCTCCCCGACGGGGAATCGAACCCCGGCCTCCCGCGTGACAGGCGGGTATACTAACCACTATACTATCGAGGAGACCATCGATGTCATTAGTGGGAAGTATAAATAGGAGGGGACCTTTGGGGGATTTTGGGATCACGTGGAATGTTTTAATTATGACGGTGAAGTGTTCCGCCGAACACTGTTCACACGAATGCACAACGGAGCAAAACACAGCGAAAGGTTTGTTTATATTTTTCTTTATTTTATTGTTGGTAATCCAGGATTCACTACACTGGAACGCGCGTGGCGATTTTACAAAAGGTACTCTTATATAAAAGGTATAATATAACACTTAATTACTCGCCGACACACTCGCAACCTTCGGTGGTTGGTTCACTTTTCTCTTAACTCCCTCGTTGGGAATCTGTATTTCGACTGCGACGACACACGAACAACTCTCGTGGGAATTGATGATCTGACCTCCGTGAATGCTACTTGATGACTGACTATCGCTGCGGTTGCGTTCGCGGATCCTGAATCTCGAATGTTCTCTCTGGTTGATCTATTAGCACGTGTGCTAATAGATCTATTGTTTTCTCCTGCAGCGAAGGTCATGTCAAAAGGGAATTGAGAAAAGAGGAAGGAACAAAGGCTGCTTAATAGCCTGCGACGCAATTAGGACAATGGTACTATAAGGGATTTCGGTATACAATGGTAATTGTGTCCCGTATCTTAGCTGGCGGCAAGGATCATATTTGCACGTTTGCAGGTAACGCTGGCTAACAGGGGCGCCGATCAGGTTTACGAATTTATAATGCCTGTATGATATATAGAATATTTGTTTCAGGCATTTAGGACGATGCGTTAAATGTCCTTGGTAAGGCAATGTTGCCAGTTTGTTGTGTCCTTCGATCGCCGCGCAAGCGTAGGACAATTGGTCGGACTTGTGACCCACATGCCTGTGGACGAGCGAAGGACCCGGAAGAAGGTGACGTAAAGACGGGGGTGGTGGTTTGGCGGATTTGAGTCAATGTCTACGGCTGATGTGTTCCGCCGAACACAGTTCCAAAGAAAACACAACGGAGCGAATACAGTTACAAGTGAAACCACCAAATGTTTTTTTTTTAATGTATAATTTGCTATATTTAAATTTTGTTTTATCTTCTTTGTTTTATTTAAATCGTTACATCAGCTCAGAATTTGATACACTTGAACAACCGTCGCTAGTCTATAAAACTCTTTCAATGTCAATTTTTTATAAGAACACAATTCGAACTGCATTCCGGTTGAGCGTTTTCGAGATTCTGATGGCACGGTACCAATCAGGAAACTTTGGTAAATTAAAACTTTTGTCTGGACCTTTTGTCTACACTTCGGAACACTTCGCTGAACCTCAAGTTCGTTCGCGCTCGACGTTACTTTAAAACGACACCCAACAGATTCGCAACGGCAGTATCACGTAAGCCTTTCGGAACTAGGCCTCATCGCCACCGTACCTGAAATTTACTTCTTCCTCCGGATTCTCTATTTCCACTGCCTTTCTTCTCTGGGGGTGATTCCATTCACCCAATAGTTTTCTTTCTCCGTTCGCTTTCCCTGGGTGGTCACTTTCTCTCAATCGAGAATCTCTACACCAGGGATGATCGCGCTAACTCTTACAGACGCGCGGGTTGTCGTCTTTGGGTTCATCCGAATTTTCACACTTTTGTCGTGTTGCTTAAGCAAACAATCGAATATGTGATTTACTTTAGGCGATCCTGGGATAATGGTAATCATCATGTTTACTTTACACTTTGGGAACTGCGGTGAACAGGTGGAGTTTGGGGATACGTGTCTGTGGGCACGTGCAGTTCGGATATAGGTGAGTATGTTCCTTGGTGGAACGAAGACATCTCATCCTATGGTGATTTGTGCGGTTCGTGGAGTTTGGTTATAGGTGAGTATGTTCCTTGGTGGAACGAAGACAACGCAGCCTATGGTGATTTGTGCGGTTCGTGGAACCGCCACAGTGGTGATATATAGAAGGGCCTGAGCAAGACCGATATATTGATAGGGTCTGTTGTAAAGATGAGGTCTAGCTACCTACCGAATACGTCTCGAACGTTGCTAATCTGACAAAGGCAAGAATCATCTAATCGATCAATGAAGAGACATTCCTTGGCCGAGGTGGGGTGGGAGGTGATGTATGAATGATCGTGAGATAAACCCCAATTTTATTGTGGAGGAAGATGGTGATGTCATCCACGCAATTACTCGGCTCAGCTTTGTATGATCATTGTAGGTATCCAGATGGAAATTAAAAGAAGAGCGCAATGATGAAATTCTATTGCAAACGAAACCAACAAAAATGACAGCGCTAGTAGAGTCGAAAGTATCTATACTAGAAAGGATAAACAATTTATGAAGCAACAAATTATTGGCCCATTGATGTACTTTCGTTTATAGCCAAAGTTTTTGAAGTTACTCTATAGGAGTCTTAATCTCCCAGTCTTCATGATTATGCAACAGCGTCGTCTGATTCGACTTGTTGTTTCTAACCGACATGATGTGATTTCCGGTGGAAATCACATAGGTTAGAAAATAGAGTTGCCGTGTGGCAACTGTCTGCATATAATAATGAGTTTAGCTATGCATCCTTTGGGAAAACAATGAATATCAGGTGAATAATGTTGGAAGGAGAAATTGGGGAATATATATGACACGCTGTTCGCGATTGAAATAAGGCTGAAATAGTGGGTTGGTTCTCCATGTAGCAGAGAGAGCCCCACAATCCTTTATTCTCAGCAGCATTGCAATTTTATTTTAAAACCGTTTCCTAGTTTCGTATTCGTATTCGCTTCTTAAACTAATTTCTACATTATAACTAGTGCACAATTAATGTTAAATAAAGAAAACAATAAAAACATGTTGATGGTTAGTATCTATTCCGTGTGTTTTATTCGCTGCGCTGTCTTATGATAGTAGAAATTTGTGAGGATTTTCAAAAATTCGTTCATTCCGTCGGTCACAGTTAATATCCATCTCGACATTAAAGTCGACGGGTACTTAGTAGCCATTCTAACTTGCTAATACAATCGCAGATTCGGCTCTACGAGAACAAGCCATATTCCAAGCTCAAAATTCGCTTTTAAAGTAGTCCTGCTGAGCAAGCAGTCAAGGTATATTTATATTTATTATTAACATATTATTATTTATTATTTATATTTATGTATATTGTAGCGAGCTTAGGGTTCGCTGGATTAATTATTTTTAATAAATAAGAGCCGTTAAATCGATTTTGAATTAATGTAACGCTTTATTAATCTGTTAATAACAACCGTTACTTTTACCGTACACTTAACGATTTCTTCTATTATCGCTTCCCTACTTATCGCGTCTTAGACTGCTTACCGCTCACTTACGAGTACATGTATTACTTCTTACTTCTTACTTTTTACTTATCGCTTGCTTCACTTTCTTACTTATTATCTCTTCTTCTTATTTGTGTGCGACGTATTTATACCGTTTCCTCATATTCTGATTCGGTGTTTCGTTTCCGTCCGTTCCATAGCCTTGATGTTCTATTGTTCATAGTCTCCAGTTTTCCAGTACTTTATAGAATATTCTAGTAGCTTGTTTCGGACTTTCACGAATATTCTAGTATTGATTGTCATATGAGTCACAATATATATATATATATATATATATATATATATATATATATATATATATATATATATATATATATATATATAGTATATATATATATATATATATATATATATATATATATATATATATATATACTATAGAGTTTTTACGTCCCTCCTATTTAATTAATCAATCCCCATGATACAACCCATGATCCCCCTCTATGCAACTGTCTTTTATTTTATCGAGAAACACTGTTTAAACGTAAACTTTCGAAAAACCAAACTTCTTAACGTCTTTACGTATGGATTTCATAGCAAAAGGTCCACAAGAGATCTGATGATGCACTTTAGTTACACACGGGCGGCTAGACGAAATAGGGATGGGTGGTTTTATGTGTAACACCTTACTGAGAAAGGAGCCCACGCCATTCACTATTTTGGTGAAAGCAAAGTTCTTATACTGGATATCTCAAAAACACTCAACAAAGTTTGCGCCCAGCCATCTTGTCAAGTGTTGTACAGAGTTGACAATACACTCACTGAAACTATCTCTCCTTCCAAAAAATCGGAGTGCTTGTAGATGTTTTTAAATCTGCCCCCAATTAAGGAAAATGTGAATTGCCGCAAGGCACCGTACTATCGCTCATTCTATTCCTCAGTGTTATAAAACATATATTGGCTTTTACCTAGACATCAGTTCACTCGTTTACCGACTAAGACCCCTACCATATACGACGGGTAAAGTCAAATTCGGTTTCCACATTTGGTCAACCGCAGCTATCTATCGTCATCATTAGTAAACGCTTTATTAGATTCAAACCGTTCCGGTAGCGCAGTTCAGAAAAGGATACGTGCTCGTATGTGGCTCCAATGAATGTTAAACAATAAACTTTGTATTGATTGGTTAACCAGTAAACTTTATATTGATTGCGCTAAAATCTCACAAGTTGTCGTACATCCAAGAACTAGTTTCAATAAGTTGGTGGTTATAAACTATAGACGTATTACCATAATTTTTGATATGAAATGTTTGTGCATTGATGGTACCTTCCCGCGAGTATGCACTTATCTTTTGAGAGTCATCACACAAATTCCAATTAACCCAAAATCCACTTAAACGGGCAATCACAAGTAGCTTAATCAATTTTAACTTTAATTAAGGTCTATTAATGCGTTCCCTCTTCGTTTAGGCAATTAAACAATGAGCTGGGTTACCCGATGGTAAGAGTGATAACGCCATCCTGATATTCGTCCTCATGCATTTCCTATGTCAACAAAAGGGCCATCTTCAAATCACTTATATGTTTGCTTTTTATTTACTGACAGAACTTTTATTACAAGGGTAAGATCGGCATTTCTAAAATCTCTATCCACATACCCAGGAAGGTCACAGCCGCAGTGGCATTCATCCATCGAGCCTTTGATTGGGCTCATCCGGAAGTGAACGATTTTACATAATGCCGTCCAATGAAGAGGAAATGTAGGTCAAGTTGTAGTCGATCTAGGAACGCACTTAACCTCCTCTTACCCATTGGCAGCATGCGAGAGCACAAAAGACGATATCACAAACGGTCCTACTTTCCACAGGATGGAGTGGCATAATTTCGAACTTCTGGATAAATGGTTAGGTGAACGCCCGCCCCCACCCACCTTTTTGCAGGGTTTACGATTCTGCAATTGATTAAAATCTCTCAATGCCTGCAATTGTTTTATGCTCTTGTACAATGTTTACTCTCTCCATTTATTCCTCTCACTCCCTTCTGCTAATTTGGACTATGCTCTCACGACCCCCTGTACGTGCAGAAATCATTGTCCTCTGTTCCGTCATCGATTTTTCAATGTCGGGCTCTCTGCAGGTGCAGGAACAACTTTTACGGTACAGAAATCAGAGAAATAAAGAGAATCTGCTAAACCAGTAACTTGGTGTAGAAAAAAGGGGAAAAGTTGGGGCCCCACGTTGGAGTTCTCATCACTGATTCACCAATTACAGAAGAGGGGCGACTGTGCAGTTTTCCTAGTTCTTTACAACTGCTCGGAGAGTTAGCAGAACGACGGACTGGGGTATTAAAATGAGCACATTAAGGAAAAATGTGGCTGTTCACAGAGGTAAATAGAGTTTCGCAAAATTATTTCCCACTGTTTAACAATCCCTACCATTGTATCTATGTATGTTTAATTAAAAAGATTTAACATTTATATTATCTTACGGTAGATTCTATCGCAATAGCCAAACCTCTTAACAATTATTGTTGTATATCAATGCGAATAACGTATTTATTTGAAAATAACACATTTTCCTTTTTTTTTTATTAAGTCGCCATCATTTTTTATAATGTTCAGCATCAACAGTGCTTAATTTATTTTAACTCCGCTTCCCTCTATATTAAACAGTTTTTAATTTTTATTGTAATTAATGCCTTTTGGCGAAGAGTAATCAGTCATTATTGTATTACCCAAACGATGTGACAAATGAACAAATGACCGAAAAATTACAGGAAAACAATTTGGACAACTAGTTTTTGTGAATACTAAGGACTCTGTTTCTTATTATTATTTTGTGTTAGTTTTCTTATTACATTTTTATCATAATTAATTTTTAATACTATTTTTATTATTAAAATTATTTTTAATTTTTATTATTATGTTTGTTATTAATTTTTGTTATTATAACATTTACTAATTCGTACTACTAAAAATGTTGTTAACTTGTGTTATAAGAATACTGCAAATCATTCAAATTAATATCAGAACTAAGGAAATTAATTATAGAAAAACACTAGAGAAAATAGGAAAAAAGGAAAGAAATGGGGAAAATCATTTAACATATGAGACATTTTGCAGCAGCAGGCGTATAGTCCCTTCTTCATTCCTATCCCACCACCAGTGACCAATATACATACACTTAACTTTATGTTATTAATCGCAGCGAAATATTGTCGGAGAGGGGAGATATACAAATCTTTATTAAGGAGTATTCGTTTGTTCTTAGCCTTATAATATATTGATAGCGGACGAAAACTCCACAGCATAAGTCCATTTTGAAGTGCATTGTTTAAGTACAAATGATTGGAATTTGTTTACATTGTTCTGAACAAACATATTGCCTGCATTTATTGCACACACTTTCAGATTTCCTCTTAAAAACAATAACAAGCATATAAAATTAAAAAATATACCCTTGTTAGACCTCGCTTTACACCCCCTCTCAAACATTATAATATTTTATTAATTTGATTCCATCATCCTTGCATCCAATACTCTCAAACAATCCTCAAAGTATTGTGCATACAATGCATACAATTAAAATTAGCATTCATTCGGAAGCAAAGCCTTTTCCACGGGCAATTAATTCATATCGCATACGTTGCGATAATTACCCATTCATGCCCTTCTTAAAAGCCAAAACAATTATCATGTATCAAACACTTGACCCACTCCCCAATGCCACTGAATTCTGCTTCGTATTTCAAAAATCAAGCGAGCACCTGTCCGCGGACCTACGCGGTTTCATATTGCAAATACGTTTTTATTTTTTGCCGGGAAACAAGTGTGATACACGGTATATGATCACAAGCGGTGTTGTCAAAGGCCACCGACTACGAAATAATCTAGCGTCGGGAAAGTGCTGAGTTCGGCGAAGTACCGAACACAGCAGTGAGGCGCAATTAATCGTATGATACGATTAGCACAAACGGGCAATGCCCTATAATTGGTTCTCCGCATGAAAGCAATTAAGTAATTGCTCAATTCTTTGTCGCTGCATTTTTAGCAGAGCAAATTAAATGATTATTGAATATTGCGAAAGGCTTATGACAGGCGAATAACCTCCGAATAGGTTACACGTTCTAGGTGAGGAAAATGCATCATCTACGTTAACTCACCAATAATTTGGTATAAAACGGGTAGTGCAAATTAGTTTCTTCGCAGTGTAGTGTAATAAACAAGAAGACTGCGACCCTTTGCATTTGTACAGCGGGTCTTCTTGTTTTCAAATAAATAAAAGAATAAAATTGTAAATCAAAAGTATTCAGGGATGGATATTCCCAGTTCTAAAATAAAGTTATAGTTAAGAAGTGAACGTCTTGTTTAACCCATAATCCAAGTAAAGCCAGCCATCTGCAGAAGCCGCTGATAAGAGGGAAAAAAACCTTGCTTAACTAATAATCCAAATAAAAGGAAGCCAGCCATCTGAAGAATAACAGCCAACGGACCCACACAAACAGGGATTATAATGATACGATTAGCACAAACGGGCAATGCCCTATAATTGGTTCTCCGCATGAAAGCAATTAAGTAATTGCTCAATTCTTTGTCGCTGCATTTTTAGCAGAGCAAATTAAATGATTATTGAATATTGCGAAAGGCTTATGACAGGCGAATAACCTCCAAGTAAGTAATAATAATGACGATAATAAAATATTAAATGCTAATATCGGAGCTTACACTCTGATGTTACATTTTGGCGCCCAACGTGTGGCCAAATAAAAGAAAATGTATATAATATAAATAAACATTGATTCTGATAATATAAAATATTAAATGATAATATCAGAGGTCAAACTCTGGTGTTACACCCTATTGAACAAACCTTCCGTAGCTGCTTGGGAAAACGCTTTAATTATAGTTGTCGTCCTAAATGTGTCTTGAAAACCTTTTGTGGAGTGAGTTTATTTTTTTTTCTTTTACCGTTGTCACTTATTAAAATATTGTATTGTTTCAGGAACTATGTTAACTATTTGTTTTTTTTTTCATTTAAATCACTTTTACAATATATGTTTAATTGTTTCGGGAACTATGTTAACTATATTTTATTTCATTTAAGTCGTTCACACTTATGCAGAAACTCGGGAACTATGTTAACTATCTTTTATTTCAATTAAATCGTTGTTACTTATTGAAACACGACGGATATAACACCAACAATCCTTCTCTGGTTGACCGTCTTGGTCAGTTGTCCCGAACCACCTCCGCTCTAATCTCCTTCGTTTCCCCGAACGAAAACTTTTTCTTTCATCCTGCAGATCGAAGGATACTTTCTTTTGTTTGTATGGCCCTTTTGGCACCCGGCATTTCCTTTCTTTATCTTTCCCGGATCGGGATCAAAAGAGGAAACACAAGGGAACAATCAACAAAGGATCTTGCTGATGAGCATTTAGGATCCTCCATGTCGGTCGGCGATAAAACACACAAGTGGTTCGTTTTATGGCGCAAGTTGTTTGTTTTAACTTGGTTTAGTTGAAACGGAAAAGGATTCTGAATGTGAGAATGGATTTGGGTAAAGAATTTACTAGAGGATCTTAAAATTGTAGACATTTAAGTGGATGGTTGTGCGTCATTCCATTTTGAAACATTTTTTTGTATTTTCTTTTTATATTCTTATTTTCGAATTTATATGCTAGACAAAAAATGCTTAAATTCTAGCTTAATTATCTTATATTATTACTGGTCCTACGCAGACGCCCTAAGCTAAACATTACATAACAATTGTCTAAATTGCCTTTCGGCGATAGAACTTTGTTTGCGGCAGTACTAATGATATTTAAATGACAGAAAAATTTCGAAAACTTTGTGTCGAATTTTTTTTTCTTTTTTTTTCTTAAAATTTAACCTACATAATTTTTTTTTAATAATTTTATTTAAAAGAACTTAACTTAACTTAACTTAAATCGTATAATACACTAATTTTAGAAAAGATAAGTCTATGTAAGCTGGCTGATGATACTGTTCTTCTATACCGACATTGGTATCCAGGTCTTTATATGCCATTCAACCACCAGAACTGTTGACGGTGTCGTGAGTCTTTACCGACCAGTGTCGTAATCGGACGTTTCAAAGCACAAAGCCCGTGGCGCTTTAAATTTTATTTAAAAAAGTCTGTGCGTAACCATTATCTGAGTCGAACATTCTTAAAGTTCAGACGAGAAAGTAATCGTGTGCGTGCCGCGTGTGTTTGACCCGCGCAGATATAAAAATAAAGAATTAATAAGTTCATACGAAAATGTTTAATAGTTTACGTGAAAACAAATCAATCCCACAAAAAACAAAAGGACAAACAATAAACAATAAATTTAAATTTCATTAACAGTTTGATTGGCTATGCAATAGTCTCGTTGAGAAAAATAATAATATATCGCATACCTCCGAGATCCCCATTTTTTTCTTTCACTTGATTAAGCATAATCGAGGAAAAACGATAAATTGGTTTCAGTGACATTATAAAGTGCGCTGCTTCACAGCAATAATAACAGTCAAAACAAAGTAACAGAACGAAAAGTGAATCAAAAGTAATCGAAAATAATCGAAAATAAACAAAAATAAAAACAAACAAACAAATTGAAGAATAAAAAAAAAAGTGCATAACAAAATCCCTTCAGTGAGGTGCGACAAAGAAACAATCAATTAAAATATATCACCTCGCAAGCGTGAAAATTGAAACAGACAATATATTGCTCATTAAGCAAGTGGTCATTAAGGCAGCGTTTGCTGCGAGCGCAGAGTCACTGACTCCTACTCGACGATAGCCAAGTTCGAGTCGGCCTACGGAAGAAATCGAGTTCGTGCTTCGTATTGCGGGTCGCCTTTGTTTTTTTTAAATGAAAACAAATTGGAAGGAACCAGTATGAACACGGAGGGCGACAAAAACGCGACAACACACAAAAGAAAAGGTACACAGAAAATCTCCATTGTGACGCGAAGTAAAACCGCGAAATTAACAATGGAGAAAAAAGGCCAGCAAATGGAGGAGGACAGAGAGCGCCCCTCCCCCTACAATTTTAATATGTATAGGGCAAACAATTCGTTCGCTTCTCTTGCATCCTCAGAGTCTGAGGATGAAGAGGAGGAAATAACTGAATTGGAGGGGAAACTTGCGATGGCAAGAGCCCGTCTAGAAGAGAGACGCCGAAAGAAAAAAATAGCGGCACTCGAAAAAGAAAAAGACACCGAACAACAACAAAAGCCGAAGCCAAAAGTCGGCCAACAGCAACAGCAACAGCAACAGCAACAGCAACATCAACATCAACAGCAACAATCAACACAAAATCGACCACAGCAAGCAACACAACAGCAGCAAAGCAACAATCACAACAAAAAAATAAAGATGCCACCGATCAACACCATAGATATTGAGTGTAAGGAATTGGTAAGTCTTTGTAAGCTAGCGATAGGAAAAAATTTTGTAATTAAAAGACTGGCTGGTACCAGGCATGCCATTCAAACCTATGCGGTGGCAGACCACGAAAAAATTAAAGAGGTCTTAAAAAGGGCCACCGCGGAATTCTACTCGTTCACGCCGAAGCAAACAAAGAGGGTAACGGTTCTATTAAAGGGTGTCGACCCTGAGGTGGAACCGGAGGCTCTGCTCGAGATGCTTCAAAAGTTGAGGCACGACGATCTCGAGTTTATCTCCGTAAAACCGTTCACTACAACCAAGGCAAGAAGGGAAAACCGCAAGCTACCCTTCTTTTTGGTTCAACTAACGCCCAGCAGCAGAATTGGTGGTCTAAGAAAGATTACAGTCTTGGATCATCAAAGTGTCACATGGGACAAGTTAAAAAAAGGCAGAGACATCCTGCAATGTGTCCGCTGCCAAAGGTTTGGTCACGCGGTGGCGAACTGTGAAATGCAGCACCGTTGCGTAAAATGCCGAAAAGACCATAAGGCAGAAGAATGCCCTCTGGGAAAAGAACGGGTAGAAGACAAAGCCCTTCTAAAGTGCGCAGTGTGCCGGAATGAGGGACACCCCGCTAATTATCGAGGGTGTCCTAAATTCCGAGAAATAATGGCAAGAAGTGTGACCCGGCAAAAAAACACAGAGCCAGCTCGTACTACAACAATGCCCGTAACATCGCAGCGGTCGTACGCACAAGTTGCGTCGGGTGGGAGACCATCAAACCAGGCTACAACATTGGTAGCCACAAATACTCCCACACAGACTGAAACAACATCGCCAGCAGACGTGGTCACGGTTCTGCTTAATCTGCAGAGACAGATGACACAGCTGCAAAACCAAATAAACGAGATCTACTCGTACTTGCCCGATCTAAACAAAAAGTCAATATAAACCCTCTAACCACAACATCAATAAAAGCTCTTGTCGTGAATGTAAATTCACTAATAAGAACTGAGAGAAGAGCCAATCTTTTCAACCTGTTGCAAGTTGAACGGCCGGATGTACTTCTGGCGGGGGAAACAAAGTTAAACCAGAGACACAAGATATGGCATAAAAACTACGATATTATACGAAGAGACCGACCTAACTCCTCTCAAGGGGGGGGGGGGGGGGGGGGGGGGGGGGTGTCGCAATCTTTATTAGAAAAGGGATCCCTCATAAAGTTATATATAGTAGAGAAGTGCGCAGGTTCCGGGTGCTGGAAGCCTGTATCGTACGCATACCCCTTCAGCAAGGAAGGGGTTTGTATGCGATTGCGGTCTACGCACCTGAGGAGCACCAACATAATCTATTTATAGCAGAGCTCGAGACTCTCTTCCGATGCTTACAACTGCACCTGGGCAAAAATTACTTTATTCTAGGGGGAGATATGAACGCCAAGCATAGAAATTGGGGAAATTATATATCTAATGCCAGAGGGAATCAGTCGGCTGGCTGGTTAGATCAGTTTCATATTGAATATAGAACTGACCTGCTAGCTACCGAATATCCATCGTTCCCTAGAGGTAGATCGTTCTTAGATATCTTGCTAATCGACTCACGACTGAGATTACTTAACACCAATAGACGAAACACAAACTGTTTACGGACAATTGAATACGATAGTGACCACTGTGCATTCACGGCAGTAATAGAGTTCCCGAACGAGCTCGCAGATCTGGAGGGATTCGTGATCCCGCAACCCTATAACTACGGGGCAATGCGATGGCCGCGGTTCACCAGATCATTAACAAAAGAACTTCGTTCGATTGACTTTAATCTGCCAGTAAACAGAAACCTGACTAATGTCGAAATCGACAAATACATTCAACAAATGGACGAAACCGTAAAACGAACAATGGACAAAACAATTCCCAAAACAACAGTTACAGATCACACTAACATGTACAGAAACGCAACAATAAGCGCACTCCACAGGCAAAAGAGCAGACTGCTATCGAAATTAAAACAATTACACAGACAGTTTACAGACAGACAAGACCAGGAGATAATATCACTGAAATCCCGATTAAAAAACCTCCAACAATTACTTAAAGCTAATTATAGATTAGCAACAAATTTGTATTGGAACAACAGAATTCGAGCTATAAAAACTAATAACCCGAATATGCTCCCACAAATAAATAAAATATTCAGGAGAAATAATCAAAATGAGATTCAGTGTCTCCAAATCCCACGTACTCAGGTAAACAAGCAGCTGCTAACCAACATTGGCATAGATGCAGAGAACGCTATCCTCAATGGTGAGCTCTTCGTGATCGAAGATCCTTTGGAAAAGGTGAACGCTTTGGGAGCTGTCTTTCAGGAAATGTACAAGGTGAATGAAAGCATTCACCGAAATCACGACCTGGAGGACAGAGCTTTACTCAATCACCTGCACCTCCGGAATGAAATTTCACTTTGGCAATCGGAGAATCCGGGTTTTACCGAATTCAGTGAAGATAATCTGTCAATTGACATTAATGCCAATGGTGTAGTGGCTAATAGCCTTCTAATAACAAGGGAATGAATCCAGAGTATCTTCGACTCATTAAGAAGCAAAAAGTCAGTGGGAATAGATGGAGTACCTAACATCGTACTCAAGAACCTGCCCCCAATGGCAATAGATTTATACACGGTCCTGTTTAACAACGCGTTGAATAATGCATATTATCCCGCGCGTTGGAAAACGGCAATCATTCAGCCCATCGCAAAAAAGGGCAAAGACTGCACAAACCCAATGAACATGCGTTCGATAAGTTTACTCCCAAGCATCAGTAAAGCATTTGAAAAAACCATTAACAAAGCTCTGCTAAAATGGGTAGACGACAACAGCATTATTCCAAATAACCAGTTTGGCTTTAGGGCGGGTCATGAAACCACACATGCCGCAGCTAAACTGGTCTCTGACATACAATGGAATAAATTTAGGAACCAATGCACAGGGGCCTGTCTGATCGACTTGGAGAAGGCCTTTGATACCGTCTGGATCGAAGGGTTGTATTACAAACTGGTCAGACATGGCATACATAAGCCTTTACTATATGTACTTTACGATATGTTAAAGGACAGGAGGTTCGTGTTCAAAAGTGGTAATGTGACCTCTAGTAAAACGTATAATATCAAGAATGACTTGCAACAGGGAGCGGTACTCTCTCCGATTCTTTTTAACATTTACATTAGCGACTTATTAGATGCACTTCCGCAGGCTATTGCGTACGCAGACGATCTAATAATTTACAGAACAGCTCCGAAAGTTGCGATCATAAATAGGTTAATACAGCGAGACTTCAACAAAGTGCAGCATTATTGCAATGACTGGAAACTTAAGATCAACTTCCAGAAATGTGAAGCCATCCTATTTAGAACTCCATTATATAAAGCCACGTACGACACAAGGAAAAACTGGCGAAAGCTAGTTATCGTGGGACCGCATGGAGATAAACTGGAAACCAAGAGTTTAGTTAAATACCTGGGCATCTGGCTAGATCAATATCTGTATTTCAACAGACATGTGGAGGCTGCTTTGCTCAAAGCGAGGAAAACTTTTGCTATGACAAGGAGGCTATTTCACAGTAGCCAACTTGACAACAAGGTAAAAGTCATATGCTACATGACGCTAATCAGGCCAATGCTCATATATGGTTGCCCAGTATGGTTCAACATAGGTCCAAATTTGATGGAAAAGATTCGGGTGTTCGAAAGAAAGTGTCTCAGAAGTTGTCTCAGATTATATCGGACACCGGAATCGTACTATAAAAAGTATTACTCAAATGAGACTTTATATAATGAAGCGTACATAAATAGGGTGGATAATTTTATGATTAAATTAATCAGAGGGCATATTGCGAGAGCAATAAGCTCGTCCAATGACCTAATTTTCGGGGCCTATTATCCAAACACCTTGTACTATGAGAGCGTGCGTCGCAACGGCTTTGTTCCACCAGAGGCGTTCCTTGACTTGGATAGGGAAGGGCTTATACAGGATAGATCCGGAATTCTGCTGATCGATCATGTAAGTAGATCATCTGTAGACGGGCGATTGTGCTACGACCGGGTAGTAGCGCGCACCGAAGAAGAGCTCCTGCGCTTCAGTAGGGCTATCTCCCACAGAGACCGGGACGATAGTATTAGACAGCGTCAACAGTTCTGGTGGTTGAATGGTATATAAAGACCTGGGTACCAAAGTCGGTATAGAATCATAGTATCATCAGCTAGCTTACATAGACTTAGCTTTTCTAGAATTAGGGTAGTATAAGATTTAAGTTAAGTTAGGTTAAGTGCTTTTACATAAAAAAAAAAAAAAAAAAAAAAAAAAAAATATTAGGTAAGTTAAGTACGTTAAATTTTAAGAAAAAAAAAACAAAAAAATTGACAAAGTTTTTCAAATTTTTCTTTGTCTTTCAAATAATTATAAGTATTGCCACAAAGTTCTGTCGCCGAAAGGCAAATTATACAAATGTTAAGTAATGTTTAGCTTAGAGCGTCTGCGAAGGACCAGTAAGTTATTATATAAGATAATTAAGCTAGAATTTAAGCATTTTTTGTCTAGCCTTTAATGTAGAAATTAAGAATATAAAAACAAAAATAAAAAATGTTTTAAAAATGAAAAACTGTTGACGGTGTCCAATACTATCGTCCCGGTCTCTGTGGGAGATAGCCCTACCGAAGCGCAAGCGCTCTTCTTCGGTGTACGTTACTTCCTGGTTATAGTACAATCGCCCGACTACGGATGATCTACTTACATGATAGATCAGCGGAATCCCGGATCTATCCTGTATAAGCCCTTTCATGTCCAAATCAAGGAACGCCTCTGGTGGAACAAAACCGTTGCGACGCACGTTCTCATAGTACAGGGTATTTGGATAATCATCATCATCATCATCGGCACTACAACCGGGAACCGGTCTTGGCCTTATTTAGCAAGTCCTGAGGCTTGTTAAATTGTCCATGATAATTTGTTTTTCCGGGCAAGGTCATTAGTCTTGCGCCAGAGGCTCCCCGATGGGGATTGGAACCCCGGTCTCCCATGTGACAGGCGGGGATACTAACCACTATGCTATCGAGGAGCCCATTATTTGGATAAAAAGCCCCAAAAATTAGGTCATTGGACGAGCTTATTGCTCGCAATATGTCCTCTGATTAATTTGATCATAAAATTATCCACCCTATTTATGTATGCTTCATTATATAAGGTCTCATCTGAGTAGTACTTTTTGTAGTCCGATTCCGGCGTTCGATATAATCTGAGACAACTTCTGAGACACTTCCTTTCGAACACCCGAATCTTTTCCATCAAATTTGGACCTATGTTGAACCATACTGGACAACCATATATGAGCATTGGCCTGATGAGCGTCATGTAGCATATGACTTTTACCCTGCTGTCAAGTTGGCTACTGTGAAATAGCCCCCTTGTCATAGCAAGAGTTTTCCTCGCTTTGTTCAAAGCAGCCTCTTCATGTCTGTTGAAATACAGATATTGATCTAGCCAGATGCCCAGGTATTTAACTAAACTCTTGGTTTCGAGTTTATCTCCATGCGGTCCCACGATAACTAACTTTGTAGTTATACCCTGATTTTGCATCACGTTAATGGTTTGTTAGAATCAACTCTCTGAATCGGAATCTGGTTGGAATCCAACAGTGGGAAACAGCCAATCTCGTCGACTGCAATGCAACGAAGACCCGATATTCAATTGTCCACGATGACAAAGCTATACTGACAGACGTAATTGCAGCAAACACATGTGTTAATCAGGCATACGTATTGAGTTAACATGTATCACTTGTTTCTTTTGAATTTTTTTTTTACACTAACGCGTGTACAAAAGGGGATTTTGAAGTACCCTTAAATGTCAGAGCACAGTGCGAGCGGATGGAGAGGAAGTGGAGAGGGAAAGGAGGTGCCGATGTATATTGGTCTTGAACGTCTGGACATCATAACAGCCAGGAAACACGTGATCTGGCAGAACATTCCACATTCGTGTGGTTTGGCTAAGGAATGACTCTCTATGTTTATTTGTGCGCCAAAAGTCCACTTTTAATGTGAACTGATGCACATTCACAGATTGACGGGTATCGCGAGAAAATGTCTGAAGGGGCGGAACACCTATAGAAAAGATATAGGCATGATACGTTGCGCCTGTGTTCTAAGGGCGGAATTGATCGACTTACGACTGGGTCCCCAATAAGTTTCACTGCTCGTTTTTGCATCCTGTCGAGCACGTGTAGTGCAGTTTTGGATGCGCCTGAACAAATATGGGAGTTGAACTCCATTTTTGGACGAATATACGCCTTGTAAGTAGTGGCCAGGTTGGATGGAGTGAAGTATCTTTTGCATCTCTTAAGGAATCCCATACATTTGGCTGCACTTTTCGCCGCTTCAAATATGTGGTCATTCCAGTTGAGAGTCGAATTAAATTGAGTGCCGAGGATTGATAATTCCTTGGCTTCATCGAAGCAAGTGCCGTTCATAGACACTATATTTACATTGGGGTTCAACTTTGACGACAAGAGGCAGCATTGAGTGTTTAGGGCATTGAGTTCTACTCGGTTAGATAATCCCCACTGATATATCTTGTTGAGGTCTGAATTCAATGTATCAAGCATAAGTTGCTGGTTGGTAGTGACGTTCGAAGCGTTTGCACGGGAGTGTTCATATGAGTATGAGAAACTCAACGTGCTATCATCAGCAAACGAGTGAATTGGGTTGTGAGTAATTGACAAGAGATCGTTTATAAAGATCAGGAAGGGAGTGGGTGAGAGTACCGAACCCTGGGGAACACTTGCATTAATTTGATGGGAGACAGATTTGACACCATCAAGAACCACTTGGATTGAACGGCCAGAAAGATAGTCTCTTATCCATTGGATCAGGGAATTGTCCACTCCATATGAATGCAATTTTGACAAAAGGGTTGGATGTCAAACTCGGTCGAAGACTTATGAAATATCCAATGCGACTACGTTGCTTTCTTCGAAGTAGTGGATGGTATGGCTCCACTTTTCGATAAGGTACGCTATCAGACCTGTTGCTACGAAAGCCATATTGGCGGTCATTGAGGGGGTCATTTGATTTCAGATGTTTCGAAAGTTGACGGTTAATCAGTGATTCCATTACCTTCAAGAGAATAGAAGTTAGTGCGATGGGTCGATAAGAAGAAAGGGATGATTTGTCAACCTTTTTGGGAATTGGCTGAATGCTCGCTGACTTCCATCTATTTGGGAAACGGCCAGTAGAATAAGACAAATGGAAGAGTTTCCGCAGTGATTTAGCGAGTGAAGAGGAATATCTCCTCAAGAGAATTCGGGGAATGCCATCCTGACCAGCGGATTTGTGTGCGTTTAGCTCTTTGAGTGCGCGGCAACAGTACGCGTTAGGAAGCGAATCTGGCTCATGGTGTGCTGCTTATGCTCAAATTGAGGTGGAACTGGTGTGGTATCAGGCAGCGTTGAGTTGGCTGCAAAATGTGCAGCAAGTAGATTCGCCTTCTCTATTGCGGTGGTGACTGATTTGAGTCGATGAAGAGACTAAGTTTTGAATGGTTTTCACGAATGCCGAGAAGTTTCTACTACCTGTGGGAGAGTGTAGTATTGTAATAAAGGTCCGCATGTCACTAGAATCGTGTCTGTCAATGTGTCTGCTATAGAGTCAACATCGTTATAGAGGAAAAATAACGGCCAGTGTAAGCTCCCGAAAAAGTCGTTCAGACCTCCCCAGTTGGCTTTCTCGTAGAACCATACTGTTCTTTTGGGTGCTTTCTCATTAAAGTTACTGTTGGTTAGAGGACATTTAGCTGACACGACACAGTGGCCTGAAATGCCCAAGAGCGAAGAAACTTCAATTGTATATTTGTTTGGGTGGGAGGTGAGAAACAGATCCAGTGTGTTGGCGAAATGACCATATATATCTGGTACCCGTGTTGCCTCATTGACAAGTTGAGTTAAGCTATTTGAATCAGCAAAATGCTGGACATATTGACCTTCAGTTGTTGTGTGTCCGGAGTGACGAAGCCAATAAGAGTTATGCACATTAAAATCACCCGCAATAACGATTTCAGTGTGCGGATATAGAGTCAAGATCCTATCGTTCCTATCCAAGTTTGGGCTTCTGTAAAGAAAGCAGTAATGTATGATATGCTTACGAACATGATGTTTTAGCCAAGAGAAATTAAATTCTGAGTTGGAACGGAGCCCATATTGTGGGAGAAGCTGATAAGTAATATCATTTCGTATGTATGTGACTATACCACGATGTGGAAAGAACAGAGGCACTAAGTTATATCCAGGTAGATTAAAATCGAAAATATCTGTATTAGTAATTACCTGGGTTTCGCTAAGTGCAAGGATAGTTGGTTTCTGGTTAGAAACGTGGACAGACACAGAAGAGAAATTGCATCGCAAGCCGCGAATGTTACACAGATCAACGCGAAATTCTCACTCCATTGAAACGGTCCTACACAGAAAACGAATACCGTCTCGGGAAAGGATGCAAGTCGGGACCAGCAATAGATAAGTGAAGGCAACCACTACAGGTGTTATGTTCCTGTAGTAGGTGCCCCACTAGATCCGTGCCGAAATCCAGGTCACATCCCTTCCATGATGAACATTATGCCACTCAGACACAAAAAACTCTCCAAAGAATACGAGGGTTGCCTCTTATGTTTCGGGATTTGGCAACCCTGGCGTTGCAATCCGGCAATTGACAGCTCTGTCGTAAAGTTGGACATTTTTGAGGTTATACGCACTCAGAACGTTTTGACATACGAGCGCTATTTGTGTTGTTTACAGTAACTTAAAAGATTCATCTCGGCCCAAAAATGGAATTAAATCGTCAACATTTTCGTGCGATTATTTTTTACAACTTTCGGCGTGGATTAACTCAGCAACAGTGCATGGATGAACTTAATTCAATTTTTGGCAATGAACCTCCATCAAGGACCAGTGTTTATCGATGGTATGGTGAATTCAATCGTGGTCGTAGTTCACTCCAAGATGAATTTCGTGAAGGTCGTCCAAAATCAGTTGTTGTTCCGAAAACCATTGATGCTGTGCGCGAACTAATATTGGAAGATCGTCATGTGACCTATCGTGAGATTGAGACAACCTTAGGCGTTAGTGGGACCAGCATACATTCAATATTGCATAAACATTTGATTGTCAAAAAAATTTGTTCGCGTTGGATCCCACACAATTTGTCAATCGCCCAAAAAAAGGCTCGTGTCAATTGGTCGAAAGAAATGCTCAAAAAATACGGTCGCGGTGCTTCGAAACACGTCTATGACATCGTGACAGGTGACGAATCGTGGATTTACGCGTATGAGCCCGAAAGTAAACAGCAGTCGACTGTCCGGGTGTTTCAAGATGAGCCAAATCCAACAAAAGTTGTTCGGGCACGAAGCACTTCCAAGCAAATGGTCGCCTGTTTTTTCGGAAAAACTGGACATGTCGCAACCGTACCACTAGAACAACGCAGAACAGTCAATTCTGAGTCGTACACAACCATTTGTTTGCCAGTTGTCTTCCAAGAAATCAGGAAAACCAACCGCCGAAGACGGATCACTCTTCACCACGACAATGCGAGCTCTCACACATCGGCTGCGACAACTGCATTTTTGAGCACCCAAAACATCGATTTGATGGGTCATCCGCCGTATAGTCCTGACTTGGCACCGAAAGACTTCTTTTTATTCCCGTACGTAAAAAACAAACTGAGAGGTCAACGTTTTTCGACACCTGAAGAAGCGGTTGGTGCATTCAGAATGCATGTGTTGGAGATACCTCAATCAGAGTGGCAAAAGTGCTTCGACAATTGGTTCAAACGCATGCAAAAGTGTATAGATCTTCAATGGGAATAATTTGAAAAACAATAAAGTGATTTTTGATGATCAATATTTGTTTTTGTTCTCTAATCCCGAAATATAAAAGGCAATCCTCGTATAATTCAATCGAGGGTATCGATGCCTGAGGGATGCAAACAGAGGTGCGAAAAAAGGAAAACGCACACAAGGGATGGAAAGGGTAGAGGGTTTTCCCGCACTGCACATCACTCGCGTGTATATTCTCGCACTTTTCACAGCACTAAGACGCGTGTGTGGAGATCCGTTTATTTGCATAGGATCGCAAAGAAAACTTTGCACTGCACTCGGACGCGTGTGTGAAGATCCGTTTGTTTGTTTAGGATCCCACAGTAAGACTTCGCGCCCGAACCGATAGTGCAATCGTATGTGTGTTTAAGATTCCCAACCCGGATTGCACAATTGATCCGATGGTACGGAGCGCGAGGCAGAAGCGCACGTGCTGTCTCGTTGGCGTTTTTAAATCGACTGAATATTACCACATCTTAAAATCTGCATTACTAAGGTTGTGTGTGGTTATTCCTTGTTCTCACACACTTTTCTGGTGTATTAGAAACCTATTTAACCAGTATATTGTGGCGTTTTCTAATGATTTCTTCCTTTTATTTTTTTTTTTTTGTTTTTTTTTTTTTTTTTGATAACTCTTACCTCCTTATCGATTCCTTTTTTACTTTTCCTATCTATACCTTTTTTACTTCCATGACCTCCACTTTTATTTTTTGGTTTCCAATATTTTAGAATAATAAATAATAATGTTACTAACCAACTGTAATATACATAGTATCCCAAAAAAATGTAAAAGAAAATCCCTTAATCAAATAAATCCTGCATCAAGATTTACGTTCTATTAAAGCGCGATCTTTGAGCATTTATTTCATAAAATCGATGTCTGTAATATTACTAGAATTCTTCTGAAAACTGCCCAAAATATGTTCTTCGTTTTCGTTGCCATTTCCACCCGAACAGTTGCTTGAATTGATCCAGAGAGCGAAATCAGTTGTCATATACGTTGGATTCTAAGTAGCCCCAAAAAATTCATCGGTGTCAAGTTGGGGCTAAGTACAGACCAGTTTATGTCACCTCGTCATTATGCCAATTTTCCAGGAAAAATCAACCAAGTCAATCAAGTGAAATGTTGGTCGATCTCTCTGAAACCACTTATTACGAAACTAAAACGAAAACTAACAAGATCATCCAAAGCTGGAGTGAAGATGTAGTTAATTAGTAACCGTGTGACCTCTTTAAAATTAAAATTAAAAAATAATAAAAAAAAAAAATCAAAACTGTAACCGTGTTTTAATAAGTTAAATGTCCGATGCTCCTCTAATGTGGTAAAGAATGTAAAATGTTCCCCGCACAATAGGGAAGAATTACTGTTTTTCCAAAATACTCGGGCATATAACATCCAAGAGCTTATGTTGTAAAACGCTCTGTAGCAACTAAATTCCCCACGACAAGACTAGCTATCAGCATATGTCCAGCTGTTGCATTCTTACAGAAAACAAAATAAATTGAAAACGACGGTTAATACGTCCTGTGTGTTTCTAACCGTGTATTATAATTTCCTAACAGAGCGAAGAAAATAAATCTACTCCATTGCCTGTCGTAAGAACGAGGCATTACACACATCCAACTTCATGGCATTTATTACCTCGCATGACATCGTCGAAATCTGAACGATTCGTGATTTACAATTTAATCTCCCATTCAGACACAGGATCTAACGCCTTATTAATTAAATTGCTCGGAATAATAGCAATAATTGCCTAGTCATACCAATGTGCAGGCAGCTTGCCGCAGCGACATCTTCTTCATCACAATCTCTGGCGTGGTTTTTATTGCAACACGCGATACTTTCATCTGAACAGGAAGATCCCATAACAATCAAGATTACAGGGACGAAGATCAACCCAGACGAAGCAAGAGGTTCACTAGCCATAGAACTAGTGGATAGGACTGCGTGCAGCACAGTAAGTTGTTGTGTCGCCATCAAACCGATTCCAATCTGAGAAACTTAACCCGGTCCACAGCAAGAAGAAGAAATCTTTACACGATAGGACCGGGAATGGCTAAGGAAAGGGAGACAAGCTATGCGTTCCTCAGTCAATCCCTTGGGTTATCTCCAATTCGCATTCTGTTCCCCTAATAGATGCGGCGTTGTTCGATGTCCATGGCTATGACTTCGAACGCATGTCTTAATTAGTTTATAATTACCACGCATTCTAGATGACGAGATGCAGGTACCTAATGGGAGATCAGACTCCATAGAGATC
Organism: Microdon myrmicae; assembly: GCA_963931805.1. Classification (NCBI taxonomy): domain Eukaryota; kingdom Metazoa; phylum Arthropoda; class Insecta; order Diptera; family Syrphidae; genus Microdon; species Microdon myrmicae. The sequence goes on along the minus strand of OZ007502.1, from coordinate 124,205,875 downwards.
ACGATGGGAACGTGGTAAATTGTTATTTTCTTAGGCGATGTATATTCAACGCTCAGATATTGAGCGTAATCATCAAGATTTTATTTTGTTATTTAAGGAATGTAAATTCAAAAGCAAATGGGTATGCTGCTAACATACAAAATACTCTTGTCACTCTGTTAAAAATAGGCACAGAATAAACATTTTCTGACATACAATGGATTCATATTTAGGATCTTTGTCAAAAATGCTCTCTTAAATATATCAGATGTAGTTAGGATAATCCGATTTAGTTCAAATATGCACCGTTGTGTTCAATAACCTATTGCCATTTCGAAGTTAATATCATTACGCATGTCCCATTGAAACCCGTATCCCTATTGGCAAAAAACTGGGACGGTCGATTTTCACAAATCTCTCTTGAGGCGAATTTTGCATTAGCAAAATCATTCATTATAGGCAGGAACCGGTGGTATTCACATTTGCCGAGAACAGTTCTCTGATTTTTTCATTTTCGACTGATCGGCCGCTTAACGCATTAACGTCACTCCACTTGAGATACAATTAGATCGACTCCCTGCGTTAAGATCTGGACAGGAATATACAATGAAAAATATTCCACGCGAACCCTTACAAGAAAGAATAGACCAACAGTGCCACAAATAATTGTTAACCGATTTGATCCTCAAATCCAAGGAAAACGGAACACATTTGCTGTTTCAGAGTAAACATGAGTATATCATGGGATCGCCAAGTCCGCCTCAAAACAACTAAGCTAACTTTACACAGCTAAAGGATATTTTACTCTTGCACAACTCCTTTTTCTCTACAAACCTCAAATTGGATCCGTGTTCCGATACTCTTTACATGTCCTCCCACCCAAACAAATACACAATTGAAGTTTCTTCGCCCTTGGGCACTTCAGACCACTGTGTCGTGTCAACTAAATTTCCTCTAACCAACAGTAACGTTAATGAGGAAGCTCGCAAAATAACAGTATGGTTCTACGAGAAAGCCAACTGGAAAGGTCTGAACGACTTTTTTGGGAAGTTAAATTGGTCGTTATTTTTTCTCCATAACTATGTTGACTCTATAGCGGACACATTGACAGACACGATTCTACTTGGAATGCGGATCTTTATTCCACACAGAGTAAAGAGTATCAAACCCAAGAGAAATATGTGGTTCGATTCTGGGTGCAGAGAAGCCATTAAGGACAAAGAGTTGAGCTTCCGGTTGTATAAATCAAACAATACTGAGGAAAATCGGAAAAGATTTTAAAGAGCTAGGAATGACTGCAATGCGTATATTCAACGCGCCAAGTTCTTGCATGACCAGAGAGTGAAGCAAAAAATACTACACTCTCCCACAGGTAATAGAAGCTTCTGGACATTCGTGAAAAACATTCAAAACTCAGTCTCTTCATCCATTCCATCGCTTATAGTCGATGACAAACCAGTCACCACCGCAATAGAGAAGGCGAATCTACTTGCTGCACATTTTGCAGCCAACTCAACGCTGCCTGATACCATATCAGTTCCACCTCAACTTGAGCATAAGCAGCACACCATGAGCCAGATTCGCTTCCTAACGCGTACTGTTGCCGCGCACTCAAAGAGCTAAACGCACACAAATCCGCTGGTCAGGACGGCATTCCCCCAATTCTCTTGAAGAGATGTTCCTCTTCATTCGCCAAATCATTGCGGAAACTCTTCCATCTGTCTTTTTCTACTGGTCGTTTCCCAAATAGATGGAAGTCAGCGAACATTCAGCCAATTCCCAAAATGCGTGACAAATCATCCCTTTCTTCTTATCGACCCATCGCACTAACTTCTATTCTCTCGAAGGTAATGGAATCTCTTATCAACCGTCAACTTTCGAAACATCAGAAATCAAATGACCCCCTCAATGACCGCCAATATGGCTTTCGTAGCAACAGGTCCACAGGAGATCTGATGGCGTACCTTACCGAAAAGTGGAGCCATTCCATGCACTACTTCGACGAAAGCAACGTAGTCGCATTGGATATTTCATAAGCCTTCGACGGAGTTTGACATCCAACCCTTTTGTCAAAATTGCATTCATATGGAGTGGACAATTCCCTGATCCAATGGATAAGAGTATCTTTCTGGCCGTTCAATCCAAGTGGTTCTTGATGGTGTCAAATCTGTCTCCTATCAAATTAATGCAAGTGTTCCCCAGGGTTCGGTACTCTCACCCACTCCCTTCCTGATCTTTATAAACGATCTCTTGTCAATTACTCACAAACCAATTCACTCGTTTGCTGATGATAGCACGTTGAGTTTCTTATACTCATACGAACACTCCCGTCCAAACTCTTCGAACGTCACTACCAACCAGCAACTTATGCTTGATACACTGAATTCAGACCTCAACAAGATATATCAGTGGGGATTATCTAACCGAGTAGAATTCAATGCTCTAAGCACTCAATGCTGCCTCTTGTCGTCAAAGTTGAGCCCCAATGTAAATATACTGTCTCTGAAAGGCACTTGCTTCGATGAAGCCAAGGAATTATCAATCCTCGGCACTCAATTTAATTCGACTCTCAACTGGAATGACCACATATTTGAAGCGGCGAAAAGTGCAGCCAAATGTATGGGATTCCTTAAGAGATGCAAAAGATACTTCACTCCATCCAACCTGGCCACTATTTTCAAGGCGTATATTCATCCAAAAATGGAGTTCAACTCCCATATTTGGTCAGGCGCATCCAAAACTGCACTACACGTGCTCGACAGGATGTAAAAGCGAGCAGTGAAACTTATTGGGGACTCAGCCGTAAGTCGATCAATCCCGCCCTTAGAACACAGGCGCAACGTATCATGCCTATCTCTTTTCTATAGGTATTACCACGGTCGTTGTTCAACTGAACTTGCTGAATGTGTTCCGCCCCTTCAGACATTTTCAGGCGATACCCGTCAAGCTGCGAATGTGCATCAGTTCACATTGAAAGTGGACTTTATGCGCACAAATAAACATAGAGAGTCATTCTTTAGCCAAACCACACGAATGTGGAATGTTCTACCTAATCATGTGTTTCCTGGCCGTTGTGATGTCCAGACATTCAAGATCAATATACATCGACACCTCCTTTCCTTATCCACTTCCTCTCCATCCGCTCGCACTGTGCTCTGACATTTAAGGGTACTTTAAAATCCAGTTTGTGCACGCGTTAGTGTAAAAAAAAAAAAAAAAAATTTGCGGAGTTCTGCTTCTGAACATTCCCCCGACGTACTCTGCAGCATGCAGTGACGATCTTTGTCTCTTTTACAGATAATATCGCGGAGGCTCTTCTTTGGAAATATGGATTGATATTCATGGAATTAGGTTTGTTTGCGCCCCGCAAATAAATCCGGTATGGGATACCTAAATTTATTTCTGAATGGCACAACAATTCGTTTGTTACAGAATTTTGTAACAAGAATCCTTGTCATGGTTGTCCATTAGGCATTATAGTCCAAGTTAATTGCCTCGGGTATCTTAATAATCGTTCGCCCTTAAGTGGAGACACACTGTCGACAGGGTATTAAAATAACTAACACCATTACGCTTCAGCAGATTTGGAACATTGCGACGTTTACGTTAAGCAAAGTCGATCATGTGACATAAACCTATACATCAACCTAGTTGTTCGTTTATTCTAATCCTTTTAGAACCACCCAAATACCTGCCTTTCTCATCAGTTCAGTTGTGGCTGCATTTTTTTATCACGCCACCGCAATTGATTACTTCACGCCCTGCTGTAGTCGTCTATTCGCACGTGCAGCCCACTGTGGGAGTACTCCACCACATATCAATCATGTTCACCCACTCGCCAACAACGTTCCTGATTTACTGACGGAAGCTCTTCCTTTGTCGTATCTTGAATCATGCCCCAGGGGGAGAATCTGCAATGTAGCATGAAAAATCGAATCTAAATCCAGGTTACAAATATAAATTATGATAACACGCCAAGCGGCTGGGATGAGCATCATAAGGCAAACCTTTGTATTGGCAACAAAGTGCCTTACAGAGGGTGGCACGCCCTCACGTGTGGCCTCTTAGACTGCAACCGAAGTGATAAATACCCGTTTATCTTACAAACTTTTACCGGTGGGATGTCTGAATGAGTATTGTTGAGTTTAACCCCGGATGAGCCGCCAGAGCTATCACTCCCCTCTCAGGTATTTAGCTTATCGAGAAAATTGCATGACCCCAACTATCAGGCACACGTGCTGCTATCACTTCGTGTCAAAGGTGTTTTATTGAAAAGGATTTTGTGTGCTCTTTCTTTTCTCCCCCACTATGAGAGGTGGAATATAATGCGGGAACAATTTCTGAGAAAGGGAATTCGTAAACCATGAGACGAAAGAAACAGGTTGCTCAGACGATATTCTGATTACTGTGATTGATGATGCGTTGCGTAACCCCTACTTTTCTTTCACAACAATTACAGGTTTTACATGACACTAAATCTTAAATACTGTTTTAGATGTGGTCATTCAAACACTCTTTTTTTCTTATGCCTTTCGGCGTACAATTATTTTAATGATAGTAATCTATAAGAGCCATTTCTCTTTTAAATGTGCGCTTTTCTGCAATATATAATTTTTTCTAATTTTCAATTTTTTTTTTATTTATTTATTTATTTATTTATTTATTTATTTTTTTTTATTATTTATTTATTTATTTATTTATTATTTTTTTTTTTTTTATTTTTTTTTTTTTTTTTTTTTTTTTTTTGGTTGGCTGGCGTAAATTAAAAAACGTACAAACATTAACATAAAAGAAATAAAGAAAGGAAGGAGAGGAGAAAGGAAAGCGCAGCACCTGAGACACATACTATGAAACAGCAACAGATCAGACCTTTATTGATTTATCTCTTTCACCGATCACCATACTAAAACGTAGATGATCTAGAACATTAGAGATATTGTTATCATGGAGAATTCGTTTATCCCTGGCACCACGGCATTTTATGATAAATAATAGGGACTCCATATTTGTCTTGGATAAGACTTTTCTATGCAAGAAGGGAACGACTCCTGGTGGAACAAACCCATTCTGGAGAATACACTCCATATACATATCATTGCGAAAGAGTGCTCCCGAAATAAGATTATTTTTACTACACATTGGTAATGAAATTATCTATCCTATTCAGTCCTGATTTCTCATACAGAACTTTATTGGAGGAGAATTTCTTATGTTGCGATTATGGAATTCTGTACATTCTAAGGCAAGAACACAAATGTGGGGAGGACGTATAGTGCACCGGCGTACGGCGCTGATTCACTTCCTTCCTCCAGCAAGTTCGTATAGTATACAATTGTTCGCAACAAAACATTCAGGCACTGGTTCTCGAAACTCACCGTGTTAAGTCTTTAAACTGTTCACGTCTAAACATCCAGGCTCATGCATAATAGAAATAAAACTCTCGATTATTGTATTTATTATATTTATTGTCGGATTTTAATTAAAAACGTTCGTATTTACTCTAACTTATTACACACACATTCAGTGGATATGCAATTTTACACGATATTGTTCCTTGATTTAATTGAACAGCGGAATTTAATTCACCTTCGCTTGAAGATAATTCCCTCGAGACTTCAAATGTCAATGCCGTTGTTAATATTTCTATTTTAAGTAACAAACGATCTTCACATTTACTTTAAACTATTGTTCGTTATTCACTAGACTGATTGAGACACTTTATAACAAAGGAAACGACAAACACCACTCCGGGGTGTATCGCGTCTCCGCAGCGCTACGGAGAGCGGGAGGTGAACCGGCCGGCTCTGCGGTTGCAATCGAACTCTTCGATATCAATTCGCTGGCAAAGGAAATTCGGCCAGTGGTACTGGCTCTCTTAATTTAGGAATGCATTTTCTATCCCAAGAGAAACGTAAAGTCTCTCTTTGGGGGTAGGTAACCAGATCTAATAGAGACGATCGAAGTGGTACACATGTATGTGTGAACATTGGTTCTTTCGTGGGACAAAGCCATGAGAACGAATCTGAAAACAAAGAAGGGGAATAATGTACATCAATGAGATGTGAGTTCGGCTAAGTAAACAAGCCGTAACTAATGGGTTTCTATTTGCTCATGCCGCTAGGTCATGAGAAGCGGATCCAGAAATATAGTGGAAGACAAAGAGATCGCGTAGATCATTGTCTATGATGTAATTGCAGCTATATTGATAGACCGCAATGCATCGTGAACATGGTGCTAATTGGTTTTAGCTTATTTGATGAGACTTGGTGTTTATGGCATCGCTGCCAAGGGTAAGTACACAGTTCCTATTTGCATTGGCTTATGCTATAGGATTGGGTTTATGCCTTAAGACACAAGATGCGTATATTTGCTTTTGTCCCTTGGCTAAAGGTCGCCAGCCAATCTGTAGGTAAAGGAATTTATCGTACACATGGTGCGGCTGGGAATAGGCGACGCAATGTTTGTTATCCCTGATATGATGGTTACCTATTAATGTAACCCGAATTGTTTCGCTTTCAGGAATTCGTATAGGGAAAATGCATATGGTAAAATTGGGATTGGCCCGGCAACCGAAGGTGCCGAATTGAGACTATGGATTTATGACTCGACAAGTTTGCACAGAATTCTTGTAGGGAATTTTGAATTCGAATTAATGAATGAAGGTAAGAATTCTATTCCAGGATCTTTCAGAGAAATACATTTGATAAACTTGATGCGTGAAGCATTTAGATGTGCTAATGCGATTGCATTACCAGAAAATTATGAATGTTGGGTTGTGGTTATGAGGGTTCTTCGGTTAAGTAGACAATGAGGCTTGGTGGAACCGCCACACAAACACTGCCTTCCGTTCCAAATTTCTCGATGAAAATGCGCTCCTTAACCAACTTGTTAGGAAGGACGTTAAATTCACCTGGTCAGACAAACGCCAACAAGCATTTGATAAAATAAAAGGATTATTGGTTTCCCCGCCAATATTAATCTATCCAAATTTCACCAAACCTTTTAATCTGACTACGGATGCGAGCAGTGAAGCACTCGGTGCCATGCTATTGCATGGGGAAATAGGCAAAGACCAGCCTATAGCTGATGCAAGTCGAACCTTGAATAAAGCGGAAAGAACCTACTCCACCATCGAGCTACTAGCCATTGTGTGGGCGACTAGAAATGTCCGGTGTTATTTACAAGGGCGAAGATTTACCGCATATACGGATCATAAGCCACTAAAGGAAGTTTTTAACGTGAAAGATCTCACGTCACATTTAACCAAATTCCATCACAAATTGTCGGAGTTTGATTACCAAATAGAGTACAAACGCGGTAAATGTAACACCAATGCGAATGCCTTGAGTCGCATCCCGCAAGGTTGTGATGAGATCCACGGTCTTCTTTGACCAAATAGTTGCTCGGTATGGTGCTCCGAAGCAACTGGTAGCCGATCAGGGAAGCAACTTCCTAAGCAGCTTGTTTAAAAACTTCAAACCTCAGCGTACCATCCACAATCGAATGGCGCTTTGGAAAGAGTCCTTCGACCACTCGTAGAATACCTACGCAGTATTGTGGATGGAAATTCCCAATCATGCGATCAATGCCTGAGGGCGGCAACATTCGGGTACAACACCAACGTGTTTTTTGCTTCACATAAATGATTTGTTGGAATCGACGGATAACAAGGTGTTCAGGTTCGTGGCTGATAGCACGTATATTTCCTCCGTTTCGAGTGATCGGTCGATTAGTCCACCAATGTACCACCAGCTGATATGTAGCCAGATCAACTCTGAATTGGGATATGGATAGGGTTCTGCAGTGGGGAAAGGCCAATCTCGTCCATTTAATACAACAAAGACACAGTATACAACATTCACAAGGAAAAGTGGATCATCGGTTCGACAGCTGATGATGAATGGCCACGCCTTAGAATCTCGAGAAAGCTTGAAATTGTATCGTGGCATAAACTCGTGTCGAATATCGCCTGGGGAAATGTGAGGTATCTTTTTAGAGCGAAGAAATATTTTACTCCGGCTCAACTTCTTCTCTTGTATAAATCCCAAATTAGAACCGCGCTCGAATATTGCTCTCATGTTCAGAGCTCTGCTCCTAAACATACTCTTCACCTACTCGTGAGCATACAGAGACGAGCGATCCGCCTAGCTGGGAACCCGGCGCTGACATCGGGACTACAGTGGCTATCACATCGAAGGCGCATAGCCAATCTCTGTCTGTTTTATAGATATTATCACGGGTACTGTTCTTTGGAGATCCATGGTATTGTTCCGCGCAATTCCGTTTATATGCGCTCTACAAGACCATCCGACGCATCGCGCCAATTTTTAGTTCATCTCGCCTTCAATAGCACTTTGTTCGGATCGTACCTTCGTTTATTGTATACAACATTTTGGAACTGTCTTGTGAAGTTCTTAAACACAACCCTTTCGTTTGCGCGAGACAAATAAACAAAAAAAAAAACATTACTCTGTGTAGATGTTATCGGACGCACAACAACACTAGCGTCTTCACTCCACCCCCGACTCACGTTTTTCGTTTTACGTGGAGGCCCGACTTGCCTCCACGGAATCTGTTGGACGATTAAAGATATCGAAAGATAATTTCATCTTTCGTTTGTCGACACAAGGGGATGATTCTCCTTGTATCGGCCCCAGGACAAGGGCGCGAGACACACACACGATGATCGCTTCTGCTGCTCATCGTGTGTGTCCACAAGTATGCGGACCGTGGATCGATCAAATCTACAAGGTTGCAGCTGGTGCAAACATTTCGATATAGGGATTAAAGGGTTTGCACGATCAGCGACTGCGTAAAGTGTTTATGCTAATCGTGCACATGTCCACGTAGTCGAATTATCGATGGTAATTTTCCATTTTGAGAACTCAACTTGCTTGGGCGATCAACCATATACCTTCATGTATTTGTCGGTCGGATGACCAAACGATGTAGGCATGTATGCAAAAGGAAAAGATAAAACATTTCCTGCATGTGTGCGGCTGGCGCGTAAGAGTATATCCCGTTGATATAGCTCGAGCAATGTTGGTTGCTAGGTGATGCAATCAAATTGGCTTTAATGTGTGGAAGATACCTGTTACATGAGGGAAATCGATCCGAGACATGTTCAATGGATTGGTTCGGTTCATGTTGGTTGCGTGGTAATGCAACCAAATTGCCCATAAGGAACATGCCTGTTTGGTGCTGATGGATTTAGAATCAGCAAATATTGTGCTTTTATTGCATTTTAAGGCTTTATGGTACAACCATGAACAGGTAAGTACTTGCTTTCCAGGTTTCTGTATGGCCTAGGTGGGAGTTTCTACTTGTTAATGGGAAGATTATTAGTTGTAGTGCTCCAAGAAGCCCTACCATTTTCTCCCACATTACATTTTTCTCCCATATTATATTTGCCTCCCACATTACATTTTCCTCCCACCTATAAGAAAATCCATTTAATATACCCAACATAACATTGAATTCAATGTCAAACCAAATCGAACTAAACGTTCAAATTCTCATTTTTTGAATTCAGATTCATTTATTCAATTCAATGCATTTGTTCGATTCTATTTCCTTAAATCAAACAGCATAATGCATTATTTTCCCATGTATGCTACAAGCAATTAGCACCTAAAAAACCTACAAGATCCAAAACCTAAAAGTGCATGTGTCCAAACAATGGCATATCTATTCGATACGCCGATACACAATTCTTGCAATAATAAACATCCAAACGTATACCAGATGTTTTATGACTTGCTAATAGACACAGATTCCCAGATCCTAAACTAACAACCAATTTCCACGGATCTTGTGCTACCCATTTGAAATGCACGAAAATTCTTGTTTGCATTAGCCAGATGGCTAATACAAACAAAACCCCCAATAAAGGACAAACGATAAGTGGCGATGCGTCTTGACCTTCGAAAGAAGATAAAGAGATATTTGAGGATTTGAATTTTCGAGAGTTGGAAAAGTGACTTGGCTGCAGTTGCTTGAAAGAGTCAGTCAGTAGCGCGCGTGAGGAGAAGACCTCTTCAAAAGTTGTTTGTACATTAATTAATTGTTAAATCCGAGAATTAAATGTCCTTTTTGCCAAAGCAACAATTGAGTTTAAATTTTAAATGTCTGTTTCAATTGACTTTTACCAAACAGTGTTTTTCTCGCGTGTGTAAAGACACTTACGTCGCTAGTGGCTCAATGTAAAGTGCGGTAACACCTTCGGTATTTTGTTCGGAAAAACAAATATACACGAGTTCGACATATCCATGAAGCACAACCACGGTAGTCCACTCTTCCCGGGGAACCGGAAGCAGGGTGGTGCACCGAAAAATATTACATGGTGGCGTTCAAGGGAACCGCCACAGGGTCATGTGGAAGCATAAAAACAACGTTGAATAATCTCGATTCTGCATACTCTCCATTCTACATATTTGAACAGTGGATGATATATAAACGCAATGGGTCACATAGGAGTTGGAGACTTTTTTAAACCAAGGTTTTTGCAAACCACAGGGTTGAGTTGGCCTTGAGCATTATCTCAACAATATGTGAGAGGGAATTTAATTCCCCATCTTACATACATACCAAGGTCGCGGGGGAAATAGGAACTGGGAGAGAAAGGATACGCTTTTATCAAAAAAACTATAGACTGGCATTCAGCGATATGGAAATTTTAAAGACACTAAACTGAAATGTAGTTAAGATGAGTTTGAAGCAGTGCAGAATCCAATGGCGAGGTGATGGTCTTATCGAATTTTGTGACATCTGCAGACAGAGGAGTACAGGAATGGAATGCTTGAATGCAGTCGCCGGAACTTAGATAGAACCGCGATCTTTAACGAAGTCGATACTGTAGATGACTCTATTGATAGACGTTTTATCCGATACCCATGCACTAACATTGTTATGGCTGGTGATTAATGTACATACTCGTATTATTTTTCCACCAAAACCAAAAAACGGATCTTTTACTTATAGTTATAAGAAATATGACGACCAGACAAATATGTTTAAACTCCACGCTGCACAAATGTCGGTCGTATGACCCTGGCGCATGGCTTGTTACTGTGGCACATGCGCATTTTCATTATTTAATATCTCTAGCCCGTAATCGTTACGTTTTTACTCGCCTATGGGTCTTATAAACAAAAAAATCCCCACCAACGATGGAAGTCGAGATGGTGGGCAAGTCAGTCTGTGTCTCAACTAGAGTCAGGATATCAGGCATTTTTCCATTTTACATACATTTTTATTTTGTTCTATTTCTGATATTTATCCTACTTGCTAGACAAAAAATCAGGCATCATTGCTTGAAAATGTTTGTAAACGGCATTTGCTTTAGTATTGAAACGAGCCATCTGATTTTACAAAATATAGGATGTAGGCTCAGGGCAGGAGTAAGTCGGATGTTTCTAAAAGAATGGTAAATCACATGTTAATTTCCTTCAATGATTGGGAGACTATTTTAGTTTCTAAATTGTCTCAGACGGTAGCATCTTGCTGTTTTCCCTAGACTCGACTGCCAACTAAACTCCTATACATAGATGACGATTCATCCCGACCAAATGGCGGACCTGTAGCTTAATGTGTTGGTATCTCATCAGTCTTTGGAATTGGGACTCAACCTCCTACATATACCGCGTATTTAACCGGTCCATCAGCCAGTCTCTGAAAAATTGCCAAGGATTTCTTCCGACTATTTCACAAAGCTGATATCTCACCTTGCTTGCTAAATAAGGCCAAGACCGGTTCCCGGTTGTAGTGCCGATGATGATGATGATGATGATGATGATATCTCACCGGGGACGGGAGTAAATCTACTACATAAGTAATCTACCACACAGTTAGTCTACCATATTGATAACAAAGTTTCAAAGGTAGTACAAGAATCTCTTAGTAATTGCACGGAACTTATACTTCTATGGCATGCTATATCACCCGCACAATCTTCTTGATTTGCTATTTTTATAGATATTGTAAAACAGATTTTCATTACAAATGCACCAATTGAACCCAAGACACACTGTTCAGTTATGCAGTTCATTACCTTCTTCTCTCCTCATCACTCTTATTTCTAGGCTATCTTTCTCCACTGTCATCATCATCATCATCATCATCATCGACACTACAACCGGGAGCCGGTCTTGGCCTTATTTAGCAAGTCCTGAGGCTTGTTAAATTTTCCATAATGATTTTCTCCACTGTCAGTCTTTGTTTTTTTCTCACACATTAATTCACTCACTCACTCACCCTGACTTCGCCACTTTCCTAGATGAATTTCAAAACCTATACACGATTATAGAGCAATAAAATTCGATATTTGGTTTTACCGGGATTCAAATATTCTTTAATGGAATGGCAAGTCATTTTTGCTTCTGGAGTCTTTGAGTAGTTCGAAGAATCATTACGTTTCATTGTGCTACCGAAATATCCAGTGTATAACATTACATCTACATAAAATGAAATTATCCTTTTTATTTAGTCTTCCTGTGCCCAACAAGGATAAATGGTCACGCATAAAAGCTTGTGTGAATAAAATGCCATTCTCATTAGTTGTTCGTCTTGTCACACTCAAGCAGTTCATTGTTAGCGTTTAAGTGAAACAAATTGCTTGGTAGTTTGAACAAGGTTAAAGGAAGGACACTGTAAGATCCTTTGTTTTCTTGTGGCAAAAGCGCTGTAAATATGAAACGATTGCGAATATGCACGACTATGCTAATCCTCCTGGGCGGCGTTATCTATGTTAACATCCCGCAGCCCTGCTAACAGCAGCTTTATTAGCACGTTATTCATGTGTCAGGAGACGACTAAAAAATATCAACTCACAAAAGCGATAGAAAAAATAACTATAGGCCGAAGATTGTGGGGGCGGCATCCTAGTTCAACAACGGAATCGGTCTTGTACCCGACAGGAATAGGAAAATCAACTTTCAAGCTACAAGCGATTTTTTATGAGGACACTTTAAGGGAGGAGAAGGAGGCTTTGTGTGCCTTGGATATGTGAAGAGGACATTTTATTCGGTTTTATGATTTCAGATATCTTAAGGAAAGTCATAAAAGCATGTGTGGAGCTGTTGGGCTGTGTAGAGCAAATGGAACGGCTGTGATAAATAACATGAGAAGAGAAGATGATGATGTGTTGGCATAGGCGAGTCATTTGACACATGGTAACAAAAACAACGTTGAAGCATAATTTTAAGACATCCGGGTGCTGGTTCATGCTTTCATGTATTTTGAGAACAGGCATTTAGTTTCATATTCGTCGTAAACCACATGAAATTAGAGAAGCGAATTTGGTCTGGTGTTAAGGGAAACATTTGGTGCTGGCGGTTTAGGCATTTCTCTGCTATATTGCTTCAATTTAAATGTAGAATGAAATGGGTTCTTAATATACCCTAGGGCAATACATTTGTGCGACTTGTACGAATTTAATGCTTTGTATTTTTAAGTTCCCTATACCATCGGGAATCATCTCCTAAAAAGTTTGTGAGAAATTCCGAGAATTCTAGCATGAGCACTTTCTCTGCTCTTCATTGCGATTGGTCGCGTCCCGGAAGCTATTCTCCACTATACCATCTTTTTTTATATACACAATAATGTTGGCCTTCAAACACGTTTTCAAAACTATTTATGCCGCGGGTCCTTGTTTAAAGAGCAATCGTTTTTTTTTTTTTAGTTTTTAAACCACATTTATTTTCCTAATTCTTTTTACATGTATAATATTAGGGGTAAATGTTAAACCCTTTTCTACAATCACAATCCTTAAATGAACTTACTGGCTCTATGCGAGCTCTCTAAATTACACATTACAACTTGATTTTTATATATGCCTTTCGGCGTACATCTTTTTTTTTTTTTTGTTTCTTATATATATATATATATATATATGAAATAAGTCATATATTAGAGGGACTCCTCGTTTACATCTATATGTATATATTATTATTACATTTTCTTTTTATTTTTTTATTATAACAAACAAAAACTTCAAAACGATACGTATAAAACATAAAATAAGAAATAAAAAATAAAATAAAAATAAAAGTAATGGGGAAAGGAGGACAGAGGGAGGGGGGACAAGAGGAAGGAGAGCGTTGCTCTTGAGAGCCATACTATATCTGAGGAAATGAAGTCCTCTCCTCGTTGAGAAGCCACCACCATTTGGGAGATGTTCGATCTTTGGCTGATTTATCTCTTTCACTGATCGCCGTGCTAAAACGCATGCGGTCTGGGGCATTGGAGATATCACTATCATGGAGAATTCGCTTGTCCCTGGCACCACGGAGAGCGTGGTAAATAATCGGGACTCCATGCACGTCTTGGATAAGGCCTTTTTGATCCAAGAAAGGGAACGCTTCTGGGGGAATAAACCCATTCTGGAGCGTATTCTCCAGATACATATCATTGGGATAGAATGCTCCCGAGATAAGATTATTGTCACTGCACATTGCCCTTGCTGTGTGACCACGAATAATTTTAATTATGAAATTATCTATCCTATTTAACCCCGATTTGTTATACAGGATTTTGTTGGGATACAATTTTTTGTATTGCGACTCTGGTGTTCTATAAAGTCCGAGGCAGGAACGCAAACACTGCCGTTCGAACACACGAAACTTCTCCATATAAAGTGGAGATATATTATACCATACTGGACAGCCATAAATCAAATTGGTCGGATGAATGCCGAGAACGAAATTATTTTGACTCTGGGGTCAAGAAGACTACTCCGGAATAGACTTCTTGTCATAGAATATGCGCTTTTAGCTGCGGAGAGGGACGCTGCTAATTGCTTGTCAAAATATAAATACTGGTCTAGCCAGATACCAAGGCATCTAACTACAGTTTTCACTTGCAGTGGAAGGTTATTGTTACCTACAATAGAAAAGTGTTTCCAGTTGTATTTTGTATCCCTCGACGCTCTGGATAGGGGCGTTCTGAAAAGAATAGTCTCGGTTTTCTGGAAATTAATCTTTAATTTCCAGTCGTCGCTAAATTGTTTTATTTTGTTGAAGTCATCTTGAAGGTGCCTATTGATGTCGTCTATTTTTCCTCCTGTTCTGTACACCACTATGTCATCGGCGTACGCAATGGTGTTTTCGAGAGAACTCACTAGATCACTAGTGTAAATATTGAATAGAATGGGAGAATTCACAGCTCCCTGCTGTAAGCCATTTTTAATTTGGAAGGTCTTGTTGGAGAGTATGTCCCCGCATTTCACCACAAAATGTTTGTCCATTATCATATCATAAATGATGTATAGCAGATATTGCGGCATACCCAGGTTTGTTAACTTATAGAGAAGTCCTTCTAACCATACGGTGTCGAAAGCCTTTTCAAAGTCAACCAAGCAGGCGCCTGTACATTGTCGCTTTGCCTTGTTCCACTGTATATCGGAAACAAGTTTCGTCGCTGCATGAACTGTATCATGTCGCGCTCGAAAGCCAAACTGCTTGTTGGGGATGATATTGTTTTCATCACACCAACCTATCAGTGCTTTGTTTATAATTTTTTCGAATACCTTGCTGATGTTGTGAAGCAGGCTGATCGAGCGCAGATTAGCTGGATTGCTCTTCTCCTTACCCTTTTTGGGGATAGGGTAGACTACTGCAGTCTTCCAATGGGTTGGATAGTGTGCATTCTTTAGAGCGTTGTTAAACAAAGTAGTGTATATGTTCACTACTTCGCGAGGTAAATGCCTTAGAACCACATTTGGAATGCTATCTATTCCAGATGATTTCTTATTTTTTATTGAGCTAAGTATGTTTCTAAGTTCATCTTTGCGCACAAACATATTTGTATTTTCATTTCTGACGGGAGAATCCGCCCTATTATTTTCGCCGAATGTGATGAAACTATGGTTTTCGGATCGCCAGTTGTGAAGTTGATTGCGCAGCGAGCAATGTCTTTGACGGGCATTGCTTTCAATTTCAGTGTTAGCATGAACTGATTCGTTAACTCTGTACACTGCTTCGAAACAGGCTCCAATTGCATTCGCTTTCTTTTGCGGATCTTCGACTACTATTACTTCATCATTGGAGTTGATGTGCTCTAAGGTGAGTTCTGCGTTCAGCATTATCTGACAATTCTCGGGAGTCCGTGGAATTCGGAGACAGGGAATGTCATTGTGATCTTTTCTTCGACATATTTTCTTGATTTGTGAAAACATGTTCGTTTGCTTGAACCGTTCGAATTCTGTTGCTCCACTCCTCATTTATTACTGCTCGGTAATTATCCCGGATCAGTTTTTGAAGATTTTTAATCAAGGACTTGATTGTTTTGATTTCATTGCTATTTGGGTCACTGAACTGCCTATAGCACAATTTCAGCTTTTAGAGCAGGGTGCTCTTTTGCCTATACAAAGCATCGATAGTTGCATTTCTGTATCGGTGGGTATAGCCATCCATATGAGCTACTTTGGGGATGGAACGATTCATTGTGTTAGTAACAATATCGTTCAGGGTTAAGAGGTAATGATCGATTTCATCATTACGGAGGTTTCTATTAGTCGGTGGGTCTATGCCAATGTTGCGTATTTCTCTTTTTACTATGCGATCGAAACGCGACCAATGTGCTTTTCGGAAATCGAAAGAGTGTACCTGGTCGTACTGCTCAAGTAGATGGTACTCGTTTGGCACGTGTATTGCGGCTCCAAGTCCGTAATGATCGCTATCGTACTCAATTGTGCGAAGACAATTTCGAGTAGTTACCTCGGTATCTGGTAACTGAATTCGATCATCTGTCATAAGTAAATCCAGGAAGGAGTTACCTCTTGGATAAGATGGTGTACTTGTAGCGTACAATTCTAGTTTATGCTCGATCGCATTTGTTTGCCACCAATCAAACATGGCATTGCCTCTGGTGTTCGAGGTCAGATTGCCCCAGGCACTGTGCTTGGCGTTAAAATCACCTACCATTAAAAAGTAATTGTTTTCCGAATCTAACTTGAGACTTCGGAAAAGCGTATCGATTTCACTGATAAATTGGGTACCTTGAACAGATTCAGAAGCGTTAGCAGCGACTATATATAGATGCCTTTGACTTTTTAGCGGAATGTCTATAATGCATGCCTCTAGCACCTGGAATTTGTGTACTTCCGTGCTGTAAACTACCTTATGGTGAAGCCCTTTCTTAAGATAGCGACCCCACCCCCTCGAGTAGAGTGTGGTCGATCTCGTCTAATTATGTTATAATTTTTGTAGCCCATTTTGTGCCTTTGGTTTAGCTTAGTTTCGATAGCCAAGAGCACATCTGGGCATTCGACTTGGAGCAGATTGCCTAAATTATCCCTTCTTTCGATGTGGATTAGTGAATTTACATTCACAGCTATAATTTTTAGGTTAAGTCCAGACGGAGGGTTGAAGATTTTGATGTTGAGAGTTATTTGAGAACAGGGTTGAATAGAGAGTATCTATTCGTGCTCTTTGTTCAGTCAGTGTTCTTTGAAATTCGGCAAATTGTCCTTGCATGGTTAATAACATTGTTATTATTTCTGAATGTGCCTCTGGTGTGGGCATTTTCCCATTACTATATGTATGTTCCATGGATGCTGGTTGCTTAGGAGCACCGGCCATTTGTGCATATGACACACAAGGAGCCACGAAATTGTTGTAAGAACGAGTTTTCATTTTTTTCTCTTCTTCAACTTGTTTCTTTTTGGATTCCAATTTTAGTTTCATTTGTTGAAATTTAGGACATCCTCTAAAATTAGCAGTGTGACCTGTATTTTTACAGAGGACACAGGACAGTGTTTTCCTATCTGGAAGCTGCTCCCTGCCCAAGGGGCATTCAGCAATGATATGGTCGGAGAGGCACTTTACGCACCTGAATTGCATGTGGCAGTTTAATGCCGCGTGCCCGAAGCGTTCACAACGCATGGACTGCAATACGCGATCGATTTTTCTTATTTTTTCCCAACTTATTGTTTGGTGGCTGAGGTGTTTGATGTATCGGAGAGCATCAACTTTACTGTTGGGACTCAGTGATACAATAAAGAAAGGCAATTTGCAATTGCGTTTTGTGGAGTTGGCGGTAGAGAAGGGTTTCACACCTGTAAATTTTAAATTGTCGATTTCGACATTTTTAAATTCCTCTAATACCTCCTCAGGGGAAAAACATGGATCAACGCCTTTTAGGAGCATGGAGATTATTTTCTCCGATTTCGGGGTGTACGTGTAGTACTCGCTTTTTGTCCTACCCAAAGCACTCATTACTTTGCGATAACCTTCGATATCATCGCACATTAATTTTATTTTAGAATCATTAATTTTTTTATTTTTTATTTTTATTTTTTAAACAACCGCTCTCAGTGGCGGCCACACTGTGTAATCCACACTTGTTCACTTACACTAGCGCGACGAATTTATTTATTTATTTATTTTTTTTCTTTTCTTTTGCTTTCTCCTGTTGTCAGGTCTTATCTCTCTGACGTGTTGGTAACGACTGATAAAGAGCAATAGAGCCGTCAAAAAATGTTCAGTAAAGTATTTCCGCACTGAGTTGTCAATTAACATACCATGCTTGCTGACTGACTAAAGTTTCCTTAAAAAAAAAATAAGTAACCAAAAATTTGACAAAGCAAAAAATTTGGAACCATAGGTTCATTCTTTTTTCCAAAATTCATAATTTTTATTTTTCGATCGAATTTTTTTAAATGATTGTGAATTTTTCACGTCAGCAATCTTCCTCTTTAAAAAGCCATATACCATTTTTATTTCACGCTTGCCACTCCCGAAAATAACCGATTGGAACAAGGACTTTTTTCGACTCGATATAAGCGGCTTCTACACCTTTCATTTAAAAAAACGTAATTGGAAAGAAAAACTTTCTGTTCTATTCTCGTAGAATGTAAACATTTGTTTAAAAAGTGTTCATTGTATCATTAAATGGAAGAACTAAAGAATTTTTTAGTCTTCTAAGTCATGTTGGTGCTTTTAATTTATAATATGATTTTGAATTAGAGTTTGGCGAGGGTAGAATTCTCATTTACTCGAATTAATCATCATCAGCATCATCGCCACTACATTTGGGATCCGGTCTTGGCCTTATTTAACAATCTCTCCACCGGTCCCGATTTCGAGCCGATGTCATCCACTTTCACACTCCCAGGCTCTGGGAGTCCTGGTCTACGCCATCCCTCCATCGCAGACAAGGTCTGTCACGAATTAATAAACAAGCTACAAATTAACTTTAAAACTACCTTAAAACTGGGATACTGGAGAGTGGTTAAGGATGGGCTAGGTAAAAAAATGAAGAGTAGTTGAAATGAATTAAGAAGCGTTATTTAGGGAGTGATAAGTCAAAAGATAAAAAAGATTGTATTTACAGTGGCATTCCACGACATTCGAGACACAGGCTCGGTGGTTAGGTATATAGAATAAGCTAGCATTTCGTAAGCTGAGGTTGGTAATGAACAAGATAGAGTAGAGAAAATCTGCACACTCAACCAAACCCGAGAGAAGAGAGTTAAGTTAATTAGTTTTAGGCAGTTTCTGTAGGAGGGCAGGATTAATGGTGAATTCGTTTTGAGTGCTTACATGAAAAAGAAATTAATTTGCTTTTGACAATTCTTAATACACCAAATCAAGTGAGAAAATACCTTAAACAGTTTTGTACCATCACCACAAGGAGTGATACAAGAATGTTGGATGACAACTTCAGTGCCTTCTATAGCTCACTACAAAAGGGATGGGACCTACATGAACATGAAAGCTAGCCAGAAAAGAATTAGATAAATGAGATCTGAAAGTAAGAGAAAATATACTTTATCAAGGCATTTAAAAAGTCGTAGGTGAATAGTTTTAAGGGTATCAGTTTTTGAAAAATTTTAAATAGAACCTTCACTGAAATTAGCTGTTTATATGGTGTCTGTTGCTTAATTCTCTTGTTAGTGAAGGGCTGTCAAGCATAAAGTTTATGTGTTTCCGTCGTTCTTATATCCTCCCAGGAAATGAATGTAGATTGATACCAAGAACGTTAGTATTATCATGTGTAAGTACTGTTCCCATAAAGTATTTTATGGAACGCTCAAATAAACTGCCAAACTGTCAATCTACCCAAACCTTAAACTCTCAAAGTGGTATGACATTGTAGGGGTTGGTTATTGTACCGTACATGGGCACTAGTTCAGCTCAGCACCCAAACACTTACCATTGGTTTCTCCGAAATTTTGCCACGAAACAAATCAACTCCAAACAAGCGAAGGTAATAAGTAGTCCGCAAGTACTTCTTAGCAAGTGTTCTTTATTTAAATTTGCGTTATGGCATCGGCACATGCGCATAACACGGGACGTTCACAACTTAATTCACTAAACTGGTAACTAGGAGTTAACAATATGATCCTTTAATCCATTAGCTGATGGGCGCCTGCACTCCTTCAGGATCGTAGTGACGAAGTTCACTTTACCGAACAAAACGAATTCCGCGACTAGTTGACAGCAAGGAAAAACGGCACTCCAACTCGAATATTTAAACGGACGAAAAACGAAATTGGCTACTTAGTAGAGGGGCTGGTAAAATGCGGAACTCTAAAAGGGTGCGACTGTCCGCTGCGGTAATAGGAATCTGACTCTGCGATGCAATTCACATCCATCAGATTCGATGGCCGCAAATTGCATCCATAGGGGAGGATTGTATATATGTCCGTATAGGACGAGTACGTTGCCCTTCAGCCTGCATATCGGCAACGGCGAAAATGCACCTGAATAAACATGGGCTGGTGTAATGAATTGTAGGTATTATAGAGATACGTGATATCGAAGCTCACCGAAGGGAGAAATAGGTTTCTGTGTCTTAAATAAACAGAAACGCTATTTCGAGGGCCACAAATCTTTGATCACCTGCGCCTGAGAACGAAATAGGTTTTTGCTTTATGATACACAAAAACGCCATTTCAAGGGCAACGATGATATGCACATCGTGTTTACTCAGGCGTTCATGCTAATGCCATTGTAGGCTGGTGACTATAGGTCAGCCGAGAATTTGGGTCTGGTGACTATAGGTCAGCCGAGAATTTGGGTCTTGTTTACAAGACGGTGCCGGTATATGAGTATAACGGCGAGGAATTAGCCTTGCAGATGTGCAAGCGTACATCTCGCCCAGGGTGGCCATGGACCAGCGGTCGATTAATAGGATAAACACAGTGATGCTACTGTGTGTTTGTTTGTTTAACAGGCCGGAGCATCGTTAGGCATGATCTGGGGTATGATTGTCTAACGTCAATCATATTAGTGCCCAAATCCCATGATCGGTAGATAACCGATAACGGAAATTGGTCGCAAGTGTTGCGAACCTCAGGACTGGGGCAATAAATGATTATGAACCGTAGCAAAACCCATCGGCTACCACTGTGTCAACAATTACGCTGGCCAGCAAGTATTTATCTATTATAATTGCTGACAAGCTGAGCCAATGGAGATATGGTACGGTTCATATAATAATTCAATGTGATGCATGCCTTGATGAGGTTTAACTTTCAGGTATGATGCTACAGGGGCGCTTACGCTGCCCCTAATTGCAGGTAAGTACTGTGGGTTTGGAAGGTGGTTAATTCAAGAGGATGGGCGGTTCTTTGGGAATGTATTCAAGAACCGCGACAGTATTCTTGCTCAATATTATTTGACACTTCATCGTGAAAAGACTTAACTCGGCATACTATTTATTGGGCTGTATGAACCGGGAACTTCGTGACCTCACTGGATGCGCTGCACCATCGTTCTTTGTCCTGTGCGCTCTCCTTTCACGCCTCGCCATCTGATCCGAGCTCTTCAAAGTCGCGCCTTACATTGTTCGCCCATCTCCGTCGCGATATTCCCATTGGTCTCTTTCCCGTTGATCTCCCGTCAAACATTCTACGTACAGTTTGTCGTTGTCCATTCTCGCTACTTACCCGGACCATCATTATCTTTGCGACTTGAATGTTCTCACTTTCTAGGTTCCAATTCGCGGTTGTGCAGTATCCTCCATTGTCCTGCCTCTTCGTCATATTTACCGCCGAAGATACTCCGTAAAACTTTATTCTCGAATACGTGGAATCTGTTCTCTTCTCGTTTTTAGGCGCACATGTCTCGCATCCATATATAAAAATCAGCATGATTATGGTTCTGTTACATGGTAACTTCCCCCGCCGCCCTTGTCTCGGCGAACGGAAGCGAAATTGCATAACATGTAAACGCTGAATAACTTTTAAACTAAAACTTAAATAGAATTAAATTAACTTTGAACAACTACCATATAAAAACACAATATACATTGTGATTAACTACGTAAACTAAACACATCAAGTTAAACAATGTACATTAAAAATTTCAAATACACAATTGGTATAAACAAATTAATGTTAAAACATCGGGTGCGCCAACCCACATGAGTTGAACTATGTCGATGACGTTTGTGATCAGTTTCGCGACAGTCATGGTCAAGAATCCTCGCGAGGCAACGGTGTTAAGAGAACAAAGAGGTAGTGGGGGATGAGATACCGCAGAGACAGTTTTGTCTCAACAAAGGAGTTGAGTTGACGTTTTTTTGTTTTTGTGCTGGTTGAAAGTAGCTTTGAGACAACAGTTGGTTAGTCAATGGATATGTGAATGTAAAAGTTAATTTAAAGTTAAAGTAAATGTTGGCGACGATTTTCGTTTCGTAAATTGACAAGTTTTTTTTTTTTTTTTTTTTGTAAAAATGTGCTCGTAAAATGGAGAAGAAAGGAAGAGAAGGAGAAGCTGAAATTAGGGTCAGGTGACTAAATTGGAGATAGATTTAAAAAAGTCCCGTAGAACTACCTTGTGTGTAAAAACTATTATTTAACGTGTCTCTTGAGATAGATGTTTGGTTGTCACTAAGGATTTCTTGTTGACGCAACTCCATCACCGGCTAAATTGAAGAAGGAAGGGACTTCTTTTTGTGCTGTGCTGCACCGTATAAGACGCTGGACGTTTGCCCGACTGGATGTGCGTATAAGCTACGGCGCGACCTCATGCAGTGGACAGGATAGCCGGTGCGTATTGACAAAGATAAATCAGGCAAAACGTGAGTGCAACTACTTAAATTTATTTATTTGAAACCCCACCGTGCGCTTGTAAGGCAAACAAAAGAAGCCACTTATATTTTGCGACTAGTTTTGAAAAGCAAAGGGGTAAATTACATACAACATTTTACATTTCTCATCATCATCATGGAGGTATGTAAAATGACATTTTACTTTTTAAATTTTATAATTGGATAATATCACCCAATTTCTCATATACATCCTCCTCCTTAAATGTTTACCTAAAATTAAGAAGATTTCGGTGGACAGGGAATAAATATATGCCTCAGACGATAACGAAACAGAAATAGTGAAACCAAATGACAATGATTGAATAGTGTTAAATAACTTGACCCCAATTGTATTCATAAAGAATACCAATTTCTGCAATCTTACCACTCAGCTCTTGTCAATATTCTCACCACAAATTTCATAACACATGTTTCCTTTTCTAGCCAACAGAGTTTACAAATTCTGAGATGAAAGAAGAGTTATTCTTCATATAGTAAACTCATACGTTTTTCCTTTATAATTGAATAATAGTGTACGACATTTTCGAAAATGAAATATCTAACAAAATATGTCCCTTGAATCATACGCAGAGCGTATCTCTAGTAAGCAGAATAGTAAAACACAACAGAGAGTAAATAACAATTGAATCCTTGTGAAGAATCTGGTTAATATCTCTGAAGAGGATATATTACGTTCCAGGAAATGACCGCAAAGATTTCATTATATCAATATTTGCTATGCATAAAAGGCAGACACACAACCAAGGAAAAACAATCGGCACCTATGGGTAGAATTTGTGTCATTGATGCAGTACCACTTTTCTGATAGACCAACTGTAAAATAAATTTTAATTCAATTTTTTTGAAGTGCTTGTAACAAGAAAAAAGTAATAACATATTTGGGTGGGGTGTATTAGAATGCCAGACAAAATGCCACCCCACCTCAAACTAGATGTATACAAACACAAGTTCATACTCCAATGTTTTTCGTATTTTTGATGAATGAAATAAATTACATTACCGCCCTCCAGAATCCTCTTCCCTCCTTCTACATTCAGAGTATTTTCAGAAAAATAAACTATAGTAACATCCACAATATTAACAATTCGTTTATTACCCAAACGCTTCAATAGCCGTCAGCTCAACATACAAACGCACAGGCGCCAGCATTGTCTAGTCTTCTTACCAAGTAAACTTAATAACTTAACTAATATCTCTGAAAAAAAAAACAGGTTGAGTTTAATTTCGTGACAGCTCTAAATTGCGCCACCTTTAAAATTCAGTCTTAACCAACTATTTTCAGAGTTCACTCTCTGAACGGAGCCACTCGTAGTTTCACTGCAGTTTACGAACAGTCATCTTGTATACTGCAAAAGTAGGAGAAAAAAGAGCCATATCAATTATTTGGAATTTCCTAGAAGTATGTTAGTTTTTGTTGTTGCGTTTGGTGTCTGAGTCAGTTGTGTAGTGAGCGGCTAAAGGCTCACTAGTGGTTTCGGCGTTCGTTGGGCGATAAATAGTTTTCATTTAAATTAAAATGTCAGGGTTGCGTAATTTATTCTTTGTTTGAATAAAAATATAAAATAAAGCTAGCTATTTAGTTACAAGAAGTTAAATCCGTGATCGATAGAAATCCCCGCGAACCGCCAAAAGTACATATAATAACCAACTGAGATTTATATATCAGGTGTGTGGGGATAAGAAGTAGTATGGCTGCCATGGGCACCGATTAACTCTTATCCCCATCATAAGTTGTTCGCCGCGTAAAACACTGAGCCGAAAGTCCTCACTAAGAAATGAACGAACGCCGCGGCAAACTGTTCACCAAGGATATCCAAAGGATTGGTAGAATTAAAACACACAGATTTAATTGGTGATCACCGCTCTTTTAATTTAATTTATTTTTATGTGAAAATACTAGCTATTTACTTAATCGACTGCAGTTAGACTTTTTACAATTAAAAACACTAAACGACACGAAACTCGACCCGCAGGGGTACAGACTCCGGTGCACACCCTACGGGGGATGATAAAAATCATCGATGCTCACGCGCTGAAGGATGGAAGACGATTCAACGATATTTTATCGTTTGGGGTGAGTTTTGGTGGTGTGGTGAAAAGGAAAAGAAATTTCCTTTGACCAGTGACCAATGGAAAGCCATCTCAGGTACGCGGTGGTGTATGTGTGCGTTGGTACACATCACCGTGTTGATCGTTGCGTTTTGCCTGAAACGAAAAAAAAGGAACAATGGTGAAACGACCTACAGCATCTTCCGGTAATGAGGGTCGGCTGTCTAAATAGCAGCCACTCATTAGATGCTAAAAGGATCGTATTCATGATTACCTGCGCAGAATTTCGTTTTATGACTCTAGGGTAGGATGCGAGTATTCGCTTTTGTCCGATGGTCAAAGAGCTGCCGCGGCCGTAGAAATGCCAAGGACATGTGGTATGCACATGTACGGCAGAATAGCAATGGTGGAACATGGGTGCCTAATGGTCGGGAATTTATGGTGCATAAGCACGTTACAGAATTGTTTTTTAGGGATTTCAGGGTCGATTGCGATAATTGAATGCGGCCGCCGGTATGTTATTGCTGGGCGAAAAAGATCGCCGGCCAATGTGTACATTAAGAGAATTTATTATACACATGGCAAAGCTGAAGAATAGACAGCGCAATGTTTATGGCCCCTGCTGAAGGTTATTTGTATGTAATTCAAATCCTTTTGATTACAGGAATTCGTCTAGGGAGATTTGCTTGGCAAACAATGGTGCCGGAATAGTTTACCTGCGAATTCTAGTGATGCATTGGACTATGAATGCTCTTGTAGATGCAATTCTGTTTCGGAATTTAATGTAATGCTTTTATGCATTAATGTCCTTGGTAAAGGAAATATTTTCAAGTGCCAATGCAATCGCATTGGCGGGATTTAATGGGAGTTGAGTTGCGGATATGGGGAGTTTTTCAGGTAAGTGGGCCGTGGGGTTTGGTGGAACCCTCACAGTACTCCCCTCCCAGTGACATAGTCACGAAATAAAGAAGGTAGGGCTGAAGGGATGCTCGAGTGGATGGTGCGTAGTGATAGGAGGGCCGTTCGCTTGGGGTCCAAGATGACCTTGTTTACCTCGGGGGGCGCGGTGGTTAGTTACCTGTGAGGGACCGGGCACACTTATGGGGTTGTTGACGGCGGAACTCGCTATTTCAGAGTCCTGGGCCGTCAGGCAATTTATGGGGATGTCGACGACGGAACTCGCTATTTCAGAGTCCTTTAACCCCCAGGAAATTTGTGAAGGTGTCGACGACGGAACTCGCTATTTCAGAGTCCTTTAACCCTCAGGAAGTTTGTGAAGGTGTCGACGACGGAACTCGCGATTTCAGAGTCCTTTGACCTTCAAGCAATTTGTGAAGCTGTCGACGACGGAACTCGCTATTTCAGAGTCCTTTGACCTTCAGGCAATTTGTGAAGGTGTTCCGGCCGGTCGCGCTTAGATTGGTGATAGGCGTCTTAGCTTACGGGCTCCTGGTGGGTGGTTGGGTCCAACCCCAGGGCGCCTTAGGGAAATGATGTGCGCTCCGAAGTGTGATGCACCTGGTAGGGGTGGGGCGGCGTCGAGGGGCGTGTATTGCCTATGGTTGCCGCTTAAATTGGCCATGATGGCTTGGGGAACGACGGAAGTCCCGAAGAGAGACGATCCTTACGCCTGAGTAAGGGCGATGGGATCGGACATCCTAACAGTTGATTGCTACGCGGAGTAGCTGTGATTACGAGAGGAGCCGGCATCGTGGGAATTATAGGAAGTCGCAAAGAAGGTAGAGTGTCAGGTGAACTGGGCGTCCTACTAATTGTTTGCTACGCGTAGTAGCTGTGGTTCAGTGAGGAGCCGAGGTTGTGGAAGAAGGGTGTCGAGCAGAGGCAGGCAGAGCCACATAAAACTGCCTTTAGCGGATATGTTCGCCAATAATTGGGGTAGGGCCTAAAAGGGTGGGTACAGGCGAGTTTTGTCTGTACCTAAAGGAGGCCAGAAAGGGTTGAAATGTTTCGACATTGGCAAGCGGGGTCGCGTAAAGGCTGTGGTTGGCGAGTATGAGCGCCAATATCCAGAAAGGCGGCGGAAAATGTTGATTTAGAAAAAGGCCGAGCGTCCTATTGAATGTTGCTACACGTAGTAGCCGTTGTTAAATAGGGAGCCGGTTTGGAATGAGGTACTTTGTTGGGCATTGCTGCGCCCAAATGATGGGAAGGTCGAGTAAAGTCGAGTCGGAAGAGGTTGAAAAGGAGTCAAAAGGTTTGGACATTGAAAAGAAGGAATCGAATAGATGGAGTTGAGTGAGTCGCGTGAAATTGTGGGGAGTCGCGTGTGTATCGAAAGGATGTGTAATAAATCGAAAGGAGTCGAGAGAAGTAGTAAACAGAGTCGTGTGGAGTCGAGTAGCGTTGGAAAGGTTTAAATAGGGGTGAGCGAAGTCGTGTGTGTGCTGGGAAGGGTTGTGCGCTACTTAATACCCTGAAGGGGCTTACAATATTTATTATTTTATTAATTGTATACAATTTTGCAGCAACCGTTTCTATTTAATTAGATATGATGTTTGTTTAGTATGCACTATACTAAATAAAAGAAGGGAAACAGAAATGTGGTAGAACACACAAAAAAAATAAGGAAATTATGGTGCCGTGTGCGTGTTTATTTTGTATCTTTTGTGTAATGAACTTTTAACTTTAGGTATATTTCTGCCTTCGAATTGTGTGCGTTGCAAATATTCCGGTGATCGTCGACTTATGTGTATATCGTAATATACTAAATTTTATTTAAGAGTTTTTTTCTAGTAACAGCAGTGGTGCACAAGACTATGGAAAAAGGTATCGAAATGATTGGATAACAACTTCAGAGTGTTTTATTGATTAACACTAACAACTATTATTGATTATTGGTCTAATGTAATATATATTAATAGTGTTATAAAAGCTTTTAATTTATTTCATTCGTATACAGAACTATATTAAATTATCTGATTCTGCGGTTACACATTCTAAATGTGTTTTTATACCACATAACATTTTGCGACAAGCGTTTTTATTCAATTGGGTTTACAGAGTATTCAATATGCGAAATGTTAAATTAAACGGAAGAAAAATAGTGTGTTATAAAAATCGCGATTAAAAGGGGAGGCCATTCACTGCTTAGACGTATAATTTACGTATCGCGTTTTAATAAAAAGGAACTTTTTGCTTAACCAAAAATAAAGTACAGTCTTGTGCATCGTAAAGTTTATTTGTTTAAATTGCTTGATAGAGATGATTCATTTTCGTGTATTGATTTTCTATGTACCCGGATGGGGCTTACACTGTTTTTAATTTAAAGCTGTTACTCGTAATTGTGTGTCCACATTTCTTGTTAATTTTGGCATTCTGATTGTTTTTATTTAAATATACAATTGTGTGTTTATGGAACATTTTTACATGGTGTCTATAATTTTCATTGTTGGCTTTTGTTAATTTCAACGGTAAATGTTTGATTAATGCACAATATATTAAATTAAACAAAAGAAAAACAGAAATTTAGGCGAACAAAGAAGAAGGAAGTCGTGAAAATGTATGTGTTGGTAAAGTAAAAAAAAAAAAAAAAAAAAAAAAAAAAAAAAAAAAAAAAAAGCAATTGTGTATTTGTTTGGAAAGTATTCGCTTGGGCTTTTTACAATGTGCTATTTTTCTATTTTATCTAATACTTTAATTTCGTTAATGATATTAATTATTTAAATCTGGTGGCTCAGGAGGAGCTCACCGAAAGAAGAAATGCCGCTTGGCAAATAAAATAAAAAGTGAAAGGGAAAAACCTGTGTGTCCAGCGGTGGTTGTCTTGCTGTTCCTGGCCGGTAATGTGGAATCCTGGTGTTGTTGGCTGTGTTGGGGCGATGTTTTTGCCCATTGATTTCGCTCATCACTGTCACTGTTCTTTAGCGATTGCCGCCACAATTGCTCATTGAATTTATATTGAAACGCAACGTTGCTCACAAAACGCTCGGTGTTGATGGAAAATCCGTCTGACTCCGGGTCAGAAGTTGAAAGGTTGCGCAAACCTTCAACTGGGTCACCAATGTGGGAAGAACGTATGTGTGCCTTCCATGGGCACCGGTTAACTCTTATCCCCATCATAAGTTGTTCGCCGCGTAAAACACTGAGCCGAAAGTCCTCACTAAGAAATGAACGAACGCCGCGGCAAACTGTTCACCAAGGATATCCAAAGGATTGGTAGAATTAAAACACACAGATTTAATTGGTGATCACCGCTCTTTTAATTTAATTTATTTTTATGTGAAAATACTAGCTATTTACTTAATCGACTGCAGTTAGACTTTTTACAATTGAAAACACTAAACGACACGAAACTCGACTCGCGTAAGGGACACGACCCGCAGGGTTACAGACTCCGGTGCGCACCCTACGGGGGATGATAAAAATCATCGATGCTCACGCGCTGAAGGATGGAAGACGACTCAACGATATTTTATCGTTTGGGGTGAGTTTTGGTGGTGTGGTGAAAAGGAAAAGAAATTTCCTTTGACCAGTGACCAATGGAAAGCGATCTCAGGTACGCGGTGGTGTATGTGTGCGTTGGTACACATCACCGTGTTGATCGTTGCGTTTTGCCTGAAACGAAAAAAAAAAAGGAACAATGGTGAAACGACCTACAGCATCTTCCGGTAATGAGGGTCGGCTGTCTAAATAGCAGCCACTCATTAGATGCTAAAAGGATCGTATTCATGATTACCTGCGCAGAATTTCGTTTTATGACTCTAGGGTGGGATGCGAGTATTCGCTTTTGTCCGATGGTCAAAGAGCTGCCGCGGCCGTAGAAATGCCAAGGACATGTGGTATGCACATGTACGGCAGAATAGCAATGGTGGAACATGGGTGCCTAATGGTCGGGAATTTATGGTGCATAAGCACGTTACAGAATTGTTTTTTTAGGGATTTCAGGGTCGATTGCGATAATTGAATGCGGCCGCCGGTATGTTATTGCTGGGCGAAAAAGATCGCCGGCCAATGTGTACATTAAGAGAATTTATTATACACATGGCAAAGCTGAAGAATAGACAGCGCAATGTTTATGGCCCCTGCTGAAGGTTATTTGTATGTAATTCAAATCCTTTTGATTACAGGAATTCGTCTAGGGAGATTTGCTTGGCAAACAATGGTGCCGGAATAGTTTACCTGCGAATTCTAGTGATGCATTGGACTATGAATGCTCTTGTAGATGCAATTCTGTTTCGGAATTTAATGTAATGCTTTTATGCATTAATGTCCTTGGTAAAGGAAATATTTTCAAGTGCCAATGCAATCGCATTGGCGGGATTTAATGGGAGTTGAGTTGCGGATATGGGGAGTTTTTCAGGTAAGTGGGCCGTGGGGTTTGGTGGAACCCCCACAGGTGTACCCGTGTGAAGTGAGCATCAAGATACAAATGTATCGATAGGGAACGATTGTTGTAAACGAGCCCTTATATATTTTTTATTAGGTTCCTATGACATCTGTCAAACATATTTAGTAAGTATCAAGTCATTGTACAAACGGCATCATTTTTTTTAATCCTGTTAAAAATATCGAATTTTGTACCAGAAAATGATGATTTGCGGAAAGCATTAATTTTTTGTTTTCATTTGAAGAAAATTGCTGCAGAGTCCCATCGAATGCTTGTCGAGGCTTATGGTGATCATGCTCTATCGGAAGCAACATGCATAAGATGGTTTCAGCGGTTCAGAGATAATTATTTTGACGTGCGAAATGAAGAACGTGGAAGACCACCAAAAAAGTTTGAAGACGCCGAATTGCAAGAAATATTGGATCAAGATGACACTTTAAGTCAAAAACAAATGGCACAAATGTTAAATGTTGCACAACAAACAATTTCTGGCGGTTTAAAAGCTACGGCAAGGATCCAAAAGTGTGGAAACTGGGTGCCACATGAATTGAATGATAAGCAGATGGGAAAGCGAAATACCAGATGTGAAACGTTGCTTCTACGAGACGAAAGGAAGTCAGTATTGCATCGAATTGTGACTGGTGATGAAAAATGGATTTCTTTTAAAAATCCAAAACGCAAAAAATCATGGGTAGATCCAGGAGAAGCATCAACATCGACTGCAAAGCCTGATCGGTTCGGAAGAAGACAATACTCTGTGTTTGGAGGGATCAGAAGGGGGTGGTGTATCATGAACTTCTAAAACCTGGCGAAAGTTTTGATGCGCAACGCTACCGACAACAAATGATCAATTTAAATTATGCATTGATCAAAAACGAGCAGAATGGGTCGCAAGGCATGGAAAGGTAATTTTGTTACATGATAATGCTCCGAGTCATACAGCAAAACCCGTCAAAGAAACAATAAAATCTCTCGGCTGACAAGTGTTACCCCACCCGCCGTATTCACCATACTTGACTCCTTCAGACTACCATTTGTTTTCATCGATAGCACACGCATTGGCTAAGCAGCATTTCAATTCCTACGAGGAAGTCGAAAATAGGGTCTCCGAATGGTTTGTCTCAAAAGACCAGCGGTTTTATTGACGTGGTATCCACAAATACCCGTCGGGGAGCCTCTGGCGCAAGATTAATAACCTTGCCCGGAAAAAACAAATAATTATGG
The DNA here is from genome assembly GCA_963931805.1 of Microdon myrmicae. Taxonomy (NCBI): domain Eukaryota; kingdom Metazoa; phylum Arthropoda; class Insecta; order Diptera; family Syrphidae; genus Microdon; species Microdon myrmicae. The sequence goes on along the minus strand of OZ007502.1, from coordinate 124,174,221 downwards.
AAAATTTAAAAAGCCTCAGGACTTGCTAAATAAGGCCAAGACCAGCTCCCGCTTGTAGTGCCGATGATGATGATGATGATCCACAAATTGCCAGAAATGTGGTCGAGGTGTGTAGAAAGCAAAGGCCAATACTCCGAATAAAATGTTTTTTACTTTCCCGTTAAAAATTTGTGTTTTATTTAAAAAAAAAAAAAAAAAAAAAAAAAAAAAAACTCACTTCATACCGGTACACCGTAGTGTTGGTAGACTTGCCGTGATTTTAAAGTAACAAATAGATAACTTGTGTCTTAAATGGCAGGCAATGACTTGATCGATCAACTTTGGTCAGACGAAATCTCCCTTACCACTCTTTTAATTTCAGCTTCAAATGGTTATATGAATAAGCTGCAACAAAAATTAATTCATCAGGCAAGAATAGTAAACAAGTTATATAAAAATAATTAAAATTGGTGCCACGTAGAAGGTCATGAAAACGCAGATGAAAATAAATAAACTATCTAAATAACACTTTCTTCGTCAGAAGTGGTACTGAATTTAAAAATATTCCTTGGCTTTTACCGTGGACAAAAATTCTTTCTCTGCGCAGAGATGTTGTACCTTAACACAGATATTCCAATACTCAACGGGAAGCTCTTGTTTCTATTATAATAGCTCGTCATAAACGGTTGATACCAACAATAACGTTACAAATATTGCTCACAGAGATGTTACAGGATGTTGCAGTGGTCGTAACGAAACTCTGATGGTGTTGTTTCGCTAACCATTACCACTTGAAGATGGAGTGCTTTAACGAGATCGGATATGATTCCTAGATAAGTACCTCAACTACTACCCCTTGGAAAAGTTGTGCAAAACACCGCATTAAACGAACTGTGATTACTTAAGACTAAGAACTAAAAAAGAGGTACGTGGCAGATGACATTTAATTTAAAACGGAGGGCATTGATCATAAAGTCGAAGAAACTTCGTATTCAGCATGCGGCAATTCGGTTCACTGGAGGCATAACAGCTCAAAATAAATAAGATCGAAGGTTTGTGAAAAGATCTGCAAACAACAAAGCCTTAGAGGTGACATCTGAACTTGTTGAAAGAAGGATCAAGCTTAATTAACGTACTTAAAAAAGAAACAAATTAAACTCTTTGGGTCTGCGTTTGAGAAAGCCCACTGATGTATGGGCTATTTGATTAAGCTATCTAAGGAAATTTAGCTCCCGTAGAATAATCTGTCAGGTTCTCAAGAAGACTGAACAAAAAGTGCACTTTGATCATAGAAAGATAACGCCAGGACTTTCGTGACGAAATTATGTATTAATTTTAAGCGGTGCTGAACTGTACTCACTCTTTTTTGCAGCATTTATTTATATTTGTTTTATATTCTTAGTTTCTAAATTATATGCTAGACAAAAAATGCTTAAATTCTAGCTTAATTATCTTATATTATAACTTACTGGTCCCATGCAGACACTCTAAGCTAAACATTACATTACTATTGTATAATTTGCCTTTCTGTGATAAAACTTTGTGGGTGTATTTATGACTATTTGTATCGCAAAGAGAAATTTTGAAAACTTCGTGTCGAATTTTTGTTTTTGCGTTTTCTTAAAATTTAACTTACATCTTTTTTTTTAATTTTATTTAAAAGAACTTAACTTCAATCTTATACTACCCTAATTCTAAAAAAGCTAAGTCTGTGTAAGCTGGCTGATGATACAATTATTCTACCGACTTTGGTATCCAGGTCTTTATTTGCAATTCAACCACCAGAACTGTTGATGCTGTTTAATATTATCGTCGTGGTCTCTGTGGGAGATAGCCCTACTGAAGCGCAGGAGCTCTTCTTCGGTGCGCGCTACTTCCCGGTCGTAGCACAATCGCCTATCTACGGATGATCTACTCACATGATAGATCTGCGGAATTCGGGATCTATGCTGTATAAGCCCTTTCATGTCCAAATCAAGGAACGCCTCTGGTGGAACAATGCCGTTGTGACGCACGGTCTTATAGTACAGAGTGTTTGGATAATAAGCCCCGAAAGTTAAGTCATTGGACGAGCGTATTGCTCTCGAAATATGTCCTCTGATTAATTTAAACATACAATTATCCACCCTATTTATGTATGCTTCATAATATAAAGTCTCATTTGAATAATACTTTTTATAGTCCGATTCCGGTGTCCGATATAATCTGAGACAAGTTCTGAGACACTTCTTTTCGAATACCCGAATATTTTCCATCAAATTTGGACCTATGTTAAACCATACTAGACAACCATATATGAGGATTGGCCTGATTAGCGTCATATAGCGTATAACTTGTCATAGCAAACGTTTTCCTAGGTTTGGCCAAAGCAGTCTGCACATGTCTGTTGAAATATTGATATTGATCTAGCCAGATGCCAAGGTATTTAACTACACGCTTGGTTTCTAGTTTACATTCATGTGGTCCCACGATAACTAACTTTCGCCAGTTTTTTCTTGTGCCGTTCGTGGCTTTATATAATGGCGTTCTTGTGGGGAGGAGAAGTATTATACCGGGCACAGGCACACGGTTCACTTCTTCCTCATCAATCGTTGTCACTAAAAGTTTCGACAATGTTCCGCCAAACACTCTCAGAAAACTGTCCACCCGAAAAGTAATCACCCGAACAAATAAAACACTGACGCACGGGTTTGTTATTATTAATGTTTAGGAGCACTGTTTATTTAATTTAGTTGCAGATCATTTTTTAAATATAATAATTGTTACCGCTTCACCGAGATCAAGAACACACACGTTGGCTTTAATCTATTCAAGTACAACTACTTTTATTATTCAACACTGACTCCGTATATCTGCGCTTCTCCGCCGCGCGCGGAGAGCGGGAGATCGCGTGACCGTGGTGGTCAGCGGGTGGAAAACGACTCAACGATATTCAATCGTTTGGAGTGAGTTTTTGGTGGTGTGGGATGCGGTGGTGTATGTGTGTGTTCGCACACATCACCGTGTTCATCGACGCGTTTAGCCAAGGATAAACGGAACATACGACGAGGGAAAAAGACCTGAGGCATCTTTCGGTAATGAGGGTCAGGTGTCTAAATAGCAGCCACTCATTAGATGCTAAAAGGGAGTGCGATAAATTATAGAATAGAGATCGTATATCGTCTCTCTGCCGACTGGAAGAATCGGATTCTTTTGTTTGCATATGTTTACGCTATTGAATCCAATCCGACGGCAAAGCGTGACGTCGGTGATTGTTTGAAGATTCAAACAAAGAAATATTTCCGCGAGAAGAGCTTGCAACTGAATCAATAGTTGCAAGTCTTCGGAATATCATTTAGATGGATACACAATGATGGTTGTGTATACCATCTGTGTCAATTATGCATGGCATCTATGGCGACGGCAGGATCGAACTATAGTGTGAATATCTACACTAATTGGAAATTCGGTTCATGGGTCGCTAATGCAGAGATGCATTGATAATGTGTGAATGCCCATGTAGGAAAAATTCTTTTTAGGAATTTTAGGTAATGCTTGTATGCATTAATTGTCCTTGGAAAAGGAAATATTTTCAGGTGCCCAAGCGATTGCATTGGCGGGGGACAATGGGAGTTGGGTTGAGGATATGGAACCGCTGTTGCGGTTCCGCCAAATCCTACGGGTCACCTTCCTGAACAAACCCAAATAACTGCTACCCAGTCTGCATAAGCTTTCGCTAATGCAATTCGCATTAGGATCTTAAATGCTTCACGCATCAAATAGATCCAATTCATATAACCTAAAAGTAGCTGTAAGAGAACTCTTACCTGCATTCATTTATTTGAATTCAAAATTCCACTTAAGAATTCTGTTCCAAACAACTAATCCCTTAAAAGAAGTCCGAGGTTCACATATAACGTGACCTTCACCAGGGATCATAAATATTGCGCCGTCTATTTTCCAACTTCGCCATGTGCACAATGAATTTCTTTATGTACACATTGGCCGACGACCTTTTTCTCCCAGCAATACAAGTCTCTGACTCGCACAATGAGCAAACCAAAACAAATACGCATTCCGCGTCTCTTGGCATCAATTAAATCCTACTGCATAAACAAATGCAAATAGGATTTCTATACGTACCCTTACTAGCGATGCCATAAACACCATTTCCCAGTAACCTAGCTAAAACCAATTAGCACATTTCCACATCGCATCGTTGGCTCTTTGTTTAGCCGCGACGCACATGCATCCGATTAATTCCAAAAACGCTCAACATCGAAAATGACAGCATTACCAACAATTTGAACACGAGCAAAGTGTGTGCAAAGTTGGTTCCAAAAGTGTTGAGTTTCTGGCCAAACACAACTTAACTACTCTGCCCCAGCCCACTTATAATCCGAACTTGACACCGGCAGACATTTTCCTCATCCCCAAAAACAAAACATCGTTAAAGGAGTCTGTGGGTAGGAAGTATTGTGCCAGGCATGTCCACTCCGTTCATCTTCCTCCTCCATCATAATGTTCCACCAAGTAAAACGCCGAACCAAAAGGACGAAACGTCGCCACGTTTGTCCACAACCGGGAGTAAGGGAAAACACTGTCCACCAGATATCAATTAAAACACAAGGTGTTCTTAATTAATTTTTAGTTTATTTCACTTTCATTATTAAAATTGTGAAGGATAATTCTCTTAATAAAAACCACTTTGTTCTCCGCCATTATTAAGTATGTTAGGGTTTTTAAACTTCACTTAAACTCATTATTAATATTAAATTGATTTTTATGAATTTTAAACAGAACGATCTACGCTTCTCCGCTGCGCGACGGTGTGCGGGAGCGGTAACGACCGTGGTGGTCGGCGTATGTAATTTGACACCTAGATTCAACCCTCGTTTGGGGTGAGTTTGTGGTGTGGTGGTAGATATCCTCTCCACTAAGGATAAGGTTTTTACCTACCACCAGAGAAACGTAAAGTCTCTCTTGGTGGAATAGAAAACCAGATCTCGTAATGGAGGTCATGGTAGTATGTCTGTCATCGTTCAGATCTGTGTTGTTTAGCCATGCGCGAAGGCAATGGCAAAACAAAGCAGGCAGATGGCAAGGACAAAAGGACCGAGAAGATCGTTGTCTATGAAGTGCATCGCGTCTAAATAAATAGACGACGATGCTTCGAAGAAATGTGCTAAAGGCAAATATGGGACGAGGGCATCATAAAAGTCTTAGATGTGTGATGCCTTTGGGTAAATATACGAAAAGACATTTGAAAAGGGTGCTAATGGGTTGGTGGACTAAACGAATCCCTTGCTTGCATTTATATATGCAGGGAAATTCGTTTGTGGAAAACGGATTCTATATTTGCATTGTTTCACAATAAGACAACTGCTGGAAAAGAAGTGGGAATACGGAGATACGGTTCACCAACTGTTCGTTGACTTCAAAAAAGCCTACGACTCAGTCGCAAGGCAAAGACTCTACCATATTGTAGTTGAGGTGGGAATCCCGAAAGAATATGCCGCCCTCATTCAAATTTGCATGAACGAAAACAAAGGGCGAGTTAGAATATAAAATCACCTCTCACAGCCGTTTGAAATCCGGGACGGACTAAAGCAGGGAGATGGTCTATCACCGTGTCTTTTTAACCTTGTGCTCGAGTATGTCATCAGGAAGGTACAACACGACAACATGGCCGGATCATCCCTGAACGGGGTCACACAAGTGCTCGCATATGCGGATGACATCGCCGTTCTGGGCGATAATCTAGAAACTGTTAGTAAAAACTGCGCAATCATCATGCAAGCGGCAGAAGAGGTGGGCCTAGAAATAAATGAAGACAAAACAAAATACATGATTACGGCGAGAGCAGGTGGACCTCAGGGAACACATATAAACGTCAGAGGCAAGATATTTGAAAAAGTTAAAAAATGTAAATATCTGGGAACGACGCTGACGGCCAGTAACGAAATCTCGAAGGAAATTAACAAAAGAATGCATTCCGGCAACGCTAGTTGGCACGCAGTCAGTAAACTGTTGAAATCCAGACTGCTATCACGTAACATAAAACTCCGTGTCTACAGAACCATAATCATGCCGATTGTTCTATATGGATGCGAAACATGGGCCCTCACAAAACGGGAATAAAACAAATTCAGCGTATTCGAGAATAAAGTACTAAGGGACATCCTTGGTGGTAAATATGACGAGGAGGCAGGACAATGGAAGAAACTCCATAACCACGAATTGGAAGAGCTATACCGCAAACCTACAATAGTGAGAGTAATCAAGTCGCGAAGATTAAGATGGGCCGGACACGAGGCGCGAATGGGCGATGATAGGACCGTGCATAGAATTCTTGACGGTAAACTAACGGGGAAGAGACCGATAGGACGGCCGCGACGGAGATGGGAGGACAATGTTAGGTCGGATCGAATGGTCAAGCGTGGAAGGAGAGCGCACAGGACAGGGAACGATGGCGAGGTCGAGTCGGTGAGGTCATGAACTTCCGGGTTCCTACAGGCCAATATATTATAATAATATTTGCATTGTTTATGCTTTGAATTCAATCGGCGGCTATGCGCGAAGTCGATGATTGTTTGGAGATTCAAACAAAGGAGCATTTCTGGCTAAAGTGCTTACAGCTCTATCGATAGTTGCACGTCATTGCAAAGCAGATTAAATGGTTATACAATGACGGTTTGTATATACCATCCGTGTCAATTATACATAGCATCTATGGCGACGCCAGGATCGAACTCTAGTGTGAATATCTACACTAATTGGAAATTCGGTTCTGGGCCGCTAATGCAGAGATGCATTGATACATGTATGAATGCCCATGTAGGAAAAATTCTTTGCAGGCATTTCCAGGTATTGCATTGAAAACATTAACTATCCTTGGGAAGGAAATGTTTTTGCTGTGGGGAGATTGCGGTGCAGGTGTGGGAAGGTTGGAATTTGCTTGGCAATCGAAGATACCAAATGGGTTATGGTTTTATGCGCCTGTATAATGGAAAGAATTTTTGTAGGGAATGTGTATGCGACGAGATGCATGAAAAGGTAGGAATTCTTTAATAGGGACTTTTAGATTATAGGTTTGATGACCTAGATGCGTAAAGCACTTAAGGTGCTAATGCAATTGCATTAGCGAAAACTTATGCCGATTGGGATGTAGTTATTGAGGGTTTTTCAGGTAAGTGAGCCGTGGGGTTTGGCGGAACAGCCACAAGTCCGTTTCCGGTCCATAAAAGAAATTCAAGGCATCGTGACAAGGGCTCTTGCAGAGGTCTCCGTTGGCGCCTACCAGACGGCTTACCATGCCTGGCAGAGCCAGTAGAAAAGGTGTTTTCAGGTCCAATTGGACAAAATTGCAGAATTTTAAACGTTTGTAGCAATATGTTTAATAAATCTGTTTTGTTTGTTAATTGCATTACACTCCGGAGAATACATGTAATAATTAACCTTAAAACCAGTTGCTACATCAGTCAATTGGACAAGCCATTCTTAGAGTATTTACAGATAGACAATACCGAGTTTTCCGACCTGTGTCGGCTCTAAATAGTGCCCTGCGATTTTAAATTCGTGTTTGGTTGTAATTACCGGAACCCGTTAAAGACCTAATAAGAAACCTATCTTATCCTTATATTTGGAGTTTGATGGTCAAAATGTGGCCCGAATGCACATATCATTTTCTGGAAAAAAAAATGTCTCATACAAACGAATGTCAAACTAATATGTTTACGAACATGGGAGGAATGCGACAATAGAAATGAAAAGGTTCAAGATACACAATTGTTGGTCGTTAAACTTTGGTACATACGCAATATTGTTATAAATAGTCGAACCTTGTAAACATGTCAAGCGGGACCGACAATATTTAAACAAAACAAACATGTGATGGAATTTTACATTGACATTTTATATACATTTCGTATGTTTTCCTTGCTCTTATATCTAACTTAATTGCTAGACAAAAAATGCTTAGATTCCAGCTTATTTATATAGGGTGGGCCATACATTTTTGCACATTTGAAACATGAATATGTTGTTGGTCATTTATTTAACGTAATAAACGTTTATTTAAAAAATAAATTTAATTTTTAAAAATGAGATCGAATAAATAAAATAATTATGTATTTTTTAGCAGTGTCATCTATGGACTAGTCTAGAACTTTTTGACCTTGACAAGATCACAAACAGAACTAAGGCATTACAGAACATATATCCATATTCCTCAATTTAGTATAATTTTTGGGGAATGTATAATACCCATGCACCTATAATTCCAACTTTATTTAGCCTACTTTCGAACACCCATTACCATACCATAAACGTCACCACTGAAGCAGGTTTTTAATGCGTGTGTAGTCTAAATACGAATCGCGTCGATTCAGTGTTCCAACATTGTCCTAAAAAATGAACAGGCTACGCCCTTACTTCTCCAATATCTCAGAAAGTATCTAAATACAAGAAATGAATTTTCTACTGTGGAATAAATGATTGTCTCATCGCAAATTGTTCAATGATTTTGAAAGACTTCTTCTCTAGTTTTACCATCCCCGAAGTAGAGGTATTCTAATTAAGATCTAATCAGCAATAGAATCTGAAATAATTAAATTATTGCTGCATTCTCTGACTATTGTACTATGCGAACATTGCTCTCACATAACAGACGAACTTTGGTTTGTACTAATTTCAAAAATGTTGCTTAAGCGAATACCCAGAAACATTAACTTGAAACCCTGCTCGTGAATTAAGAGTATCCGTCTGGCTTATGTCTTTGTCCTATATCCCTCCACTTGGATGGTTTGTTAATTTAAAAAATTTCACCCTTGAGTATCTTCGAATACAAATACCTTGGAGACGGAGTTGTACAACAGACAACTTCTTTAATAGAAAATGTATTCCTCTCTTCACTTTCCAGCGATAAGGAGCAACGATTCCCGGCAGAGGAACGAAATATAAAGAAAACTCGAAACTTGGAAGACGTTTCCAAAGACTTCACGCCATGCCACCGACTTTTCTGTAGGCCGATTCCTAGTTCGAGAACAAGGAGATGACTAAAGGAGTAACACAAAGAACTTAGCTCCTGGGCTTTTGAATGTTGGCGACTGGACCCGAGGATTCTATTCTTTCGGATCTTTCATATCAGACCAATTAGTAATGCCAGTCGGCAATGGGTTCGGTATCATACATCATACTGTTGGAAGTCGATGGTATGCCAGCACGAGCGGACCTACTCCTCACAATTTACTTTTGATTACGAATGAATAGGAATACCGCCGACGGGCTTACGCCTTGTTGGCAACTTTCCGCATGTGTGCGTTCGAGAATCGTTGCCGATGTGTACTTAACGAGTAACTTCTGTGTTTAAGTTTCATCTGCCTTGTTGAATTTCAATCTGAAATCATGGAACCAGAAGTATCTTGCAAACAGACGTTGTGCGTCATGCATCACGCTCTTGGATAAGTCATTATCAATCTGTAATTATGAAGGAGCACAGTTCAACTAAAAACCTGAGGTCTGTTCGCGTTTAGATAATACAAAATGGATGGTTAATTACATTTCAAAAACTGATGCGCCAAAGTATAATAACTAACCCGGTGCGGTGTTTCAAATCTTGGAGTTGGAAATGGGTGAAAATGTGTTCAGTGAGTCTGGTCTTGTAAAGGATATCGCTTTCGATATGAAATGGAATTTACGGTTCGCTTGCGTTATTTGTGATGCGGGTCTACGATCATCTTTTCATCTAGAGATGCAATAAAATTATCAATTAATAATTTTGTTTGCAGAGGAATGGATGGGATGGAGATTTTGAATCAAGTTCATAATGTGGAATTAGTGATGCAGTAAATCGGGAAATAAGGATGATCGAGTTTCGTACATCATCACTTCTTAATACTGTAATTTGTTTATGTTTACGTCCGATTTTGTTGAATCGCTTGTTGTTATCTCCTGATACGAGTATTTATGCTGTATAGTCTAACATATCGTTCAATAAGTCCCGAGACTAATTCATAGATGGCGCATGTAATAAAAAATCGTTATCACTTTTAATAAGTACTAACTTTCAAACGATATGTGCCAAAATTTCATGACAGTCAGATCATAACGTGCTGAGTTATAGTAATTTAAGTGATGCTATTTCTACAATGGGCTCCTCGATAGTATAGTGGTTAGTATACCCGCCTGACACCCGGGAGACCGGGGTTCGATTCCCCGTCGGGGAGCCCCTGGCGCAAGACTAATGACCTTGCCCAGACAAAATATATCATTATGGAAAATTTAACAAGCCTCAGGACTTGCTAAATAAGGCCAAGACCGGTTCCCGGTTGTAGTGCCGATGATGATGATGTTTTCTACAATATTGGAAACAATGGACGGACGCTTTGGGCGCCTTGTATTTCCACGTACCTAATGCCGTAAACTTAAGCTGACTAAATTCTGCTGTTCACGCGGTTGCCTTTCGTCCTCTTTCTATTACAATCTAACCTGTAGTAATGATTATTTTCTACAATAATTGAAAAACGAAATTGAAATATCTTGACTCTAAAATGAATTTTACACCTCATGCAAATACCTTAAAAATATTTCCGTTGCACACTTCGCCTCTTTTATTTTTTACGTAACCTTTGCTCCCCATTTTAAGTTGGAATACGGAATCACGTGTTGGGGAGGTGACTCGAAATTTCAGGTGAACATTTGTGAGACATTCTACCTTAAAGCAAAATATTTTTTAAAATCAAATGCTGTTATGAGATAAACGCGTTTAAAGTTTTCAAAAATTATAGGAGCAGGTCGAAAGCCCAGGGCTTAAAAATGCTCCATCTCATTCAGTCGTCTTCGAATTGATTCGAAATTTTGAGAGAACATTTCTGAGATGTTGTAAAGTACATCTTAAAACTTAAATCAACCTTTTAAAAATGATTACTATACATGCCTCCTTAAGCGCGAGATTCCGATTTAAGATGGCTACTGTGGCTTCGCCCCGTCTGATCTGACTTGCTAAAGGAAAAAAGCATTCGAACCCAACAACTTTGATGGCATTTGGCTGAAATCTGTTTTACGATACTCGGTCAAATTTATTTATTGCCAAGTTTTGATAGGCCAGCGTTACTTTCCAGGATGTCCTCCACAAATACAGAAAAAGCAAATAGTATACGAGTATCTACCTGTCTATTTATATACCGGTGTACCGGTGTGAAGTGAGCGTCAAGATACAAATATATCGATAGGGAACGCTTGTTGTGAACGAGCCCTTATATTATTTTTATTTGGTTGCTATGACATCTGTCAAACATATTTAGTATGCATAAAGTCATTGTACAAACAACATCATTTTTTTAAAATCCTGTTAAAAAGGTCGAATTTTGTACTGTGGGAGTTCTTTAAGCCATTTCCAAAGAACCACCCATTCCCTTTAAATCACCCTGTCTCACACTCACCTCAAGTCTTCCTACTTACCTGCATACGAGCAGCACAAAGCTCTCCACCAACCATTTCTCACCTGAAAGTTAAACCCCAGCATATCACCATCATTTTGTTTGGTAAACACACGCCAATCTAGCAACATGTTCTTGTTCTAACAATCTGTTGGTCCTAGAATACACGCCGACCAGCGTACTTGTTGACACAGCTGCAGCCGATAATTTTCCTACCATTGAATCGGACACGATCATGATTGCTATTCCAACAACCATACCCATGATCGTATCCTTTCTACCAATTCCTAGCCAAACAATGTCCCCATATCCATTAGGTTCGCAACAGTTGCAACCAATTCCCCTTTATCAGCCATCAACCGATTATCTAATTATACATGAACATGATTGTTATTTAAACAACCATACCTCATGATCGTGCTCAAGTACCATTGCTTTTGCCTAAACAATAGCTACCCTAGCCGCAGCCATGATAAACAAATTTTCGGTTGACCTATCGTCACCGAATAATCTATAGCCTACAACGTGAACGATTAAGCAAACACCACAAGGTTTCCATGTCGTATTGGCTCAACCGAACACACAGTAACCTTGCTGTGTTTACTTTATCTACCATCCGTTGGCCCATGGCCACTGGGTAAGTCGTATGCTTGCACATCTGCAAGCCGGATTCCTTACAACCCGTGATTGTTATTTAAACAATCGTATCGATACCCATGCTCTATGATGCATCCCTTAAAGCAAACAAGGCAGCCAGCCTCGGTATTCGATCATTTATTTGATCAGCCGGCGTATCTGAATTTCGTTTTGTGCACCCTTCGTGACTGCGTTGTTACGGCGTTCAGGGAACACATTTTCAACTTGATCTGTATGGTCGCCATAGAAACCTGCCACCAAAACTCGAGTCGATCGTCCATTGGCCGATGCCAATGAAAGGATCGAAGTGGCTCATCCCAGATCGACGGAAATTCACCACTACCGCAGCTAGTGGATGTTGACGACGAACACATCAGGGAGTCAGATTTCGTGCCCTGTCGGGAATACACGCGTGCCAAGAGTCGAGTTTCCCTTTACTCCTGGGTTGTAGAGTGTGGATGCGTAAAGAACTTTAAGTTTCTATTGTTATTGAAACTTCGCGAATAGTTTATTGTGCGATCGGGCTGTCACCAGAACCATGGATTATCGGTGTGAACGTGTTATCGGGAACTAAAAACTATTAAAACTGTGGATGTTTCAATACCAGTTCAGAAACATTCAAACCAAAAGGTCGAAGTGCTCTCGACAATTCATAACAATATCGTGAATCACTTGTGTTAAGTTGAAGTTTGAATTAAGTGAACTCAAATGTAGTTAAAAAAATAAAATAACATAAAGGAAGAAAACCTTAACAACGGCCAATCCAGCGTGTTTTAGTATTTTTGACTTTTTTTTTTTTCTTCTTGTTATCCCGTGTTATTCAGTGGGTGTGTTGGAGACGGAGCAGCACTCGATGGCAACACTGGTGCAGGCACCACTGAAATGCTGTCATGACAAACAAATGTCAGCTGTTCAATTATATTTAAATGAGCTGTCATTGCAAACCCGTTTCTACTTGTCGTGTGTAGCGTAAATAATAAATAAAACATTAATGAATATTCGATCAGTGTTTGTTTCTCACTCTTGTGGTTGTTATTAACGGTCGGGCCTTTGGTTAGCAACGTAAGAGCCTTTCCTCGTGAGTCGAGCAACATCAGGAAACCCCAGAGAGTCCAAGAACTGAGGGACTACGATCGAAAGAAGAGTTGTTCGATCCAACCAATTGAGGTAATTCCTTTCAGTTTTAACCACATTCGGATTTGCCATTGTTTTCAGTCAACGGCAAAGACCACAAACAAATTTAGCGTTTACAGGGTGTTTATCGAATCCGCTCCTGTGCAGGAGCACAGTTAAACCAACTTCTAGTACCAGAAAATGATGATTTGCGGAAAGTATTAATTTTTTGTTCTCATTTGAAGAAAAGTGCTGCAGAATGCTTGTCGAGGTTTATGGTGATCATGCTCTATCGGAAGCAATATGCAAAAGATGGCTATAGCGGTTCAGAGATAATGATTTTGATGTGCGAAATGAAGAACGTGGAAGATCACCAAAATAGTTTGAAAACGCCGAATTGCAAGCAATATTCGATCAAGATGACACTTTAAGTCAAAAACAAATGGCACAAATAATAAATGTTGCACAACAAACAATTTTTGGCCGTTTAAAAGCTATGGGAAGGATCCAAAAGTTTATAAACTGGGTGCCACATGAATTGAATGGCAGGCAGATGGAAAAGCGAAACACCACATGTGAAACGTTGTTTCTACGACACGAAAGTTTTAGTTTAGTTTAGTTTAGTGAGGGCAGAACCGTCATTTATTTAGGTTAGGCAAGCTCAAAATTGAACTTAAATTAATTAATATAATAAGAACCTTAATTTTCGAGCAAATGTATTGTCGGAGAGCCGAGAGGCCTCTTGTTACTTTAAGAGGGGGAATATTGAAATTTTCGTGGAACTTTATGAACAGGTTACGAAGGCTAGGGAAATCGGTGGGGAGACCTTCTTGTTGAATGGAGATCTTAACGCTCGTTTTCGTTTTGCCTTCATAGCAAACTGCATCAGATTTACCATGAAGATAAGCTAGGTAAATGCGGACGTTATCGTAGGTCCGACTATTTCGAAGTTTTGAGAGGGCATAGCGGCATTCAGGTGTCTTAAGGGATTGGTGAGTGATCTTGACGGGGGGCGGCAGAAGGGGATCAAAAACGTGGGGGCGAGGTGGGGAAGTGGGGCGCGAGGGTAAGAGATTCGATCTTGTGCACGGTTCGGAGGACAAATGGGCTGAGCTTACGTGGGCGGGGCCTAAGGGATTGAGACTGTGCGATCTGTGGAAATTGGTATATTTAGCACCTGTCTTAAGGTCAAAGAGCGGAAAGGGGTTGGGGTTAGAGGCGGGATGAGACGTGGGGGGAGTGGTTTGGTTGGTGTTAGGCAGGAAGACATGACGGGGATGTGTGGGGGTGGGTTTGGGATAAGGAATGCGGTCACGGCGAGATAAAGGGAGGAAAGATCGTTTGAACCTAGGCTTGGGAGAGGGTTTGGTGGGTCGACTTAGGGCTGGGTCGTGGACGCGAGTGCGCGTGCTTCTGGGAATGGGGAACGGAGTGTGCATAGTATTTGGCTTGGGCAGGGAACTTATAGGACGAGTTGTACCTGGACCGCGAGGCCCTCTGGAGGATTTTGGAGGAAGAGCGAGTGTCGATTTGGGACGGACAGTACTGTTGTTATATCCATGAGTGGGTATAGGTGAAGACGGCAATGGTTTTGACGGTTTGTTGGGGTTGCTTAGGGATAACGACGTCCCGCCGATCCTACAATGCGCATTATTATCCGGGTGGAAAATCCAGTCATATCTAGAAGGGAAGGACTAAGCGGAAACTAGGTTTAATCATACTGCCGGGAAGCGAGTAACATTCTTTTACAGGAATGCTGAATTTCGTCAGGAAGAATTCAGCAATCCAGGCTGGGTTCGCAGTTCTTGGTGCGCCCTTTAACAGGTATGATGTAACTGCTAGATTTGAGTGCTCCAGTTTGTTAAGTCGAGCTTGCCATTCAGCAAATGTCCAAGACGTGCCAAAGTGGACTATTAAAGGAGACTCAGTTTGGGGAGTCGTGAAGGCAGGTGGGATGTGGATTGAAGTAGGGGGTGGGGGAGGAGTGGGTGTAGTGGGAAGAGGTGGAGGTGGCGTTACATTCTGGAGTTCGTCGTAAAGAGATGAAATGCATCGAGGGGAGAGGTGGGGGTTTGTATTCTTTGAATGCATGGAGGCCAAAGCGGAGTCAAGTTGGCCAAGCACAGAACGGAAAGTCGAAAGATCATCAGCGACAGAATCGAGTTTATGGAGTACAAGCTCCAGTAACGGGTTAGATTCGGTCGAGATAAGGTGGCTATGAGTGGAGGATTGCGATAAAGTGTGCCCCTCACCAAGGCTGTTAAGCTCGCCGAGAATGTCACCCAAAAGGGGACTGGAACAGTGAACATGCGGATTTTTGGATGTCGATTGGTGGATTTTATCCAAGTCAGAACGAAAGGCGTGGATTAATTCAAGAGTTGAAGTATTAAGGCATTCGTTGAACGTGTGGATCAGTTGGTTGACGATTGTTTTGTTGTTGTCTCTGATGAGGGAGGTGATCTCGGAGAGCGACTTATGATGGAGAGCGGCAAGGTCGTCAATACACGTAAGGCTACTCTCGAGGGGTGAAATTTTATCAGAGATCGTTTTGAGATTAGTGCCAAGGGAGCCGCCAATTGAGTCACCGAGGCTCTTGATAGCCAAAAGGACATGGGGAAGCGAAACATCGGTGCATTCATCGCAAAAGAACAAGAGGTTGTCGGGAAATTCTTTTGCGAAGTGCGTGTTACGCTTGTTCAGGCCCAAGCAGGTGGCGTGGAAATTTTTACCGCAGATGCCTTTGCAGCGAACGAAATCGGCATTGGAGTTGCTAATCCCACAAGTTGGGTTGCCACACGACATGTTGGGATAGCGGTTATAGGAGAAGAAAGAGTGGAGAGAGAAAAGAAAGTGAGGCTTGGAAAGGGAAGAAAAGTGGAGAGTCCTGAAACGAGAGCTGGTTAGGGTTAGTGATGGGGAAGTCAGATATTTACAGGTGTATTCCAGTTAGTGTGTGTTGAAATATTAACATACACCAGTGGTTTAGAAACCAACAATGACAGGAGAGGTTGGGGCGTGAACAAAGAAAGTAGAGGAGGTAATTGTAAATTATAAAAGTAAAAATTAAGAAATTAATGATTAAAGATTAGGAAATTCAAATAAAATTAAATTGGAAAGTATGTAAATGTACAGAACTTAAGATACTAGGGCAAATAAAAAAATAAAAATAGAATAAAGTAAAGATTAAAAAATTCAAATTAAATTAAAAATTAAAAATAAGTAAATGTTGAGATCTTAAAACTAGAAGAAGAAGAACTTAGAAATTAGGATTAAAATTAAACTAACAAAGTAATGAAAAACGAGTAAGAGTAGATAAGTGAAAAATAATAAAAAAAAAAATAAAGAAAAAGAAAACGAGTTACAAATAGAAAAACTAAATAATAAAAAATAAACAGTGAATTATAATAGCAAAAAAGAAAAAAAAATAGAAAAAAGAGAAAAAAAAGAAAAGCCAATGAAACTCAGCTGTGAATTGAACGTAAGCCCTTCTTCGCCCAGGGCCGGCGTCTTGTACGGTGCTGCGTCAAGCTGCTCAATAATGAATGGATTGTTGAATTTTATATGTGACATTTCTTTATTTGTTTAACTATATTAATGTCTTAGAGTTTTTTTGTTTTAATTTGATTAAATTATTTTATTGCATTCGAGTGTTTAGTTAAATACAGTTAACTTATTATCGATATTTTTAAACTCCGCTCACCACCAAATGCGTCTTGCTTAGATGGGAAGTCAGTATTGCATCGAATTGTGACTGGTGTTGAAAAATGGATTTATTTTGAAAATCCTAAACGCAAAAAATCATGGGTACATCCATGAGAAGCGTCAACATCGACTGCAAAGCCTGATCAATCGGAAAAAGGAAAATGCCCTGTGTTTGGTGGGACCAAAAGGGGGTGGTGTATCGTGAGCTTCTAAAACCTGTCGAAAGTGTTGATGCACAACGCTACCGACAACAAATGATCAATTTGAAACATGTATTGATCGAAAAACGACCAGAATGCGGCACAAGACACCCAAAGGTAATTTTGTTGCATGATAATGCTCCGAGTCATACAGCAAAACCCGTCAAAGAAACAATAAAAGCTCTCGGCTGGGAAGTGTTACCCCACCCGCCGTATTCACTAGACTTGGCTCCTTCCGACTACTATTTGTTTTCATTGATGGGACACGCATTGGCTGATCAGCATTTCAATTCCTACGAAGAAGTCGAAAATTGGGTCTCCGAATGGTTTGCCTCAAAAGACGACCGGCTTTATTGACGTGGTATCCACAAATTGCCAGAAAGGTGGTCGAAATCTGTAGAAAGCATTGGCCAATACTTCGAATAAAATGTTTTTTACTTTCTCATTTATAATTGGTATATCCGCCTGTCACACGGGAGACCGGGGTTCGATTCCCCGCCGGGGAGCCTCCGGCGCAGGACTAATGACCTTGCCAGGAAAAAAATAAATCATTATGGACAATTTAACAAGCCTCAGGACTTGCTAAATAAGGCCAAGACCAGTTCCCGGTTGTAGTGCCGATGATGATGATGATTTACAATTAGTGTTTTATTAAAAAAAAAAACCCTGCATACGCACTTAACTATCTATCTATCTGCTTATCTGTTTATTTATCTATCTGTATATCTATGTTTCTATCAGTCTATCTATCTATGTATCTTCCTATCTATCTGTCTATCAAATTTTGATCGACCAGCGATACTTTCTGGACATCCTCCACAAATATAGAAAAAACAAAAAATATATCTACCTGTCTATTTATATATATACCTATCCACTTAACAATCTATCTATCTGCTTTTCTATCGATCTGTTTATATGTTTATTTATCTATCTATTTATCTATCTATCTATCTCCATTTCCATATGTCTCTATTTGGACTCGTACTTAAAGACTCAAAATTCTGTCTTCTTAAGGTTAACTGAAACCCTAAAACAAAATCCCTCTAAATTCTTTTATTTGTTTTTTTTTTTACACGTTGGTCAACCCTTCCAATAACTTAGTTGTGCCAACAAACATTTAATTGTCAAATTGGTTTACAATGAATTAGAATCGTTAATGGAGTTATCCATGTGCGACTATAAAACTTCAAGCACTGTACCAGGTTTATTTTCATAATGAGCTTTCAGCTTCGGTTTAGCCGGGAGTAATTCTGTTAATTCGTAAGTTCGATCAGCGTTGGAGATGTTCTTCCTATCTATTTCTGTTTAACGAATAATATGGAGGCACTTATTAACGTGGCATGTTATCCAGGATTAAACTACCCTATATAGTTCACGTAAGTGTCAAAACCAATACTTAGCCCGTAAGATTATAACACCTGTCCAAATTTCTATCTAAACTGATCTTCCATTCACAACAGACTTTCCAGTTTCTATTTCAATAAAACACTCTACTTAACACACCTGCTATCAGATGCTAGTGTCCTTGGAGAACTTAGATCTGATGTAATCAAATTTACTATTCAATGTTTCTCATCCATAATTCCCTTTTTAAGCAATGATAAAAGTGTTTCAGAATAAGGACGAGCATTATTATTTGTAACTGATCTCGTTAACGTAAAATCTTTTGAACATAACCTCACCAGGCTAGCAAATGATATTAAGTTGGCATCAATGTACTTTTCAAAAGTCCTGTAATTAACTAAATTAAGCATTTCTGTCGTTAAATACGCCCTTGGCTCGAATCCATACAGACGACTCTGCCTAACATAGACTATCGCTAGTAGAACATCTCCCAACAGCGACCGGCTGTGAAACAAATTTATAACAAAAATTTCATGCACTTATTCAACAAGAGCCTCTGTGTTTCCAAATAGGTCCTCGTGCTCAGGACATGGGTTTTCATAGCGCATTCAACTATCTTACGCTATTGAAGTCGTTCTGCTCTGATTACTTGTCCTAGATATCTACCTCGTGTTTCTGGCATCACGCCAGCTTTTGATTGCGTTACATCCTGTGATTTGTATTTTTCTTTTTGTCCTTTTTAGTGCCGTTGCTTGTTTGCGTCAACAAATTTTAAACATATTTCTATAGAAATCATTAACGTAATTTAACGTCGCACTGGGTGGTCCAAGGGAGACATAGAAATGTCTATATTCCATTGGTAAAAAGGTTATCTGCAATTCTGGCACAGCAAGTTTCTGCATCGAAAGTGGCAAAAGTAATAGATGTTATAGATCCCAATGGTACTGCGGGTAAGGAGATTTTAGCATGCGTGTGGCTTTATGCTCAACTCACGTCTATGCATTATTTTGCCTAGGTGCTGCCTGAAACCTATATACAGAGCATATAACAAATTTTACTGCCTTTGTTGTCACCTTTATCCGAGACTTTCACCAAAGGTCCATAATAATCAGTTTAAGAGGTTGGGTTATTAACTTATAAAAAATCGATAATATTTTTATTTATTTTATTTATTTATTATTTATTACAATGTAAGTAAATTACATAGTAACTTAAATCTAGTAGCTCTAGCAACTAAGGCTTTCGGCTATCGATAATATTAGTCGATCCCATGTTTGTACTTTTGAAAGATTGCTACCCCAGGCACCCATTAGGAAATTGCGTTTGCTCTTATACCAGAATACAACTACTAATTTTCATATTTTCAAATACATATTGGTCCTTCAGGGGGATGTGAGCTAGCTAGCAATAGATGAGATAATTTTAGAATAATATAATCTCGAGTGGTAGATGTTATTGTGATTCCCTATAGTAAAGGTCAATATATTCCGTACAGAAATGGAATTTATCCAACTAGCACCCTGATTTTTTCCCTTCGTTAATACAATCCATTTTCAATAAACTATAAAGGACACAATGTTCCGTACTAAGACCAAATTGATTTTCCGATACCATTTAGCAACTCTCAATATGAAAGAAGCGGTAAAACCAGTGCACTGCTCTTATAGCCGCAAGCTTGTCAAATTGATTAAAGTTTTAAGCTTCCGGCAAATATTTGTAGTCCTTGCAGTCAGTCCTGTTCCACGAAGAGCCAGTTACAGTTGCACTATTAGAAAAATAGTAGAACAAAAAGTAAAATTGTTTATCAAAGACTTTGAAGATAGTCGGGAGTGGCCACGAAACAGTGGTTAGTCAAAATAAAGGAGCATCATTGCTGGTTTCTCCGTAGCCAAAACAAAATAATCAAAATCGTCTTTATGATGGCGCTGAGGATGTAGATAAAATTTTGTAAAACACAAGATTCAATTTCGTCCATCCCATCGTAGGATATCTGTGTGCCTGTGAGGAACAGGAAATAAGCTAACAGGACGAATGATGTATTCGATAGCCTGGGGTAGCCGTCAGCGGTTAAGCATGCCAAAGCAAGACTGGTTGCTTCACAAAATAACAACAGAGCTCTGGTTCGCCCCCAAAGGGACGAATAACAATTTGCACAGTGAAGTGCAAAAGATGTAATAAGCTACGGTTTAGTGATCAAAGGAACGCTAGATAACCTCGTAAATAATCGCCAAACATTTGTCCGTTGTCGGGTTTTGTTTTTTCTATTTGCCACCCGAATGAAAGGACGAAAGATGCTTTCGATGAGTTTACACGTTAATTTTGTTCAGCGAAACTATAATGCTGATGTCATGGATTTGATTGATTTGAGGTTATAATCAAATATGCGATACACATCGCGTGTCTATAAGTAACCGGTTATTGTCCCATTTAGTCTTATGACATTTTCATCTATTTATGGTATTGGTGGTAAAATTCTCAAGTGGGAGTTTTCAACATCTTAATATCCAAAATAAGTCAAGATTTAAAAAAAAAATCTAGTCAATCGCTTTTATATAAATAAATATGCGCTTATTCTTCAGGATTATATGGTGATGATATTGAATTTAAAGTGATTACACTAATGGCTTAGTTAAACCACGTATATATTTTAAACATGAAGATATAACCTTAACCATCTTCATTAAAAGGAGAACTGAATAAACTATTCAGAGGTGCCATCGATCGTTGGTCGTGAATGACATCGCTAGCATTGTTCTTAGAGGATAGTGTCGAGTTTTTCAATTATGAACATCACATCTACACGGACGATGTGTATCGCACAGTGAAAAAAAGAATTCAATTCAATATAAAAATCAATTGCCAATTATTTCTATGTTATGGTGTATTGATCATTTTCCAAATCGAATCTACGCAAAGTTTACAGTGTTGTAACTCGTGGAGTTTAACATATAAATTTAAATAAATAAAAAAGTTAACAGTTATTGCACTTTAAAAACGAACAGTATATTAATTGAAAGTATCAAATACTTGTTGTGAAGTGCGGCGCTGAGTGAATCGATCAAAATAAAAAATAAAAAAAAAAGACAAAGACAAGACAGGCAAAACAAAAAAACTTAAAATCAAACAAACAAAACAAAACATATAATAAACGAATAAACAGTGCACTGAAGCGCGAAAAATAATATAATTTGCAACTAAAAGAAGTAAAATATATCACTTCGGTCGCAAGTGTGCAAATAATCATCATCGGCACTACAACCGGGAACCGGCCTTGGCCTTACTTAGCAAGTCCTGAGGCTTGTTAAATTTTCCATAATGATTTATTTTTTCTGGGCAAGGTCATTAGTCTTGCGCCAGAGGCTCCCCGACGGGGAATCGAACCCCAGTCTCCCGGGTGACAGGCGGGTGAAAATAATAACTAACAATATTTTGCTCGTTAAGCAACAAATTTTTAAATCATCGTTTACGGCGACTGTAAGGTGACTGACTCTTAGTCGGCAATAGGCGAGTCCAAGTCAGGTTACGGGGGACCGACTTGCGTCATGGTTCGTATTTTCGCCTTTGTTTTTTTTTAAATTAAAGCAAACCAGAGAGTACTGTGGGGAAGATGTATTGTGCCAGCATGGGCACTCGGTTCATTTCTTCGTCCAGTATAAACAAAAGCAAAGTTCCGCTGCAAATTGTTCGCCACGGGCTCCCGGAAACACTGTTTGTGACACTGAAATAATCAAGCAACGAACCGCCCGGCAGAGGAGAGAGGAGAAATAAAATACTATTTTTATTGTTTACCTTTATGTTTATTTATGACTGATGGTCCTTGATTTTATTTAATACCGGTGATAACACAAATTAAACGCGAGATGTAGATTAGCACTGACGTATATATGTTGAGCACTTAGCTCTAATAAATATAGATATATTATTTTTTTTATGCGCGACATTTGCACTAACAAACGACTAAAAGATTAGCTATAGGACGCAAGCCGATCATGACACTCGACGGTATTTACGCATCCTCGGCAATACGGGGAGCGGGAGTGGCACAACCGTGCTGGTCTGCGGATGGTAAAGGACTCCCCGAGGATAGAATTCTGACATGAATTCCATCCTAGGTTAGGGTTAAGAAACAAGAGAAGAGAGAGAAAAACTTTTCTCTTGAGGGTGCGGCCGCCAAGGAAATGCACTCTTTCAGTGCAATGGTATGCGTAAGTAAATGTATCGCCATTAGGAAGAAGTGCTAATGGTTTTTCTATTTACACAAAGGGAAATGTGCATCGCTAGTGATGCTAAGGGGATCGTATACATGATTACCTGCGAAGAAATTCGTTTTATGACACTCTAGGGTAAGATGAGAGTATTCGCTTTTGTCCGATGGTCAAAGAGCTGCCGGGGCCAGGAAAATACCAGGAACATGTGGTATGCACATGTACGGCGGAATTGCATTGGTGGAACAGGGGTGTCTAATGGTCGCGAATCTGTGGCGCATATGCACGTTAAAGAATAGTTTTTAGGAAGTTCGGGGTCGATTGCGCTAATTGAATGCAGCTGCTGGTACATTATTGCTGGGAGAAAAAGGTCGCCGACCAATATGTACGTTAAGAGATTTATCATACATATGGCGACATGAAAAGTAGACAGCGCAATGTTTATGGCCCTGGTTAGGGTTACATTGTATATAATTCAGATACTTTTGTTTACAGGAATTCGCCTGGGGAGATTTGCTTGGCACACAATGGTGCCGGAATAGTTTTCCTGCGAATTCTAGTGATGCATTGGACTATGAATGCTAAGAGTTCCTTGTTGGGAACATTTTTGCCGATGAGTTGATGCAAGGAAAAATGCATGGTGAAACTCTTTTTACAGGTGCTAAATGTAATTAGCAGCAATTAGCAATTATGAAACAATGGAATTTAAGGGGCTTCAGCACAGGAAGCTTGGGGGTAATTGGGCAAGTAGGCAGTGGCGTTTTCGGGACCGCCACAGTATCAGCATGAACACGGAAGTATAAAATCACGCAACAACAAACAAAAGAAAACGTGCTCCGAAAAATTCCATTGTGACGCGAAGTAAAGCCGCGAAATTAACAATGGAGAAAAAAGAACAACAAATGGAGGAGGACAGTGAGGTCCCCTCCCCCTCCAACTTCGCAAACAATTCATTCGCGTCACTTGTATCCTCAGAGTCTAAGGATGAAGAAGAAGAGATACGTGAATTGAAGGCGAAACTTGCGATGGCAAGAGCCCGATTAGAAGAGAGACACCGAAAGAAAAAAATAGCGGTGCTCGAACAGGAAAAAAACACTCAATAACAACAAAAGCCGAAGCAAAAAGTCGGTTAACATCAACAGCAACATCACCATCAACATCAACATCAACAGCAAATACTATCACCAAATCACCCACCGAAACAGCAAGCAGCAGCAAGCAACAATAACAACGGAAAAATAAAGATGCCACCAATCAACACCATAGATATTGGTGTAAGGAATTGGTAAGTCTCTGCTAGCTATAGGAAACAATTTTGTAGTTAAAAGACTGGCAGATAACAAGCATGCCATTCAAACCGATGCGGTGGCAGACCACGACAAAAATAAAGAGATTTTAAAAAGAGGCGGCGCGGAATTTTACTAGTTCACCCCGAAACAAACGAAGAGCGTAACGGTTCTATTAAAATGCGACCTTTACTCGACCCTGAAATGGCACCAGTGGCTCTGCTCTAAATTCTTCAAAAGCTGAAGTATGAAGATCTCGAGTTTACCGGGGTAAAACCGCACACCACAAACAAGGTAAGAAGAGAAAACCGAAAGCTACCCGTCTTTATGGTCCAATTAACACCCAGCAGTAGAATTAGTGGGGGCTCCTCGATAGTATAGTGGTTAGTATACTCGCCTGTCACCCGGGAGACCGGGGTTCGATTCCCCGTCGGGGAGCCCCTGGCGCAAGACTAATGACCTTGCCCAGACAAAAAAAAATCATTATGCAAAATTTAACAAGCCTCAGGACTTGCTAAATAAGGCCAGACCGGTTCCCGGTTGTAGTGCCGATGATGATGATGATGAGTAGAATTAGTGGTCTAAGAAAAATTACACTCTTGAATCATCAAATTGTCACATGGGACAAATTAAAATAAAGGCAGAGACACCCTGCAATGTGTCCGCTGCCAAAGGTTTGGTCACGCAGGGGCGAATTGTGCAATGCAGCATCGTTGCATAAAATGCGGAAAGCAGCATAAGGCAGAAGAATGCCCTCTGGGAAAAGAAAGGGTAGAATACAAAGCCCTCCTAAAGTGTGCAGTGTGTCGGAAGGAGGGACACCCCGCTAATTAATGTCCTTAATTCCGAGAAATAATGTTAAGAAGTGTGACTCGGCAAAAAAATACAGAGCCAACTGGTACAACAACAATGTCCGTAACATCGCAGCGATCGTATGCACAAGTTGCGTCGGGCGGGAGAATACCAAAACAGGCTACAACACTGGTAGCCACAAATACTCCCACACAGACTGAAACAACAGCGCAAGCAGACATGTTCACAATCCTGCTCAATGTGCAAAGTCAAATAAACGAGATCTACTCGCACTTCCCCAGTCTAAATAAAAAGTCGATACAAACCCTCTAACCAAAACATCAATCATAGCTCTTGTCGTGAATGTAAATTCACTAATAAGAACTGAGAGAAGATCTTCAATCAATCTTTTCAACCTGTTGCAAGATGAACAACCTGATGTAGTTCTGGAAACCAAGTTAAACCAGAGACACAAGATAGGACATAAAAACTACGATTTTATATGAAGAGACCGACCTAACTCCTCTCACGGTCGCGAGGAGTCGCAATCTTTATTAGAAAAGGAATCAATCATAAAGTAATATATAGTGGAGAAGTGCGAAGGTCCCGTCTGTTAACGTTATTAATGTTTTTTGTTCGATTGATGATAGACTTCATGATAGTAATGTTTTGTGCGGAATACGTGGCCAGAGTTAGTTTTTCATGTTCAAGAGGTATTAGGTGTACAACCTTGCTTCCGCCGTTTTTCCCGAAATTCGAGGCTTTATTGTAAATACTAATACAAGTCCTTCCATTTAAATCTAGTGATAATTTATTTTAATGTAAAATAAAAGAAACCATTATATTAACAAATAAAGAAAAGAAAAAAACGAACAACTATTGGGTGTACAACTGTGCTTCCGCCGTTGTTTTCTGAAATTCGAGGCTTTATTGTAAAAAAATCGCCGTTCTTGAAGCGTTGAAACCGCTCTCGGCACGTTCTTTCACTCATAGCGGCCTCACCATAGGTATTTGAGAGCATTCGATGAGCCTCAGCCGCAGATTTCTTCATATTAAAGCAGAAAATTAAAACCTCCCGCAAATGACGAGAATTTGGCTCGTAAGCTGACATGTTTAATCGAGAATAACTTTATGATGCAGACACAAATCGACTAATATTTCGATGGCGTTATGTTTAAAAATACCTAAGCTTATTGTATGATCTGTTTATTTCAACTACCACTTACCGCTACAGCCATCTATTGCAAAACGACAGAAGCAAAGTTGTACACCTATTATATTGTAAGGTGCAAGTACTAGGACCCTATGCATGTGAAATAAAGTAAGATTGTTAAGAAAACGGACGAGAGGGTGGTTTAATTTTCAACGGAGAGTCCTGCGGAATCCGGTCAAACGGGCTAAAAACCCTACCTACTTCTGGGGTAAGAGTGATATATGACTTAATTGGGATCCTGTTGTAGGTCCACAGGCCAACATCGAGAGGTACTACGAAAACCATGCTCCTTGGTCGCTTGAGGCGGCATTTGTCAAGTTGTCGAAGGTCGATCACTTCAGAGATGCAGACGCATTGAGCGAGATTTTGTACGAGAGAGGCGGGCGCTACTGGCCCTACTACCACCAGGACATCACATTGAAGAAGCAGAAATTGTATACATAGTTTATGGATTGCTTCATGAAGACCACGCCAAGGACAACTCCACATCTACACCACCATCACCACCATCACCACCACCAACGGTGAGTACCCCTTTTTTGTATACCTTGTAAACACAACAGTTAAAATATATAACACGGAATTGTGAGAGTAGCAACTGAATGGAGATATTTGAGAAAGGATGAGGAAAAATTAGTATCAATTTTTTGGTTGCTGAACGCTCTAAAATGTAATCTTGGAAATTAAATGAAATTGAAATAGAGAATGAGATGAAATTTAAATGAAAAGAGAGGAGAATTTAAATTATGTATATAATATATATAAAATACTTTAAGTTTAAATTATGGCATTTGAAAATACACCAACACTGCCTCTTGCCTTACATACATGAAGAACCCAGCCCCAAATTAAAAGCCAGGTGTATGGTTACCCTTCCTCAGTCTTCTTGTAACTGTATGTCCCCAATTATCTTGCTCTAAAAACTAGTAGAGTTTTTTATTTATTTCAGGTTAGTTGGCCTTTAGTCTTCTGTAGGGATCCTAAATCACTACCCCCACCCAATTTCTATTAAGACTCAACTAAATTAGTTATTCTCAAAAGATGCGTCATACTATCGGGTATTCCAATAGGGACTTGACAACGTTTAATTTAATTTGTGAACGCACCCTTTCACTAATCATCGAACTGTTACTGTCAATTTATTCAGTAAACTCAACATGTTTATCTTGGTTAAGTATACGACCGAACAACGTCTGCATATTATAAAAATTTACTACCGAAAAAAAGTTGTCAAGTCCGTATTGGAAGACCCATTACTAACCTAATGTTGCGTTATACTATTCCCTAGAACGAAAACATCATGTAATGCGTACCTTCAAATGCATTGCATGGTTGTGTCTTCCGGCAAGTTGCTCAAACCAAAATCCCAATCATGTTCCCCAAGCGAATCATATGCGCGACAAATTAAACGAAAAATCCATTTGTCGAACATTGATTCAATTCCCATTAACCCTAACAGCACGAAATGCCTAACTCCAAATGCACTTCACGATTTCTCCTTCTGGGAATTTGTCCAACCAAACTCCCATTCACTTCCTAGAATTTCACTCCGATTGAAGCGCACACACAATCTTGTTCGCGCTTCCCGGAACTTTTAAACACATTTTGAGGCAAACCTCTGTAGATGCAGATTTTATACTCGGCGACGCATTTTGGATTCGAAACCACTCGAAATCCAAAAGCCCAAAGTAAGGCCGAATATTGTGGAAGCACTATGGCCAAATCAAATAAACATCAAGTAAAATTAAGTAAAAACTTAAAAGGATCTTTCTTTGGTAGAGTAAAAACTATTGCGGGTACGCTCACCCATCAACAGGACGGAGGTAAGCAAATAAACAAAATATAACCCTACACCTCCTTCAACTTATGTTTGAAAGGCCTCAGATTGTCAACTATCTTTACTTATTCGACCTTCTGTATCTGCCTTTTAGTTTTTGCTTGGGCTCCGGACACGGTCATTGATCCCCTAGAATAATCTTCAGACATGGTTTTCAGTACGTACGGTGATTACATCGATGGCGTTTCCCATTAACGCCACTGCTTGCCTTTTCCAGGGACGACACGAAGACGGCTACCTAAAGCACTAAAAACCCATAAAAAACAAGTATTGTGGCAGTTCCATTTCAACGATTTTACTTATCTTGCAATTAACCATGCAGAAACTTCCACCTAAAACACATAAACCCTGGAAAACATTGACTCACTTTTCAGTTATATGCTTAAAATGTCTCCTAACCACCTAAGCCATATTTTCGGTAATTCAATAGAATTTGCACCAATAGACATTTTCCCCAAGGGCATGATTGCATGAAACGCATCATGTGCCTCAAAAGAAATTCGGTCGTAACACCAAACAACCGATATAAACCCAAATCATATCGACGCCCATATCCCTTGTCGAATCCTACAGCACATAAGCAGGAAATATTCTTGCTTTACTTATTTACTGCAACCATGTCATACGCCAAACCAATCCACAAGCAAATGCATTGGTACCAATAAGCATGCTCCGAAAATTCAATTCGGTTACGACACTACATAACCACCAAAAATCCTCGAACTTGTCCATGCACACAAATAAGAAAGAATTTTTCCACACACGTGCATAGCAAGTCACATCCACAGATCCATCGGTCGATCTTTCGAACGACAATGCACAGCATACTACACCATTGGCTACCGAAGGGAATGTTGCATAATGTAAATGCGCACATGATGAACCGACCCTTTGAAGACGATATGTGCACGATCAGCGTAAATGCTGCACGCAGTTACTGATCGGGTAAACACCCCAAGTATCTCCTCCATGATACTTGCCCAGCTGCAAACACGTCGTGTAACATTTCCTTTTATGGAATTCGAATATCCGCGGTTCGCATGCTCAGGGACACACAGCATAAGCGTGCGAAGTAACCACATCTGTGTGTGTGTGCACCGTTTGCTGGGATCAATGTGGTGGATTATCCCCTATTGGTCGACGAACAGAATTTCCAGCACAATCTAATCACAATTTGGATTCCGTGGAGGCAAGTCGCGCCCTCCACGTAAAACGTCGATAGAGTCGAGATTTGTCTTCTATCGAGTACAGTCGATGCACGGGGTGTTTACTAGAGCCGAGTAGTGATGTTCGCGCCTGTCTGAACACGGATCTATAGCTTATTATTTCAAATTTAGTAGTGGATAAGACAAACCAGTTATGTGTAAATAATTAATCATAATTTTCCGAACACGGAACTATAACTTTTTATTCCAAAATGATTAGTGAGTTAAGCGAACCTTATATGTTTTCTGTTTTGAATCTGGAACTGTTACGTTTTAAGTTTATTAATTTGTGCTGCGTCTGAACTCTGGTATTAACAATAAAGTTGATTCTTAAAATGTTAGGCAGTGTGTTCCCTTTTCATTAGTAACAGCGTGTGGTGAAGCATTTCTCTACTCCTTTGGTAAACAGATTTCTGTCAGCGTTGGAACTTTCATGAATAAAATAAATCGATAGACGGTGTGGGTTTTCAGTCAGAACAACTTACCGGAACTTTAGTGAACTAATGATGGAGGGAAGAATTGAACCGGTGCAGTACGCCTGCACACCATACTTCTTCCCCACAGATCTCCTTCTTTCAATTCTTCTGCAGGTTATTCAGCTATACCAAGAGTGTTGTGGCTTAGCTTGCTATCTTCCCCCTGAGTAATCAGTACCAGAAACTGTATGGAGTCAAGAATTGTGTGAAACTGTATCGCACACTTCTAGCAAGTGTATTTTGAATTTTGGCAACGAGAGCCCTTGAAACCAAGCCTTGCTTTCTTCCTCAAATGCTATTTGTCATCAATACCGCCCCTTTTGAATTTGAGACAAGATACCGCGTTGACGTATGACCTTGTGTTTCTTTTGAGGATGTTTTCAATAAGCCTCGTTTTATTTCACGTAGATTGTACTGCAGGAGACTTCAGGTGTCAGACACAATTTCCAAAAATTCGTTGGGCACTTATTACTCTTCATGACGACAAATATTATTGTATATAAAGTATCTGTATCTCATAGATAACCGTATCTTGCTTATCTTCTTCCTTACAATCTTAGGTGACCTCAAATATTACGAATGCACGAGTATTGGATAGTGAGTTCCTGAAACGTTCAGCAAATATACATGCCTCGATCGTGACAGACTATTAAGCTTTTTTAAAAACGGCGAAGGTAAAGCTTCCAACTCTCCAAAGCATGCCTCCAGTTCCTTCATTACTTCCCTTTCATCTGCTACTTCACTCACGCCTCTTTGGAATGTTTTGCCCACGCGTGCCAGTTCTGTACGAACATGTATATGGCATCTATGTTACATGTGGACGTCATATAAGACCTCCTGAAGGTCCAGCTAACCTTCAGATGATCTATGGTATGGCATCTATGTTACATGTGGACGTCATATAAGACGTCCTGAAGGTCCAGCTAACCTTCAGATGATCTCGGAAATTACCTTGCTATTACTTAAGCGAACTTCTTCCTGATGTCATATCCTCTCTTCTCTACCATTGAGGTTTGACTGGTTGACACGAGATAAAAACCTGACTAGTGCAAGATTCTTTCTTCACCCGACGCGCCCTTGGACACTGTGTTCGCTAAGTACACCTTGATTTTTGTCCCTTCACTTTAACTACCGATTTAAAGTACGGGCGATGCAGACCAACGATGTTCAGGTGAAAACCGATCCATAATGAATATCACTATTGCACGACCATACCACCAATAAAATAGAATCAGCAATATTTAAGGGATGTAACAGGTTTTTATAATTTGAATTAAACAATCCCTCGAACGATTATACTTACTTACTATTAAAAAGAAAGACCCTGGAACTTCAGAAGCGTTTAATCCCTAATACTGAGAGGAGTAAAACCCTGTCCAAAGTGTTGATACTTTTATTCGATATTACAACAATGCCTTAAACTGATTATCTCTTAAATGATCGTAAATCGTATATATTACCCACTCAGTCCTTATCGAATACTCCGAGGGTCTCAAAGCGTTTTAACGTAAATTTTAAAGTATCCAAAGTTCGAGAGTGGCTACTGAACATAAGATTGATTTTCTCTTCTGCGATTTGGTTGTTCTGCAAGCCTTCTAGACTGTTATCATTAGAGTCCTCCTTGTGCATGGCCATCATTGGAAAAAAAGCAAAGGAGACAAAAAATCCATAAGGTTCCCTTTGGTTTACTTCTCGTTTTACTTCGTCAAATGTAGGAATTGTCTCGAATTGTAGCTGCTGAAGAGTGTCTGCAATACTTTCATAATATATATGAATAAGCTTATCTCGTTTAGTAGAAAGAACATCCAATTCAACACTTGTGTATAAGAAATAATTCACATCAAAGCCCAAACTACCGCAGAAACTAAACTGAAAGTCAATCTGTGAAAGTAAAACTTTGAAATAGCTGTTGGCAGCAACTAGCAACTAAATTCTACATACCAGTCTCAAATCGATTGGTGCGCCATGACAATCGTGTTTAAAAAGCAAGTTGTTCACCCACAGGTCACCGTGATTAAGAACATTGACCTTCCCTTCCAGAGGAAAAACACTGTTCATAACATTTTTCGAAAAATTTTCGTTATATGTGAAAAGCTTTTTAGAAATTCCGGCGAAATTCTCCCATTCTGCCGAGATTGTTGCTAACTTGATCAGTTGAGCGCTGAATAAGTTAACAAAGTGGGCCGAGTTTATCCCCCCTTTATACAGCAGACCTTCCTGGAATCTTTGGGCAACAGATGGATCCTATAATTTGGGAATGATTAACTTGTGTTCCTTGGAAATAATTAACGTTTTAATGGGTGGAGGTAACATAAAAGTACAGAGGCTGATGTCAGTCTTAAGAGATTTGTTAAGCTGCTTTTAGATATGACCTCCTGTTTTGGGTCTTATCTGTATTCGAGCTACCGATGATTCGAGAGGTTAGCATTATTTCCTGTACGAGTTGAATTTTGTATGCTTTAAAAGATCTTTACGTAAAATATGCCAAGTTATTGCACACGACAACCTACGCTGCTGAGAATTTCGGCGAATCGATTCATCGCGGTCGTCGCCTACACTTTCACCTACCGTCCCCAGATTTTCTTCATTGCGTGCCGGATGTGGCCTCCTGGACAAAAATACCATGACAGTTTGATCATTTGATAGTTTGCTAGTGGGACAGTTTTTCTGTCATAAAGTCCTTACTAGAAAAACTCTTTCCCCCGATATGTCGAGTTGTTTGATGAGTCCATTTGAGTCCCGGTTAGGGGTCGAATATCACTTGCTAATATTGGTGAACAAGCGTTTGCTTTGGTATCAGTGAAACAAGATCCTCTTATGTAGGAACACTTATATTAATGAATCTTGACAGTGTTTCTTGGGCGAAACTCATTCCACAGAGAAAAATTATAAATCTTACTCTGAGATGGTTCCGCCGTTGATTCGAATAAGGAACTAATTTACCTCCGGCATTCTTTACCCCAGAGGTTATCACCACGACTTTTTCCCAGCACAGTCATGGCTATCCGCCAACGTATGAAACATAGTCAAAGATTTCTCCCGACCATATTGCGAAAGCTATAGCATGATAGGGTGGTATTTCACCGGGTGACCAGAATTGATACCGATCTTTCGTTCCAGATTTTTCAATCGATCAATGTTGTCAAGGAATTCTCTGGATCATTTCATGATCATCATCATCATCATCATCATCGACACTACAACCGGGAACTGGTCTTGGCCTTATTTAACAAGTCCTGAGGCTTGTTAAATTTTCCATAAAGATGCCTATAACTTAATTCTTGTAAGGAACTTTACAAGATGGTGGTAAGCGGGATAGTAAAATAATCACTTACCCAAACTGATCTTAGCCGGAAATGCATATACCATTGACTCTAGATTGTTTGTATCAACATACGTGAGAAACCACAGTGTATTGTATATTAATGTAAATGTCAAAGCTTCGTTTATGACCTAATAAAAACTGCATTCAAGAAACAAAAATGGGAGAATGACATACAATTTTATATTGCGTAAAAATGGATTCATTTACTTGAACTATGTTCTAAAGTAACCTTCAGATGAAACTGCAGAATAAACACGCCCAATCATTGTAAAGAACGCAACACAATAACAAATTGAAAAGAAGCATCAGCGTAGTATCCCAGAGCATAACAGTGCCAATTACTCAGCTTATGCAGCGAGTTGGGACGTCCACGCACACGCAGCCGTAGTCCTGCCTTTATTCTAATATTTAAAACACGTTGTTCACTACCATCGTAAAACACTTCAAAACCTCTTGTGCAATATTTCTCACAGTCAGCATGGTATTCATTCCTTTCGAACTGTTGTAATCCAATCACTCAAATTTATACGTATATAATACAATACATTTGTAGAAAATATACTCACCTTGCGCATCAGAACCATAGACAACGCATGAAAACGCCCAAGCGTCCTAAACACTATCGAGCAATGTTGTTCGTCCAATCCAACTTGACGGCTCTGCAGCTCGAATCCGAGACAGGTAAGATCTTCAAGAACGATCGTCTGCACCGGATCACTTGTAGAATAAAAATGGCTAAAGAAATGGAATACCCCTTAGTAATCAACCAGTAGTCAATGAGTCGATAATCAATTACTTTGGCGCGAATCGTTTCATTTCCTGCGGCAGGATCTCTATGCGTGGCAGAACGTCTAGGTAGAAAGCTCTCTCTTTAGCATAGACTTGTAATCGCTCTAGAAAATTCTGACCGACATTGGGCATACTCTTAATGATGAGCGACAAAGAACGACAAGCCGTAGCGCCAAATTTAAAGTTGACCTTAGCCCGATATATCGTGCTGCAATAGTTTTCTCCTCCAGTTACCGGTTCTAGTATTTCAAATTGATCTATGGTGATCTCGCTTGTGCACAATCCTTCTTCAAGGACTCGACAAAAGAAATCTATGTTTAGATAACTTGCCATTCTACACGCCTGCAGCCAGACAACTAAAGACTACTTGATTGAGATTTTGTAGTTGCATAAAGCATCGGTATGGGATTTGTGCGATCTATGAGGCTGCTCATCAAAGGAATGAATAATTGGGGGTGACTATAATTGACCCCTTTGTGGATAAAGCATTTACCTCAATGTGTGTATCAACGACTGAATAGCTACGTATGGTAGCAGCCGTAATATACTACAATTGCCTAATGGTAGAAGTCCGATCTACAATGAACATCAGTTGTCGCAGTTTTTGACTTAATGTTTTCATGTCATTTAATCATTACTTCATTTGATGGATTGTGAAATATCTATTTAAAAAATTATAATTTGTTCAATTAGTTTACTACTAAAGATCACAACTTCGAAAAGGGTTTACAAAAAATCACTGCAGAGAGTCCCCAATATTATTCATTATAGAGCACCAAAGTTAGAAATATATATAATATATCTCATAAAATTCACCCCAACT
This sequence comes from Microdon myrmicae, assembly GCA_963931805.1. Classification (NCBI taxonomy): domain Eukaryota; kingdom Metazoa; phylum Arthropoda; class Insecta; order Diptera; family Syrphidae; genus Microdon; species Microdon myrmicae. The sequence continues at coordinate 124,139,876 of OZ007502.1, read as the reverse complement.
CGTCTGTGCAAGATATAAATCATTACTTATTAATGAATGTGTGATAACAAAAACTAACATATATAAAAAATGTATCTGAATTTCTTTCCAAATCCATAGGGCACTAATTTATCACTAAATCGTCCGCCACATGTTTAGTCTGTACAATTTACAACCACTAAAGGCATTATTGAAAATATTATGAATTCGAACTGCGCATCAAGTGCGACAAAAACAAGAAGAGATAGTGAGTGTAAAAGAACTAAAAACCATAAAAAACCCACACATCATTTTCTACGTAGCATGCCAGAAATACAACAAACCATCCCAAAAACACGGTTTCGGCGCGATTAAGGAGGCTAAGTCCGAATTGCTGTCCACTGCAAAGGCCATTCTCGACATTGATTAACAATTGCTTCAAATATTGTAGAAAACAGAGACATAGGTCTAAAATATCGGATGGGGGCTTACTTTAAATATTTTAAACGTTATTACCAAATTCCGCGTCATATTCATATTCTTACCAATTTTTTTAAGTATAATACAATGTCACTATTACCCACTACGAGTATATACCGTCAAAGATTTTTAGTACTACTACTACTACTGCTACGACTACTACTACTACTACTACTACTACTCCTACTACTACTACTACTACTACTACTACTACAACAACTACTACTACTACTACTACTACTACTACTACTACTCCTACTACTACTACTACTACTACTACTACTACTACTACTACTACTACTACTACTACTACTACCGCTACTACTACTACTACTACTACTACGAGGGGTGCCTTTTATATTTCGGGATTAGAGAACAAAAACAAATATTGATCATCGAAAATCACTTTATTGTTTTTCAAAATATTCCCCATGAAGATCTATACACTTTTTGAACCAATTGTCGAAGCACTTTTGCCACTCTGATTGAGGTATCTCCAACACATGCATTCTGAATGCACCAACCGCTTCTTCAGGTGTCGAAAAACGTTGACCTCTCAGTTTGTTTTTTACGTACGGGAATAAAAAGAAGTCATTCGGTGCCAAGTCAGGACTATACGGCGGATGACCCATCAAATCGATGTTTTGGGTGCTCAAAAATGCAATTGTCGCAGCCGATGTGTGAGAGCTCGCATTGTCGTGGTGAAGAGTGATCCGTCTTCGGCGGTTGGTTTTCCTGATTTCTTGGAAGACAACTGGCAAACAAATGGTTCTGTACCACTCAGAATTGACTGTTCTGCTTTGTTCTAGTGGTACGGTTGCGACATGTCCAGTTTTTCCGAAAAAACAGGCGACCATTTGCTTGGAAGTGCTTCATGCGCGAACAACTTTTGTTGGATTTGGCTCATCTTGAAACACCCAGACAGTCGACTGCTGTTTACTTTCGGGCTCATACGCGTAAATCCACGATTCATCGCCTGTCAGGATGTCATAGACGTGGTTCGAAGCACCGCGACCGTATTTTTTGAGCATTTCTTTCGACCAATTGACTCGAGCCTTTTTTTGGGCGATTGACAAATTGTGTGGAATCCAACGCGAACAAATTTTTTTGACAGTCAAATGTTTCTGCAATATTGAATGTATGCTGGTCCCACTAACGCCTAAGGTTGTCTCAATCTCACGATAGGTCACATGACGATCTTCCAATGTCAGTTCGCGCACAGCATTAATGGTTTTCGGAACAACAACTGATTTTAGACGACCTTCACGAAATTCATCTTGGAGTGAACTACGACCACGATTGAATTCACCATAGCATCGATAAACACTGGTCCTTAATGGAGCTTCATCGCCAAAAATTGAATTAAGTTCATCCATGCACTGTTGCTGAGTTAATCTACGCCGAAAGTTGTAAAAAATAATCGCACGAAAATGTTGACGATTTAATTCCATTTTTGGGCCGAGATGAATCTTTTAAGTTACTGTAAACAACACAAATAGCGCTCGTATGTCAAAACGTTCTGAGTGCGTATAACCTCAAAAATGTCCAACTTTACGACAGAGCTGTCAATTGCCGGATTGCAACACTAGGGTTGCCAAATCCCGAAACATAAGAGGCAACCCTCGTACTACTACTACTACTACTACTAACTAGCTACTAGCTACTCACTAGCTCAACCAAGTCAACAATCGAGTTCTTCCTCAAGTTCGATGATGTTCACTCAGCGGGTCCACCTACAGTCTCCTTTATATTTCCTTCTGATCATGGTTCCGTTCACACCACGATCCAAATCCCCTCTCTCGACCCACTCTGCTCGTCAAACCCTGTCCCAAATTTCTCCAAAACAAAATGGAGAAATATCAATAGGGACATAGCGATAAGTTTCTCTAACTTGTATATCCCGGAAGCATCTAACCGACTCCCTACTGAAATTGATCAAGCATCTGTAAGAATAGAGCAAATTCTAAAGGAGGCTCTCAGCAATAACACCCCGATAACCATTCCTCATAACTATTTAGGAAAGTCTTTGCCCAGCGTCCTAACCAAATTATTGCTGAGGCGGTTTTCTGTGTAGGGCCATTTCAATGGAGCGAGAATTTCGCGTTGATTTGTGTAACATTCGCGGCTTGAGATGCAATTTCTCTTCTGTGTCTGCCCATGTTTCTAGCCAGAATCCAACTATCCTTGCACTTAGCGAAACCCAGGTAATTAGTAATAAGGATATTTCCGATTCTAAACTACCTGGATATAACTTAGTGCCTCTGTTCTTTCCACATCGTGGTATAACCACATACATACGAAATGATATTACTTATCAGCTTCTGCCACAATATGGGTTCTGTTCCAACCCAGAATTTAATTACACGTTCGTAAGCATATCATACATTACTGCCTTCTTTACAGAAGCCCAAACTTGGATAGAAATGCATCATTTAACGAATTTGATGCTCTGTCTGATTCTATCGATAGGACCTTGACCCTTTATCGCACACTGAAATCGTTATTGCGGGTGATTTTAATGTGCATAACTCTCAGTGGCTTTGTCACTCCGGAATAACAACACCCGAAGGTCAATATGTCCATCTTTTTGCTGATTCAAATAGCTTAACTCAACTTGTCAATAAGCCAACACGGTTACCAGATATATATGATCATTTCGCCAACCCACTGGAGTTGTTTCTCACCTCCCACCCAAACAAATACACAATTGAAGTTTCTTCGCTCTTGGGCATTTCAGACCACTGTGTCGTGTCAGCTAAATTTCCTCTAACCAACAGTAACGTTAATGGGAAAACTCCCAAAAGAACAGTATGGTTCTACGAGAAAGCCAACTGTGAAGGTCTGAACGACTTTTTTGGGAGGTTAAATTGGTCGTTATTTTTCCTCCATAACGATGTTGACTCTACAGCGGATACATTGACAGACACGACTCTACTTGGCATGCGGACCTTTATTCCACACAGAGTAAGGAGTATCAAACCCAAGAGAAATATGTGGTTCGATTCCGGGTGCAGAGAAGCCATTAAGGCCAAAGAGTTGAGCTTCCGGTTGTATAAATCAAACAATACTGAGGAAATCCGGAAAAGATTAAAGAGAGCTAGGAATGACTGCAATGCGTATATTCAACGCGCCAAGTTCTTGCATGACCAGAGAATGAGACAAAAAATACTACACTCTCCCACAGGTAGTAGAAACTTCTGGGCATTCGTGAAAAACATTCAAAACTCAGTCTCTTCATCGATTCCATCGCTTATACTCGATGACAAACCAGTCACCACTGCAATAGAGAAGGCGAATTTACTTGCTGCACATTTTGCAGCCAACTCAACGCTGCCTGATACCACATCAGTTCCACCTCAACTTGAGCATAAGCAGCACCCCATGAGCCAGATTCGCTTCCTAATGCGTACTGTTGCCCGCGCACTCAAAGACCTAAACGCACACAAATCCGCTGGTCCGGATGGCATTCCCCCAATTCTCTTGAAGAGATATTCCTCTTCACTCGCTAAACCACTGCGGAAACTCTTCCATTTGTCGTATTCTACTTGCCGTTTTCCAAATAGGTGGAAGTCAGCGAACATTCAGCCAATTCCCGAAAAGGGTGAGAAATCATCCCTTTCTTCTTATTGTTACGTACCAAGACCACCCACCCAAACATTCATACCGGGCGAAGCCCCATTCAATTTCGGATCGCATATGGTGAATCCCCTGCAGATTGATTAATGTACCAGTCCGCTAAGAAAAATTCTCTACCGTCATCGCTAGAGAATAAAACCAGAGTCCAGAAGTACATCTGAGAACAAAACTGAATGGCAGCACAGTTTCTTTTAATCTATTGAAAGGATACCTTTCCTAAACGGAACAAAGAGCGATGCATATGACTAGGATTGCTGGACAACAATAGCAGTAAGATGTACAAAATATCTTTGGCATCGTTGTCCATTAAAATGTAATTACCAAAAACACCCGTGGTAAATATCAATCCTAAACATTACTAAAAAAACCCAAGTAATGTTTAATGGCCTATGGAAACTGTCGATCCTAGGAAAATTACCGAAGGATCAAACAAAAGACCGCTGGCTCGCAATAGAGATCCAGATACAAAGGATTTTATGTGAGGTCAGCGAGGAAGCAACAAACGAAAATAACACCTTGCTTTTAGTTAACGTGGAAAAAAGGTTTTCCTCCGATCAAGCGATCGCAATAGAGACGGAGTTGGTTCTGGACGATTAACCGAGGCGGTCGGAAAAGTGAAAGAGGTGTTGTTTGTGACATTGCCAAAGTATTTCACATGAGAGTAGCCAAGTGACTACTACGAAAAACCAATTTTAAATAGTAATAACGAAGTATTGTTTGTGCCAAAGTATTTAACATGAGAGTAGCCAAGTAACTACTAGGAAAAACCAATTTTAATAGTAAGAGATAAGTGTTGTTTGTGACGTTGTCAACGGATTTAATATAAGAGTAGCCAAGTGACTACCAATAAAAACCAATTTTAAATAGTAATAAACCAAGTGTGTTCTTATTAATGAAGAAGGGTGTGTGATGAGCAAGGTTTGTGGTGAAGGTAAATATTATAACATAACATTTTCGACCCATAGCACTAACTTCTATTCTCTCCAAGGTAATGGAATTTCTTATCAACCGTCAACTTTCGAAATATCTGAAATCAAATGACCTCCTCAATGACCGCCAATATGGCTTTCGTAGCAACAGGCCCACAGGAGATCTGATGGCGTACCTTACCGAAAAGTGGAGCCACTCCATCTACTACCTTGGTGAAAGGAAGGTAGTCGCATTGGATATTTCAAAAGCCTTCGACAGAAATTGGCATCCAGCCCTTTTGTCAAAATTGCATTCATATGGATCCAATGATCCAATGATCCAATGGATAAGAGACAATCTTTCTGACCGTTCAATACAAGTGGTTCTTGATGGTGTCAAAACGGTCTCCCATCAAATTAATGCAGGTGTTCCCCAGGGTTCGGTACTCTCACCCACTCGATTCCTAATCTTTATAAATGATCTCTTGTCAATTACTCACAACCCAATTCACTCGTTTGCTGAGGATAGCACACTGATTTTATCATACTCATACGAACAGCCCGTCCAAACTCTTCGAACGTCACTACCAACCAGCGACTTATGCTTGATACATTGAATTTAGACCTTAACAAGAATTATCAGTGGGAATTATCTAACCGAGTAGAATTCAATGCCCTAAAAACTCAGTGCTGCCTCTTGTCGTCAAAGATTACCCCCAAAGTAAATATACTGTCTATGAACGGCACTTCATAGGAATTATCAATCCTCGGCACTCAAATTAATTCGACTCTCAACTGGAATGACCACATATTTGAAGCTGCGAAAAGTGCAGCCAAATGTATGGGATTCCTTAAGAGATACAAAAGATACTTCACTCCATCCAACCTGGCCACTATTTTCAAGGCGTATATTCGTCCAAAAATGGAGTTCAACTCCCATATTTGGTCAGGCACATCCAAAACTGCACTACACGTGCTCGACAGGATGCAAAAGCGAGCAGTGAAACTTATTGGGGACTCAGCCGTAAGACGATCAATTCCGCCCTTAGAACACAGGCGCAACGTATCATGCCTATCACTTTTCTATAGGTATTACCACGGTCGTTGCTCAACTGAACTTGCTGATTGTGTTCCGCCCCTTCAGAAATTTTCCCACGATACCCGTTAATCTGTGAATGCGCATCAGTTCACGTTGAAAATGGACTTTAGACGCACAAATAACCATAGAGAGTCATTCTTTAGCCGAACCACACGAATGTGGAATGTTCTACCTGATCATGTGTTTCCTGGCCGTTGTGATGTCCAGACATTCAAGACCAATATACATCGACACCTCCTTCCCTTCTCCACTACCTCTCCATCCGCTCACACTGTGCTCTGGCATTTAAGGGTCCTTCAAAATCCCCTTTTGTGCGCGCGTGTTATGTTTCCGTGAGTGTTCCTTCTTCTCCCGCACTGGATCACTCTCAATAATAAAGGAAACAAATCTTTTCTTCTTTTTTTTTCTTTATTTGTCTATTTATTTGTCTATTTATTTGTTTATTTAGTCTTATACTTTATCTTAAATCATTATTGTTACTTGGACACTTCTTTTCAAACGCTTATTGACACTATATATATGGCTCATTCAAGGCTCTTGGCAATTACGTATATTTATTATCTGTCTTATTTTTAACACTTATCCGCTCTTGATGACTGCTTTTACAATAATTTAGATTCCTATTTCTTTTGTATTTTTTCTTTTAATCGCTTACCAATAACAATTACGGTTCCTCTAGTTTCATGACAATTTCATATGTTTACTGTTCGTCTTGCATTTAATAGATTGTCCACTTTTGTTTATCGCTTTATAATTATCTAGGCACTTTTTTCTAATCGTTTATTGACATTAATAATGATTCATCAAGATTCGTAACAATTGCGTACATTTATGTTTTGTTTTAGATTAATACATTGTCCACTTCAGATCATCACCTTATAATTATCTGGGCACGTCTTTCTAATCGTTTATTGTCATTAATTATGATTCATCAAGATTCTTAACAATTGCGTACATTTATGTTTTGTTCTACATTAATACATTGTCCACTTCAGATCATCACCATATAATTATCTAGGCACTTCTTTCTAATCGCTTACCAGAAACCGTTACTCCAAAATAAACTCTTCTAACTGCTTCTCACATTAACGATGGTACACTAAACACTTCCTCGTCGACTTTTTTCAATCTTCGCTCTAACAATTTCCGAACAGCTTCCCTCTCTACAACCAAAATCAGACTCTATTATCCACAACCGACTTCTCCTTCGACCACAGATTCCACCTTCTTTGCGACCAAAAACCAACTGCCCCCTTCAATCTTCTATCACCATCCAAAATCCCCTGCCCAAATCATTTCCTCTTTCACAGCACCTTCCGGGATTAACGTTTCCCTTATTTCATACAGCATTTCAACTTCAGTTGCCACTATTATCGATTACTGGCCTCAGTTCACAAACTTGCTGAATTGTCCAATATTTCTTTATTGGTTTGAACTCGGTTCACCTTCTACGGTTGCGAACTGACCCAATTAATTGCATTTCTGTTGATTGGGCTGGAACATGCAGTTTAATTGCTTTCGCAATTTGTTTGTTCCGGCTTATGCATACGATAATTGTTTTAGGGAAATGAATATGATTGTTTTTCTTTCATTTTAATTGATTTGCCAATTGCCTGTGAAGTGCTAATTTGGCTGTAATTGTTTTAGGAAATCGTGATTAATCGTTTTCCGATTAATTCCTCTGAAGTGATGATTCGGATGCACTTGTTGGACTGTAGGGTTATTGGAGTTCTGAATCTGGTGGTACTTGTATATTATCTTTAGGTATAACATCATCGACACTCTTAACACGCGTTAGTGTAAACAAAAAAAAAACAAATTTGCGCCTTAAAAAGCAGCTCTGCCGAAAGCTTCATACCAGATTAAAAGTAGTAAATACCTTTATTAAAAGTCAGATCCAACTCCTATCCACTCTGATAAATGAGCAGTTAAAAAATTTCGCAGATGAAAACTACATCTCCGCACTTAAAAATATCAAACCAAATCATGATCTTTTCGCAAACATCAATCAATTAAGTGGTCATAAATATAAACTCCGAATTGATCATCTCATCAACCCAATCAGCAATAATATTGTCCAATCCGATATGGGCATAGCCAATTGCCTCGGAGAACACTTCTCAAAGATTCATCAGCAAAATAATCCCCTCTCAACTCCTGGCTTCGAGACCACCATAAACGCATGCATCTCAAACAAATTATTCCCATCTTTTACTCCTTTCATTGGTGAATTTAACAACACAAACATAGCTTCACAACCCTTAGACACTACAACTTTTCTAACTGCAGACGAATTATCCGAGATCGTAAGATCAGGAAATGACAAAAAGTCCACTGGATTAGATGGAATCACACACCTTCTATTTAAAAAGCTACGCCCACAGAATCTGCTTCCCATCCTCGTTCTTCTTAATCATATAATTAATGCATCGCACTTCCCAGAGAACTGGAAAAACTGCGGTAGTAATTCCTATTAAGAAGCCCGGTGGTAGTAATAGCCCTTGCAATTATAGTCCAATATCCCTATTAAATACACTAAAATACTTGAACGCAAGATCTATCAAAATCTTCTCTCATTTGCCAATGAAAATGCTCTCATCCCTAACTCTCAGTTCGGATTCCGTAAGTGACAATCCACATGTCATGCTCTACTAAAACTTACATACGATGTTACAACCGGTCTCCAAAACCAAAGCCCTATCGTGTGCATATCTCTTGATATTTCTAAGGCGTTTGATTGCGTCTGGATCTCAGGGCTTCTATACAAACTGCACTCCATATTTAGTCTAAACTCCCACACAACAAAGCTCTTAGCCTCTTATCTTTCTGACAGAAAATTCGTTGTGAGAAGAAATTCTTCCATCTCAGAAGCTCGCAACATAACCGCGGGTGGACCCAAAGGCTCTATTTTACGGCCAAAATTATATCTGCTATATACCTCTGGTATTCCTCAACCCGTATCTCCTAATGTTGTAATGCTGAATTATGCTGATGATACATTAATTTACTCTAGCAGCAAATTTGTTAAGGCAGCAAGAAGCCGCTTTAACAACTTCCTCCCTAACATATCAACATACTTCAATAAAAGGAAAATTCACCTTAACCCAAATAAAACGCTGCTCATAGTGTACAAAGGCAAAAACGAACACTGTACAAACAAAACTAGACGCTGCGACAACAAAATTAAAATTAAACTAAACAACACTCTGATAAAACCCTCCAAAACCCTAAAATATCTGGGAATAACTTTTTCTAATAACTTTTCTTTTTCCTCCCACATTAAAAATTTCCTTCATAAAGCCACAATTCAGCTTAATCTCTCTAGAAGAGTCATATGGAAACCTAATAGTCTCTCTCACAAAGTCAAACTGCTCATCTACAAACAAATTATCAGACCCATACTCACGTACGCGTGCCCATTGTAGTACCATATTACTTCCTCCCAAATGGAGAAATTCCGAGAATTCGAAAGAAAATTACTTAGGTATGTCTCTGGCTTACATCGTCCCCCTAACTCCTATAAGTACTATAATAACGTCAACAATAGCGCTAACACAGAACGCCTCGATAGGCGATTCCACGATTCAAATTTATCGAAAACCTACGAAATAATCCCAATCCCATAATAATAATGTGGGGGTTCTTTTTAGCTTACCCGAAGAACCCCCCATAACTAAAACCCAATTTCCATTGTTTCCCACTAATGCAATTGCATTAGCACCTGTAAATGCTTCACGCATTAAGGTTATCTAACGCATAACCTAAAAGCTCCTGGAAGAGAATTCTTACCTTCATGCACCAATTCGCATTCAAAATTCCCTACAAGAATTCTGTCCATCTTATCGGATCATAAATTCAAAACCCAATTCGGCACCTTCAGTTGCCAGGCAAATCCCAATCTTACCATATGCATTTTCCCTAGATGAATTCCTGTTAAGAAACAATTCGGTTCACACATAATGTAACCATCATAACTAGGGAGAATAAACATTGCGCGGCCTATTCCCAGCCTCACCATGTGTACAATAAATTCCCTCACCTACACATTGGCTGGCGACCTTTTCACCCAACGATAAGCAATCCAACGCAGCTGCATACAATTAGCGCAATAGACGCTAAAACCAATTTCCTTAGCACGCACCATATGCAAACAAAAGAATGTTGCTCCTCAGCAGGCATTCCGTCGATACGACAAACAATTCAAATTGTTTCAAGTATCCCAAATGCATATAGCACCTAATGAGTTGCAACTTGTTTACTCAGTTGAACTCTCAGCTCATAAATTCCTTTATGTCTTTTAATTTTCCGGATCCGTTTCTCGTGACCTCGCGGCATGAGCAAACAGAAATCCAATTAGCACCCAATGAGCTCTGGCTTATTTACTTAGCCGAACTCACATCTCATTGATGCCCATTATCCCTTTCGATTTTTCCGATTTGTTCTCATGGCCTTGTCCCATGAAAGAACTAATGTTCACGGAGTACCTGGCTGACTTTCAAACAGACAACTTGTCTCACAGTTTTGCTCGTGCTAGTTATCTTAATCAACCGTTATTTTCACAATAATTTTCACAATTTAATTATCATTATCTTGTTTTCTTTGCCTCGTTTTCCGCATACAAACATTTGAACAAGTGTTATAACCGTTAAGTTATGGCCCCTGGGCCACGTGTATTAAATAAAATCAAGCGCAAACGGTTGCGTTACGACCCCGTTATTGGAGGCCAAACTCCTCCCGATAAACTTTCAAAAGTGAACAATAAAGTTCTAGAATAATCTAAAATGTGTTCAAACACTAACTTTTTTCAACCACTTCAAAGTCTGATGGAAGACTCTCCTGAAATGGATCCGACCAATGACGAACAGTGCGCAGAACTTCCTAAAGAAACCGTTCCGCCAATTGTGGTATTAAAAACAACTAGTGCTCAAGTGCGTGATATTTTGAGCAACATTAAGATAGACAAATACTTAATCAAAAACATTTCGCTTGGGCAAAAAATATGTGCCCCAACAATGGACATATATAATAAAATCAGAACCGAACTCTTACGGTTAAAATGTGAGTTTTTCACCCACTCACGTAAGGAAAATCGTCCATTAAAGGTAGTGTTATCCGGGCTAGACTTAATAAGCAACGATATAGTGAAAAATGAGTTAATTGCACTCGGGATTAAGTGCCTAGATGTTAAAACCATCACATTAAATCCGTCAAAAAAAGCCCTGTACAAACACTACTTGTACATCGTCTACATTCAACGCGGTACAGTTAAATTAAACGAACTAAAACGGAACTACTCCACCTTGTTCAAAACCATCGTTCGCTGGGACTTTAAAAAACATAATCCAGGTAAGGTCACACAATGTCACAATTGCCAGCTTTACGGTCACGGCTCGATGCATTGTCATATAAATAGCTTCTGTGCAATATGTTCGGGAAACCATAAAACATCCGACTGCAAAACAAATGAGGTCATCAAGTGTGCAAATTGTAGTGGGCCACATAAATCCACCGATCCAGAATGCATAAGCCGAAAGCAGTACATAGACATTCGCCGCAAATTATCCCCACGCGGACGTGGTACAGGAAATACAACCTTCCTACAGCCTCCGAGTGACAAACAGCAGCCAGTGCCCGACCGATTATCCATTGATAATTTTCCTCCACTACCCCGATCTGTGCGTCAACCTTCACTTCCTTCATCCACCTGGGCTTCTGGCCTCCATCAAACCCAGCAACCTTCCAACAGTGATACGACACACACGAAGAAAAATCCGCCAGAAACTTTAACTAATGATAACCTGTTCTCATTTAGCGAGATAAACTCTCTTCTTAATGAAGTTGTAACCAAGCTTAGTGCTTGTCAAACTAAAGCTGACCAATTTAACGTCATTACTTCATTAGCTATTAAGTACATATACTCGGAAAAAACATGTTAAGAAACTCTCTTAACATCATAACTTGGAATGCGAGAAGCATCAGAAACAAAAAGCATGAATTTTTTAGTTTCTTGATAAATTTTAATATTGACATTGCACGTGTTTCAGAAACCTGGATCAAACAAGACATTTCTTTCTCACATCAAAATTACATATGTTATCGCCTAGACAGGGTACATGCTAGTGGTGGAGGTGTCTCCATTGTTGTGAAAAAATGTATAGAACATTCCTTGCGTCCTTCATTGCGCCTTAAGTTAATTGAGGAAATTAGTATAGAGGTAACATTAAGTGACAATTCCAAGGTGAGTCTTTTTTCGGTCTATTTCCCTGGAGGAAATAGAAACCTAGAGAAATCTACTTACTTTAAGCGGGATCTGCAAAAATTGTATAGAGTCAACACTCGAAACAAGGTAATTATTGGTGGTGATCTAAACTGCAGACATCAGTCGTGGAATTGTCTTAGGGCAAACAGCTGGGGTAACATTTTACTAGATGTTGCTGAATCCAGCCCAAGTTTTTCCATACTTTATCCACTTCTTCCCACCTATATCCCAGCGAGTGCTAACAAGAACCCCTCAACTCTTGATCTATATATCACTAATATTCCAAATTACTGCACAGTACCATTAACTCTAAATGCGTTAAGTTCAGACCACCTTCCGATCAGCCTCACAGTGAATCATACAGTAGTTGTAAATCGTACCAGTTTATACCACAACTATTCCGCCGCCAACTGGAATTGTTATAAATCATATATAAACACGAACTTGGTTCTAGGTGATACCAGCCTAAATTCTATAACCTGCAGCAAGCACATCGATATCCTATGTTTTGTTCCTGTTATCAATAGAGCGGCCGATCTTGCGATACCTATATGTTCCACTGCTCCAGTTGATAAGGCACCGCTTCCTGAAAATATCTTACATCTGATTAGGCTACGAAACTCTGAAAGAAGAAAATGGCTGCGTTATAGAATCGATTGTTTTCTAGTTAATGTTAAAGTCTTAAATAATATCATTAAAAACGAAATCTCAACATATAGGAACAAGTGTTGGAACAAACACCTTTCCTCTCTTGACAAAGCAAGCAAACCGTTCTGGAAAATATCAAAAATTATGAAAAAGAGAGGGTCAAGTATTCCTCCGTTTAAAGTTCACGACAAGTTGTTTATTTCTTCAGTGGAGAAATCGAACCTACTTGCTAACACGTTTAGTAAGAACCACTCCATATCTATGCATCTAAGCGACGCGTATACTGAAGCTGAAGTTGCTAACACTATCTATGTACTTTCTCAAACACCAGCTGAAAGTACTTACGCAACTAATATCAGCAAAGTTAAAGAATTGATAAAAAAATCGAAATCAAAAAAGGCCGCGGGTCTCGATAATATTAACAACAAATTAATCAAAGCACTTCCACCTGCTGCAAGTAACTATTTAACATTCATTTTCAACGCTTGTCTTAAGAATTGTTATTTTCCGGACTGTTGGAAAACAGCAAAAGTAATACCTATCCCGAAACCCGGCAAACCGAAGAACAGCCCCGAAAGCTACAGACCTATTAGTCTACTTAGCTGTCTAAGTAAGCTCTTAGAAAAAATCATTAAGGAAAGGATTGATCGTTTTGTGGAAGACAATAACATCTTACCAAACTTTCAGTTCGGTTTCCGTAGTGGTCACAGCACAATCCACCAAGTCTTGCGCATTAAAAACCACATAGCTGGTAAATTCATCGACAAGGAGTCAACGGGACTAGTTCTTCTAGACATCGAAAAAGCTTTTGATACGGTATGGCACGATGCCTTGATTTATAAGCTACTAAAACTTAAGCTGCCAATACCGCTTATCAAAATTATCCAGAGCTTTCTTCGTTCGAGAAAATATGTTGTGAGTTTAGGAACCGACATATCCTCTACTCACCAAATCCACCATGGTGTTCCCCAGGGCTCGGTCCTTGGTCCCATATTATTTACATTGTTTGTCGCAGATTTACCATGTCTAGGTAAAAACATTCAGGTAGCTATGTTTGCCGATGATACGGCCATTTTCTCTTCGGGTGCCTTATTCTCTAATGTCTACAACTCTTTGCAAGCAGCTCTTGACAAGCTAGCAGTATATTACAGGAAATGGAAAATAAAAATAAATGGTAATAAAACACAAGCTGTCTGGTTTTCGAGATGTAGGAAACACTGTTACCTACCAAATGGCACTAAACTCAGTATGTGTGCAGTTGATATTGATTGGTCCGAAGACTGTAGATATCTAGGTATTATTCTAGATAAAAAACTTATCTTCCAAAAATACATCACTACCACAATTGACAAAATAAACAAAGTCGTAAGAGTTATGTATCCATTAGTAATATTTAAAACCATTTTTCAAGCTATACTCCTGTACGGGGCCCCTGTATGGTGTAATTGTGCTCGCACACACAAAATAAAATTGCAAAGGTGCCAAATAAAATAATGAAAATGTTGCTGAATTTGCCATGGCATTATTCGACACATGAACTACATGAAAACGCCAACGTTAAACCGGTAGAGTTCCTTATTGACAAAATCAATCGAAACTTCTTCGTCAATTGTTCTTTTTCTGACAATGTTCTCGTTTCCCGTCTTGCGTTATCCTAAATCACTACATATGTACTCTGTCTATGAAAATTATATCGAGGTCATTACTATATAAAATAACCAGAAGCTCGTGCAATATTAGTCTTAAGATTCAAATAAGGGTTTTTTCTTGTAGTTTTCCCTTAATTTATTTATTATTTGTTATTCATTAAAATTGTGCTATTGTCGTTATATAGTTTTAAGATTATAGTTGTAAAGGAATTGCTATCCTAAATCTCTTAAGTACTAGTTGTCAAATATACCATAAATGTAATTATCTACTAAATAAAAATTGAATTGAAAAAAAAAAAAAAACTAATGTTCACACATATATGCGTACCACTATAATCTTTGTTATCCGGTTACCTACCCCTAAAGAGAGACTTCAGGTTTCTCTTAGAAGAGGAAAGGCACCCTTAACTAAGAGAGCCAGTACCGCTGGCCGAATTTCCTTTACTAGCGAATTCACATCGCTGAGCCGCTTTTCAACGACCGACTGATCCGGTCGGTTCGCCTCCCGCTGTCCTTAGCGCGGCGGAGATGCGTTAAATTCGAAGTCGCGAGTGTCCGAGCGTTTGGTCATTTTATTGTGTCGCGTTTTAAAATACAATCACTCGCATTATCACCGGAAGTTAATGAGCAGAGTGATCATTTGGACCTAATATATCATCATCACCATCATCATCGGCACTACAACCGGGAACCAGTCTTGGCCTTATTTAGCAAGTCCTGAGCCTTGTTAAATTTTCCATAATGATTTGTTTTTTTCCGGGCAAGGTCATTAGTCTTGCGCCAGGGACCTAATATATAATGTCATTTAAAGGAACCCCGATCGTGGACAATCACCAAATGTATTCGTTTGTTACAAGTAAAAATTGCCTCCTCAGTTTACTCCTACAAATTTGTTAAACTTAAAGAAAGAACATACGAACATTAAAACTAGCGTTGTTAAGTGTGTTTACTGTACCGAATTGAAATAAAGTTAACAAACAACTTCTATTCAGTGCTTTTTATTTTTGGATATTTCCGACGAACTATGTGTTGGTGCTGATACTAAAATTAAATTAAAAATAAAAGGACCAGTTACATCCTCCCCGTGTGTTCCATATTCCATTTCCTGGTGAACAGTTTTTTCCTCTCTTGTCGTGGCTGTGGAACTATCATGATGGAGGAAGGAAGTGAATCAGCGCCGTACGCCGGCGCACCACACTTCCTCCCACAACCTCACTCTTAGCAAACTCTCTAGATATCAGAACTAACTATCCCAACCGTGTCCACACAAGAGTTATGTTAACCTCAGGCAGACTGGTAAACGATTTAAACGAGATCATATACCACAACACTGAACTTACCCCCAACCAATTTAAATACTGTAACGTCCAACATTCTATGTTTTTCCAACGAACAACCGGAAGGAAATACTCTACCTCTAACTCATAACTGGCTTTTCTCCACATCCTGTAATTCTTGTTTATAGCTCATTTTATAATAATCAGACTAAGTTAGGTTAAATTATATTTATAATGACGGTTAGGTTTAGATTAGGTAAAGTAAAAATAAGAAATTCCTGGTTTTCTGACCTTTTCCAGGAAGACGAATCACTACTAAATATATAAACACACATCTATCCTGTAACTCTTGAAACATTGTTTGGAAAATGTATGTATTATAATATTATAATAATTACATGTAAACAGTTGTTACAAAATTAATTTTAAGTCACTGTATCACTTAAATGTACAAATTAATATTACGGTTAATAAATACAGTTTTTCAAAAAAAAAAAAAAAAAAAAATTGTGATCTCGGGCGTCATCGTCACAAGAGTATTTTAAGGTCAAGTATCCCTGGAGGAAGCACGCCAGAAGAACTATTTAATGAAATTTAATAATAACAATAATAAAAGCAGTATAAATGAGAATACTTTTAAAGTGCGTTTTCCTGCGTTTTGACTGCTCCAACATGGAGCACCCAGAAGACATTCCTTTCAGCTATTTAAAAACACTACCTGCGCCACGGAAGCCGCTGGGTTGCTCGACGCAAGGATGCTATTCTCCAAACAACGTCCCTCAAACGATCGGTCGCTACTCTTCCCGCTTACCTCGGGCAGCACGGTGACGCCCGCAGCGGGCGAACTTGAGGAATTAATAAAGAGATCTTCTTCATTAAGAACAAAAAATAATATCCCCCCAAGTATCTCTAATACATCAGGACAATACATTACAGCCCTCAGTATTAAACTTTAATATAAGATATCGTCCTATATACAGTCTTATAACAATTGATACAAAACAAAAACTCAATAAATTTACTTTTACTATGACAATTTAAATCGGTACTTCCTCATCTTTTCCTACCATCAACGACTGAATAATTTGAATTTACTAATGATTATCATAGGTTCTGTGGAATTCGTCAAATAAGTAGGAAGTCATTGGCGTGGTGTATCTTTTCACTTAGCAGAAATCCGAAGAATGGGAGGTTTATAGCTGCCCAAAGTATGAGTCGGATGTAGAATAAATGACATGTTTTCACCAACGCAGTGGAGAGATAATTCGACAAACGTTCGTTAAGTGAATCTGACTCTAGCAATGTCAAACTCATAACAATTTCGTTAAGTCAACCTCAAAACCCTAAATTTATCTGGTAAAGTGTTATATGTTATATTCTTGACTACAACCATTCAGGTGGAATGTTCTTCAGTCAAGGTGCTATAATTTCATTTTCTTTGATTATAACTCCGCACATAAAATTCGGATAGAAGTCAATGCAAATGTTTCGCCAGCTGGGAACCGCAAGTTCGTTGTTGCCGATGGTTCGCCAACTGGGAAACAGCAAATTTGTCCTCGACGACAACAGCAAATAATGTGGCGTTGTTGCCCAGCAAATCTCTCAAAATGTGTCGCCATGGACACAGCAAATAGTTTGGCGTTATAGCCCAGCAATAGCAATCAATTAAACAATTTCAATACACTAATTTAAACGTTATTTCACATAAAAAGGTTCAGACATAAAAAACCGTATACACTTCGATTTAACAACGTTAAAAATATAAAACTGTCTAAGAAAAAAAAGTAGAAATCAAAATCTTCTTTGTTCTAAGAACAAAGGTAAAAAACGGTCAAAACAAAACTGTTAAAAAGACAATTTCCTATCTTCCTCTATTCAGCCACTGGCAGCATTCAGTGTCATTAGAGGTTTCTGCCGCAATTGCATAATTGGATTTTATGCAGTATACGTTCAGGAGCTTAGTGCTTTGATGTCTAGTCAAATAGACGACGTGCGTTGCTGGTAGCACTTCATTAATATGGCCGTTTGATGAGTTTAGCATAAAGTCACCATCTTAATTCAACTGTAGAATGTTTTGTTGCGGTACTGCAACATCTTCCCGGGCCGGCGAGAATGCACCAATAATTGTCTTTTCCTTTGCTGCCGTCGATGTAGGGCATGTCAACGCCGTGGGTTGGTCGCAGTTAGTACGGGTGTACTTGCGATTGACACAATTTGTTTTCAGTTTTTGTCTCATCCATCGGAGACACCGTATTAAGGTAGGGTGGCAATAATTAATTAGATTGATTAGAACTTATTATTAATTGGGTTTGGTTATGAAATACGATATATTCGGTTATGAGCAAATATTGCATTAATCAAGTTATTAGTGTGTGTGTGTGTGTGTGTGTGTGACTGAAGGCCCAGTTGGCCATTGATTGCGAACGTCGTAGCTTGCGATAAGGCCGCCGTTGTTTGTTGTTGATATTCTCCGACAGGTTGTGGAGAAGTGCCTGAAAGGCGATATTTGCCGCATCAGTTGCGGCAACGATGTGATTTGTGTTTGTGTTATCCCATTGGTTGAGATCACTTTGGTTATTGTTTGTTGGATCGTATATCCCTGGATCCCCTGAAGCGCGCAAGAACCTCGTTGTCTTGGGCCAGATGGGTAACATAAACAAATCCCAGGAAAAGATCGAAAAGTAAGCGGCGGTACGATCGATCGCCAAACAAAGGAACAAGATTCCGATAAGGATGACAAAGGAGAATGATGGATTGATGATGGAAAAATTCTCTTTGCAGATTGGATGGGAAATTTTCTTTTGCAGATGCGGGATGAGAGGTTCGAATGGGATTTTAAAGATAGAGACAGTTAGTCTATATCGCATAGTCGAACCGAGAGATCCCCACCGAGGAATTCGGTAGAGACAGTCACTTTGGACCCCAACGAGGAGGTCGGTCCGTGAAATGAATTTGTATTAGGTTAAAAAAAGTAACGTCGAGTGTGTAATCTAGCGGGTGAAATTTGAAGTTGTACCTAGTTATTCATTTTGCCACAAACACCTAGCAAGAACACACGGTGGAAGTTCTTGACCTTCTTCCAAATTTTTTACTGCTCTCCTTTTCGCGCCAGCTCTAGCCTGTCGCCATTCTTCCTTTTCCTGACGACGGAATTCTTCTTGCATTTTAGGAATCTCATGCGAATAGTATAGGAGAAAATGCATGTGCACACCCTTAAGCTCTTCTGGAGTTTGCACATCACGTAAGCGATCTAGATCTTCATCTTTAATTAACGCATATCAGCTGGTATTGGGGATTCTGTCGGTTTCATAAGCGTATCCAATTGGTAGTTCCGCATCTTTTCAAATAACTGGAGCGGTTTGTTCTTTGGAGCTGACAGTAAACACCAGCGTGTGTCGTAGTAATAGACTTTCCATAGATCGTCGCACGTTAATCCTGGTTTCACGTGTTCTTCTCTATAGAACGCAATGAACGGCACCTCTAGCCGTTGATTACGCCTACAATCTAGGCCTTGCTTGATCTTTCCCCCCGTGTGTGGTGGCTTACAATAGCGGTCTCGACCTCCAACATCCGTTGATTTCTCTTGTTCGGAAACAGTTGATTTACAAAACGCCTGTTTGTAAAACCATTCAGCTTCATCTTGTATCTCATTGGGTCCCTCTGAAACAGTCGTAACCGGAACTTCGCGCAATTGCATTCGCTTAGGAATATCCGTTTTACGGATTTCATTGTCCAAATCCGTAAAGTGACCTCTTTCCAATTCACTAGGTTCGTATTCGGGTTCATATCCGTCCTCGTCATAATTAGTGAAATCCTCATAGTCGAAATCTACACCGAAACTGTCCGGACATTCTTGCAATGACACGTCAGTGACTACAAGACGTCTTTTCTTCTTCTTCTCGGCAATTGGCCTTCCTTCGTCGTATACAATTAAATCCTCAGCATCAGACTCCGATTCCTCATCATCATTGAAATGTTTTGCCGTCTCAGTTTCCCTGCGACTACGTTCAGAGCGGCGTTCAACATCGTCTTCGTCGTCGAATAGCTGTTCGGCTATAGCCTCACGTGCTGAACCTTCACCGACGTGCTGTTCCTCTCCATCACTTTCTTCGTCCTGTGTACGACGCAGACGCTTGGAACGCTTTCTGCGTTCGACTTTCAAACCAAGATTCTCCTCAATAAGGTTACAGTCGTCGTCTTCCAGTCGGTCGTCCAACTCGTCATCATCATTGTAAAGCCATTTCGGGGAACGGCCTGAAGCACCAGTGTCTTCACCATCACAGCCGTCCTCTTCAATCGGGTTATCATCGATGAGATCCTTCAGTTCTTCACGTAACACATCATCGTCATGTTCCTCCTCTTCCTCAGTGCTGTCGGCCATCTTCCTGAGTTTCTTCCTTTCATGTGGCTCCAATTCCTCCTCATCCTCAGATTCTTCCGCTTCCGAGTCCCAGAATTCTTTCATACACTGCCTTTGGGCATCCAATTTTGCATTAACCTCTGCAGCTCGCGCATCCATTTTTGCCTAAAACTCTGCAGCTCGCACGTCGAATTCTGCGTGAACGTCTGCAGCTCGCGCGTTCAATTTTGCCATCATCATCCTGAACATCTCCGAAATGTCCAACGGTGGCGAACTCTTCTCCGTTACATTGGCACCATCTTGATTCGCTGTTTCTTCTCCATCCGGATAGTTTCCTCACATTCTGATCCGGTGTTTTGTTTCCGTCGGTTCCATAGCCTTGAATGTTCTATTGTTCATAGTCTCCAGTTTTCCATTACTTTATAGAATATTCTAGTACTTTGTTTCGGACTTTCTCGAATATTCTAGTGCTGATTGTCATATGCGTCACAATATAAATAAGTATCTATAATAATTTTCTACATTTTGTCGTGTATCCATTAGTGCTAAGACTTATTATTCACTCAGCTACCTGTTTTTGTTTTTCTTTTCTTGTAATTTTAGAATCCAAATATCACAAGCGGATTCGCCCACAGCATGTTACGTAAGAAAAACACAACCCAATTCGGTATGTGATATTTTATCAGAACATTGAATAAATGACAAAAGTGGTCAACAATTGGCAGGGGTTTGAAAATTCAATTCAATCCAATTCCTTTACCACTATAATGAAAATACCACCATTTTAATAAATAATAAATAATAAATGATTAAGGGAAAACTACAAGAAAAAACCCTTATTTGAAACTTAAGACTAATATTGCACAGCTTTCCGGTTATTTTGTGTAATAATGACCTCGATATAATTTTCATAGACAGAGTACATAGGTAGACGGGAAACGAGAACATTGTCAGAAATTGATCTTGTCAATAAGGAATTCTACCGGTTTAATGAAGTTCATGTGTCGAATAATGCCATGACAAATTCAATTACACAATTACAGAGGCGCCGTACAGGAGTATAGCTTGAAAAATGGTTCTAAAAATTATAATTTTATTTTCGAGGCTAAGCTTTGACTTTCTACACACTATAACTCTTACGACTTTGTTTATTTTGTCAATTGTGGTAGTGATGTATTTTTGGAAGATAAGTTTTTTATCTAGAATAATACCTAGATATCTACAGTCTTCGGACCAATCAATATCAACTGTACACATACTGAGTTTAGTACCATTTGGTAGGTAGCAGAGCTTCCTACATCTCGAAAACCAGACAGCTTGTGTTTTATTACCATTTATTTTTATTTTCTAATTCCTGTAATATACTGTTAGTTTGTCAAGAGCTGCTTGCAAAGAGTTGTAGGCATTAGTGAATAAGGCACCCGAAGAGAAAATGGGCGTATCATCGGCAAACATAGCTACCTGAATGTTTTCACCTAGACATGGTAAATCTGCTACAAATAATGTGAATAATATGGGACCGACGACCGAGCCTTGTGGTACACCATAGTGGATTTGGCGAGTAGAGGATTTATCGGTTCCTATCATCATCATCATCATCATCATCGGCACTACAACCGGGAACCGGTCTTGGCCTTATTTAGCAAGTCCTGAGGCTTGTTAAATTTTCCATATTGATTTATTTTTTCTGGGCAAGGTCATTAGTCTTGCGCCAGAGGCTCCCCGACGGGCAATCGAACCCCGGTCTCCCGAATGACAGGCGGGTATCGGTTCCTATACTCACAACATATTTTCTCGAACGAAGGAAGGTCTGGATAATTTTGATAAGCGGTATTGGCAGCTTAAGTTTTAGTAGCTTATAAATCAAGGCATTGTTCAATGTCCGGCGACGTGCTTCCTCGGTTGAGGGAAGAGCGGGGACCTTTTATTATTCCTTTTCTTCTTTTGCTGGTCCTGTACGCACAACAATCTTATTACAACTTTTCCACTCTGCTGATAGAAGGCAGTCACATCCGCAAATAGTTAAACCAATTAGATCACTCGCTCTGGTTCCTAAGAATTCTCCAAGTATTATGATCCGCGTCCCAGGCGGACCTTCCTTTGGTGAAAGTCCAGTTACAACTGGTTGAGGCGCCATTAACAAGAAAAACCCTTTTTTAAATTCAACGGCTCAACTTAGGGGTTCTTAACTCAACTTTCCAAACTCACAATTCAACTTACAATCTCAAACGAACTTTATGAACTGAATTTTTTCTCTATTCTCTAATATTCTTCTGTGACTTTTCACATCAATCAATTTGGACGAAAATCCAAGTTGCTATGTTTTGAATAAATAAAAAGGTGCAGGTTATTAAGTGTGCTGTAACTGGTAATATTGTGAATGTTTATGAATGGTATGTATTAAGTGAGAATGTAATATATGTTAAGTGAAGTTTTTAAGGATGTGTTAGGAGATTCAGTGTTAAATTTAATAAGGGTAGTATTCTGGAATACAACATCCCACCCTTCTTCGAGAAAGAAAATTATCCTTGAAGAGAATAATTTTCTAGTAACTATATATTAAATTAAGATTAATTAAAAACTTGGATTTTCGTTCAATTACATTACAAAGGTTTTCAAAATTAATCTTTCATCAAAGGTTACAATAATCAAAAAGTTCTTAATACTAGAAAAATAATCTATTTACATTATATATTAACTAAATTTTTTCAATAATCAAAAAGTTCTTAACACTAGAAAAATAGTCAAAATAGTCTATTTACATTACATATTACCTAACTAAATTTAAATATTTCTCCTTGGAACCTTTTGTTTTCTTATCCAAAAGTTATTATTACTTATTATATTAATTATATAATATTAATATTATTGTTTCAAAATTCTCATTTCCGTTCGAATATATATATTAATTCCAAAATTTCCAATACATATATTACCTCTAAAATTTCCTTTCTTTCCTTTTCCGTTCGAATATATATAAATTCTAAAATTTCCAATATATATTACCTCTAAATTTTCTTTCTTTCGTCCCCCTCATTAACTTTTTTTTTTTTTTTTTTTTCTTTTTTTTTTTCATTTCCGTCATTTCCTACAATTGTTAGATTATTTCATATATATTGAATAATAAAACAAAGGCCATTTTTTATGTGTTTATCTTTTCCTTAAATTTATGGAAAAGTTTCCAAAACCTTTCTGGGCCTATTACTATGATGATTGAATAAAGATGATTATTACCAAAAATCTTCTTGAAAAATGATCTTAAATAATTTAAATGACGGTGTAACCTTTTATTTTTTTGTATTTTGCATTGGAATAAAGTTTTATTGTTGTAAAAAAAGACTTGTAATGTATTTATATAGTTACTCTTTACAAAACCTATTTTAGTTAAATTATTATTTTCATTTTTTATTATTTCGTGTTTGAGTAAGTGTTTGTGTTTGTTTTCGTTGTTTAAAATATTTATTGTTTTCGGCTTAGTGTTGTCATTGTCCATAGCTTTAACCGCTGTCGGAACGTCTACCTTTTCAGTCTTACTCACTGCTGATGGATCGTTTAGTTTCTCAGTCTCATTTACTGATTCGTATAGTTCTTCAGACTTATTAGCTGTTAGAACATCTTGGTTCCCAGTCCTATTTGCTGTTTAAACTATTTCTTCAGTTATATCTGCTGTAGAAACATTCAATCCTTCAGTCTTTGCTGCAGAAAAGATTTGTTCATCAGTATTAGCTGCTGGACTGACTTGGGTTTCGATTTTTATTGCAACTTTTGGGTCTTCAGTCTTTAACACTGCTGAATTTTCAGTCTTTGTTGCTGAAGTGTCGGGGTTGTCTATTGGGATAGCCGGAATGTTAGGGATTTCTGTTTGTATATTTTCTGCAGGATCCGAATTTTCAGTCTTTAATACTGCTGAGTTTTCAGTCTTGGTTGCTGAAGTGTCTGGGTAATCAATTGGGATAGCTGAAATATTAAGGATATCAGTCTTTAATATTGCTGAAAATTTCGAATTTTCAGTCTTAGTTGCTGAATTATTTTCCAGAATTGCAGTCTGAATCGGAGTCATTATATTAGGGTTTGGTTTAACTTCTTTTATATTTGTATTTATAGCTTTATTGGAATTAGTCATACGGTTAGGATAATCATAAGCTGGTTCAAGGTAAATTTGGGTAGGAGTTTCATTAAATTGGTCGTTATCTATTTCCGAAGATCTAATGCTGTAAATAGAAAAATTTTGTTTGTCTTCCATAAATTTTGGTTGGCGTCTGGCCTCGTTTTCCGACTCTTGCACCCGAGAAAAGTGAACATTTTGCTTGTTGTTTTGTCTATTGGTGGTTCTAGAATATTCACCAAAACGATTTTCAGAGTTTGTAGGATTATTTCGGAATGGGTTACGCGTTGTTGTACCTTGTTGGTAATTTGTTGAAGACGCTCCATTCCTAGATATCTTGTATCTACACTCATTCTCTGTGTGATTATTCCGTCCACAGAAATTGCATAAAATGTTATATTCCCTTTTTATGGGTTGTCTATTCGGAAAAAAGTTGGATTGCATGTTCCGATAACATGTGTCCTGTGTATGCCCTGACTTACCACAGGTTTGGCAGACTATACGATTGAATGTAGGTTTTTCATTGTATTGATATGACCTGGGAGAGTTGTCCATTCGAGCGGCATGTGACACTACATGTGCAATCGACTGTTTTAAATTGTTTCCCCCATGGACTTTAGCTAGTATCTTTAGCTGTTCGTTGTTTAGTCCATCCTCAAATGTTTGTACGGCCAATTTTTTGTTTTCTTCCATTAAGAATTCCCTAACCACCGCGTCTGCTGTTATTTCACACGTGGCAGAGTTTAGAGTCCTTAGAGCATTCGCGACTCTATCGCCGTATTCCCGGACGGTTTCTCTGTAGCGTTGTTTCAGAGAAATCAACTCATTGTGTGCCGTCGACCGAGATTGCTCCTCTTTATATTCCGATTCTAATTTTTCTTTTAAATCCTCCCACTTAGCGATTTGGCTATACCTAATCAGATCGTAAGCATGACCCTCTAGTCTATTTTTGACTAGCTCTAAAAATGTCTCGTATATATCCGGGTCTGCCTTCTTTATGGATCTAAATAAAACGTCTCCCCCGGAAATAAATTTACCTAAGTCGCAGGGTTTCCCGTCAAAGGTAGGGACGATTCTGAAAACATCAGAAATTCCGACAGAAAGAGCCATTTCAGGGGGTTTAATGTGTATCTGTTGATAGTGGATTTGTTCTTCCCCCTGCCTAGCCGCCTGTCTCGTGTAATATGGACTCGTAATAGTGAAAATTTAAAATAAAAGGCGAAAATTCGTTATCAATTCTTAAAAATATGGTTAACTTAAAAATATGGTTATGGAAAAATTGGCCTTTCTTTTGGTTATTCAATATATATATATATATAGGAGAGAAAAATAAATTGGTCCCAAAACTGAAAAGAAAGAAAATTCGACGAGAAAGAAAGAAAAAAAACGGAAATGTCGTCGAAATACTGAAATGAGAATTTTCAAAATATAGATAGAAATTTCTATCCAAAAAAAAATTTTTTTTTTTTTTTTGAAAGAGAGAGCTTCCAAGTAGAAAATATTCCTAAAAAGTAGAGAGAAAAGTCGCTATTAAAAAAATTCTTACTCTACTAAATGTTGTTGTACTGTTGATAGCAGTCTTGAGTGTTGCTGTTTTTTTTTTATTTTTTTTTTTGTCTTCAGTTTTCTTAGTTGTTTCCTTTGTGTTGTTTTTTTTTTTCTTTTTAGATTAGATTTTTTTTTTTCTTTTCCGCCAGGCAGACTTCACGTCCTAAAGTTGATTGCTCATCCTGGTCTTTGCTGCATACAATTTTTTTTCCTTTTTTTTTTCTTTTTATTTCCTTTTCCGTTCGAATATATATAAATTCTAAAATTTCCAATATATATTACCTCTAAAATTTTCTTTCTTTCGTCCCCCTCATTAACTTTTTTTTGTTTTTTTTTTTTTTAATGCTCATTTTATCTAAAATGCGAAACTCGCTTCCTTTATTTCTTTCCCTTCTTAATGTCCTTTCCAACATCATCAGGATTGTCTGAAGATTCCTTTGCGCGTTTGGCACGAATTCCAACTAATCGTGCATCGGAACGAGCCTTTCTCAGTGTTGCAAATGCGCCGAAGGCCTTCTCGTCCTTAGATACCTCCTTGAAGGTAATTACAGGTGTCGCCTTCTTGATTGGCATAATCTCGCCCTTCAGTTGGGTAGCCAACTAGCATTCCTCGGGTGTAGATTCGCCCTTGCGGACCTTCTTTTCATTTATTGGGAACAAAACAAGTTTAGATTTGTACTCCTTTAGACGCTGAACGTTTTGTTGACGTGATTCGACCGACTTGTTACGACGCCTTCTGTCTACTGAAATGCCAATTGTCTTTGCAAAGCCAGGTGTAAGTCCTGCACCCTTAAGTTCTTCTAATGTAAAACCCCTTCCTTTGCGAACCTTGGTGTGGTAACGAATTGTTGGGCATCTTACTACGGGCCGAAGGAGACCAGCAGCTGGGCGTGGGAACAATTCTTTGGCTTTCTTAATGCGGTTTTGACGTCTTCGGTATTTCCGTGCAGGTTGATTGAACCACGTTCGCACATGCCGTTGCCACCATTTGTGGAAATGGGCATTCGCAATCATGTTATTTCCCTTACCCATCTTGGATAATTATTTTTATCTATCTTGTCGCAACAACGATATGGAAAAGTTTCCAAAACCTTTCTGGGCCTATTACTATGATGATTGAATAAAGATGATTATTACCAAAAATCTTCTTGAAAAATGATCTTAAATAATTTAAATGACGGTGTAACCTTTTTTTTTTTTGTGTTGTTTTAAATTTTGTTTTCTGTTTCGGGATCCCGTTATCTGGGCATCCCACCTTTTTCTTCTTCTTATTTGGTTATTTCTCTTGTGTTGTCTTTTCTTCTTATAATCAATTTTTTTTTTGTTTTAAATTTTTGTTTACTTTGTTTTTCGTTGTTCTATGTTTACTTTTTTTTTCGTTGTTTTATGTCGGGGTTTTTTTTTCTTATTTTTTTTCTTGAAAAAAAAATTTTTTTTTTTTTTTTGTTTTTCTTCTTATGTTTTGGTTATTTCTCTTGTGTTTTTTCTTCTCTGTTCTTTGTTTTTTCTTGAAAAAATTTTGTTTTCTTACAAAAAAAAGTTTTTTTTTTTTGTGTTGTTTTAAATTTTGTTTTCTGTTTCGGGATCCCGTTATCTGGGCACCCCACCGCTGCCACCAGTGTTGATTGTCCGGCGCCGTGCTTCCTCGGTTGAGGGAAGAGCGGGGACCTTTTATTATTCCTTTTCTTCTTTTGCTGGTCCTGTACGCACAACAATCTTATTACAACTTTTCCACTCTGCTGATAGAAGGCAGTCACATCCGCAAATAGTTAAACCAATTAGATCACTCGCTCTGGTTCCTAAGAATTCTCCAAGTATTATGATCCGCGTCCCAGGCGGACCTTCCTTTGGTGAAAGTCCAGTTACAACTGGTTGAGGCGCCATTAACAAGAAAAACCCTTTTTTAAATTCAACGGCTCAACTTAGGGGTTCTTAACTCAACTTTCCAAACTCACAATTCAACTTACAATCTCAAACGAACTTTATGAACTGAATTTTTTCTCTATTCTCTAATATTCTTCTGTGACTTTTCACATCAATCAATTTGGACGAAAATCCAAGTTGCTATGTTTTGAATAAATAAAAAGGTGCAGGTTATTAAGTGTGCTGTAACTGGTAATATTGTGAATGTTTATGAATGGTATGTATTAAGTGAGAATGGTATGTATTAAGTTAGAAGTTTTTAAGGATGTGTTAGGAGATTCAGTGTTAAATTTAATAAGGGTAGTATTCTGGAATACAACAGCATCGTGCCATACCGTATCAAAGGCTTTTGCGATGTCCAGAAGAACCAGTCCCGTTGACTCCTTGTCGAAGAATTTACCAGCTATGTGGTGTTTAATGCGCAAGACTTGATGGATTGTGCCGTGACCACTACGGAAACCGAACTGAAAGTTTGGTAGATGTTATTGGCTTCCACGAAACGATCAATCTTTTCCTTAATAATTTTTTCTAACAGCTTACTCAGACAGCTAGGTAGACTAATAGATGTGTAGCTTTCGGGGCTGTTCTTCGACTTGCCGGGTTTCGGGATAGGTATTAGTTTTGCTGTTTTCCAACAGTCCGGAAAATAACAGTTCCATAGTTAGTTATATAACAGATCAATTGAAAAGTCCCCGGCCTTCCATAGTACTCGTAAAACACATTTTTTTGCCAAAATTCGTTTTTTTTATTCAACATAATTCCCTTCGAGGGTGATACACTGATTATAGCAACCCTCCAACTTTTCGATACCTTTTTTGTAGTACGATTTGTCCTTTGCTTCAAAATAGGCCTCAGTTTCGGCGATCACCTCTTCATTCGACGAAAATTTCCTCCCAGCGAGCATTCTTTTGAGATCTGAGAACAGGAAATAGTCGCTGGGGCCCACATCTGGAGAATACGGTGGATGCGGAAGCGATTCGAAGCCCAATTCATGGATTTTTGCCATCGTTTTCACTGACTTGTGACATGGTGCATTGTCTTGGTGAAGCAGCACTTTCTTTTTCTTCAAATGCGGTCGTTTTTCGGCGATTTCGTCCTTCAAACGGTCCAATAACGCTGTTGATGGTCCTTCCTTTTTCAAGATAGTCAATGAAAATTATTCCGCGCGCATCCCAAAATACAGACGCCATAACCTTGCCAGCCGACTGTTGCGTTTTTCCACGCTTCGGGGCGGGTTCATCGTGTGCAGTCCACTCGGATGACTGTCGATTGGACTTCGGAGTGAAATGATGGAGCCATGTTTCATCCATTGTCACATATCGACGCAAAAACTCGGGTTTATTACGCTTGATCATCTCCAAACACTGCTCCGAATCATCAACTCGTCGTTGTTTTTGGTCAAAAGTGAGCTCGCGCGGCACCCACTTTGCACAGAGCTTTCTCATACTGAAATATTCGTGAATGATATGATGTACACGTTCAGTTGATATCTTTAGAGTGCCTGCTATTTCATTCAATTTCAATTTACGGTCATTCAAAATCATTTTGTGGATTTTTCTAATGTTTTCGTCGGTAACAACCTCTTTTTGGGCGTCCACTGCGTTCACCGTCTTCGGTGCTCATTTCACCACGTCTAAACTTAGCATACCAATCCTTGATGGTTGATTTTCCTGGGTCGGTGTCTGGAAACTCGTCATCAAGCCAAGTTTTTGCTTCAACTGTATTTTTTCCCTTCAAAAAGCAATATTTTATCAACACGCGAAATTCCATTTTATCCATTTTTTTTCACATTAACAGAAGTTGCTTCACTCAAAATACTATAATTCACAAACTAATGATCCGACATCTGTCAAATTTATACACGCGTCTTTTGAGGGTTAAGGCTAACTAAAAATTATATGGATTTAATTCTAGTGCCGCCATCTATGTCTCAGACCGGGGACTTTTCAATTGACCGGTTAGTTAGTTAGTTAGAAAATGAACGTTATAATAGCAGGTGGACGTGCTTTAATTAATTTGTTGTTAATATTATCAAGACCAGCAGCCTTTTTTGATTTAGATTTTTTTATCAATTCTTTAACTAATATTTGCTAATACTAGTTACGTAAGTACCTTCAGCTGGTGATTGAGAAAGTACATGGATAGTGTTAGCAATTTAAGCCTCAGTATACGCATCGCTTAGATGCATAGATATGAAGTGGTTCTTACTAAACGTGTTAGCAAGTAGGTTCGATTTCTCCACTGAAGAAATAAACAACTTGTGGTGATCTTTCAACGGAGGAATACTTGACCCTCTCTTTTTCATAATTTTTGATATTTTCCAGAACGATTTGCTTGCTTTGTCAAGAGAGGAAAGGTGTTTACGAATATTCCAACACTTGTTCCTATATGCTGAGATTTCTTTTTTAATGAAATTATTCAAGACTTTAACATTAACTAGAAAGCAATCGATTCTATAACGAACTCATTTTCTTCTTTCAGAGTTTCGTAGCCTAATCAGATGTAAGATATTTTCAGGAAGCGGTGCCTTATCAACTGGAGCAGTGGAACATATAGGTATCGCAAGATCGGCCGCTCTATTGATAACAGGAACAAAACATAGGATATCGATGTGCTTGCTGCAGGTTCTATAATGTAGACTGGTATCACCTAGAACCAAGTTCGTGTTTATATATGATTTATAACAATTCCAGTTGGCGGCGGAATAGTTGTGGTATAAACTGGTACGATTTACAACTACTGTATGATTCACTGTGAGGCTGATCGGAAGGTGGTCTGAACTTAACGCATTTAGAGTTAATGGTACTGAGCAGTAATTTGGAATATTAGTGATATATAGATCGAGAGTTGAGGAGTTCTGGTTAGCGGTCGATGGGATATAGGTGAGGAGAAGGGGATAAAGCATAGAAAAACTTGGGCTGGATTCAGTAACATCTAGTAAAATGTTACCCCAGCAGTTTGCCCGAAGACAATTCCACGGCTGATGTCTCGGTTTAGATCATCATATTGTAGCGTTCTACGAACGCACAATTCCGCGCAGGTAAGGTTCCCACCTTCAAAGAACTTACTTACCTGAGAGCGTTGCACGCGCCCACAGACGCGTGCCCCAAAGTCCCACCATAGGGCCTGCAACTCGCAGCCAACGTTGAGACCGACACCAAAAAGCAAGGAACTGAACTTCCCCAAAGCTTTTAATGCCAAGCTCAACATTCGTAAGTCATCATACCTGAAACAAAAAAGAAACATTCAATCCGCCTGCGCCCAGGAACATTCCATTGAATCGGCAATTTCAAACGTCTATGCAATGCAAATTAGCCGACCAACGATGCACGTGCGGGTAGCTGCCATAAAGACCACCAAATCTATCGGCAAACAAAAAAAACGGCAACCGTAATTATCTCAACGAGATAATTCAAATTGTATGAGGTTGAAAACTTACAAGAAAACTACTCCGATCCCACGGTGTCTGTTTGTATTTCACACCCATTAGAAAGATCTAATGGATTTCGGGTGTATTCACAAAAGTCAAACAAAACCCATGAACCATGCATCCATGCAAATTGCAGGATATCTTTCGGCCTTCGCGCCAGATGTGTTATGTAAATAAGGCGGCATACAACTGACAACCGTCGAACTGAATTTTGACCACCACCACGGATGGTGATAATGATGTTCGATGATGAGCGAGTTTCTTCTTTCAGGAATGAAAAATCACCCCTGGGACGTGATAACATGCTGCTAACAGAAATTCGGAAGTTCTGTTAGCAGAGCAAGTAGGAAAATTTTTGCATGTAGATACAGATACCAGTTTGGAATCTGGATATCTGTGTGGGCAGACAGACAGTCTGATTTCGATAGCCATATCGGGTGGTATATTTCGCGCAACGAAGAGAGATTTTGATCGTCAACGCGACGAGACGCCTAGTGAATATCGATGTTTGGTTTAGAGCGAATACCGCTGACTTTTTGGCGTGTGCTGGTAACGTTAATCCGGAGTAGTGTCGGGTAGAAAGATCGTTGGGTGTACCAACAGTAACCCTTGTATTAAATGATCGATAATATCGCGTGGAATAAGAAAGTCGTGTGTGCGCAATTGAACAGTAAAACCGAAATTGCTTGATAATGTTCAGTAAAAATATAAGTTAGACCAAATAAAAAGTCCAATAATAAATCAGATTTATACACGAAACTTTCGACTTGTTTTATTGGTGAGATCGTCTCCGTTTCCGATTGTTCTAATTCCTTTCACCTGCGAACAGTGTTCGGCGGAGCACTGCACCAGTTATACCCCGGCTATTTAAACCGCCAAAGTGGTGACTGCCCGACGCGCGAATTTAAAAGTGAACACGCACCAAATATAAATAAGAACACGCGAAAGACAATATAAAAAGTGAATACGACCGAAAACGAACGCGACTTAAAACGCAGACAGTGCCGAAAAATTACAAAAATAAAACAGTGCCGAAAAACAACACAGACAGTACCAGTAAAGGAAGAGTTCCAGTGCCAGTGCCAGTGCAAAGTGACCCAAAAGCCAACTAGCGAGAGTTCCGGTCAAAAGTGCACACCTGAAAGCAGCCCATCTTCGCCACCACGACGCCCACGAACGAAGGACATCTCCGGATAAACCGCAAGTTTTTTTTTAATATAAAATTTTTTTTTTATGTACATTTTTTTTTATATAATTGATTCCTTTTGTGTGTGCCTTCAGTGTGTAAAAGTTTAAGGTAAAAGCTCCTTCTGAGTTACAACCAGAAATTCATTATAGATTGATTAAGCTCCTTCAGAGCCGAAAAGGATAAATGTGTAAAGCTCCCTCCGAGAAAAATTTTAAGACGAAAACGAACAATTTGTAAAACTTAATTGTATTAATTGTTTGCTCTATCCGCTGCAGTCAAGTGGAATTACGTCAAAACCCTTTCCCTTTTAAATTAACTAAGCAGCTATTTGTAGCTTTATCGCCCAACGCTTCGAAACGCCGCACAGGTCCAGGCTCCTCTGAACGAATACCTAGTAGGAGCCAAACGAAACGACAAACGACCGATTCAATGGACCGAGTCAGCTGACCAAGCTTTTCGCTTATCGAAAGAGCAGCTGGCGAATGCAACTTTACTTCGACATCCCATCGAAGGAGCCCCATTGTCCATACAGTGTGACGCTTCCGACACTGCAATTGGGGCCGTACTCGAACAAGAGTGCGATGGTAAATGGGAACCGCTGGGCTTCTTCTCAAAAAAATTGAACCCGACCCAGCGACGATACAGTGCCTACGACAGGGAGTTACTAGCGATTTACTCCGCAGTAAAGTACTTCCGGCACATGGTCGAAGGACGCCAGTTGACGATCAAAACTGATCACAAACCACTGGTGTACGCTTTCCGAAAGATAGCGGAAAGTTCAACTCCACGACAGGAACGGGACCTGGATTTCATCGGTCAATTTAGCACCCGAATCGAATATGTTCCAGGTGCAGACAATGTAATTGCAGACGCCTTTTCGCGTATCGATGCAATTAAACTCCGTGCGCAAATCGATGATGCCGACTTGGCACAAGCGCAAGGAGAGGACCATCAACTCGAGTCCCTATTGAAAGCGGAGACAGCACTAGTTCTGCGTAAACTTCCTTTCAACGACTCAAACGATGAAGTCTGGTGTGATGTATCGACAGGGACAGCTTGCCCCTACATCCCAGAAAAGTTTCGAAGGAATGTGTACGAAACATTCCACAACCCAGCCCACCCAAGCGGACGCGCAACCGCTGCGGCCGTCCGACGTAAATTCGTCTGGCCACATATGGCCAAAGACATCACAAATTGGGCACGTAATTGTTTGCAATGTCAACGTTGCAAAGTCGATCGACACAACGTGCTACAACCGCTACAACTACCGACAGTTCTTTTAGGCTTGCGCACAAGCATAAAAGAAGACCTGGGAGCCTCAGCAGCAGATCTGACTTACGGAACCAATCTGCGCCTCCCAGGAGAGTTCTTCGCCGATGGAGAACCACCGCTCGAACAGTTGCCAAATTTGGAAAACCTACGCAAACTCATGCGAAGGGTCAGAGCAACACCTGTCGCCAGACACGGTTTCAAGAGGATATTTGTTCACCCAGAGATGGACAGCTGCATGCACGTCTTCATCAGGGTGGACAAAGTTAGGAAACCTCTAGAACCGCCCTACGAAGGACCATACAAGGTGCTGGATCGAATAAACGACCGTGTTTTCTCCGTTGACATCGACGGCAAGCCGTACACCGTCAGTGTCGAAAGACTGAAACCGTGCCACCTGGAACTACCACCAGATACCGTACTGGGAGAAGTGCATCAACAACCAGCGGTGGCAGCCGAAACCTGCCCTGTATACCACCCACCAAACTCCCACGAAACACCAGGCACGGCAAGAGTCGAGAATCAACCAAACCCTCGCGAAATGGTCGCGCGCGGGGCATCGGACATCCTACACGGACCGATAACGCGGCAGCGCGCCCGAGATCTGTGCGCACAAGAAGACGCTGCGAAGATTCTCAATGTACGGCAACCTGAAACCCCAACTTCTGACAAGCGAAAAAGAACGACGAACGCCATAACTTTCGCTCCTCTACCACCCAAACACCGCCCAATACGGAAGGGAGCACGCCCATAAAACTCAACTAAACCCCCCAAGCAACTAACTACTTCATATCGTGACTACGTCACTAGGGGGGGTGTGATGTAGCGTTCTACGAACGCACAATTCCGCGCAGGTAAGGTTCCCACCTTCAAAGAACTTACTTACCTGAGAGCGTTGCACGCGCCCACAGGCGCGTGCCCCAAAGTCCCACCATAGGGCCTGCAACTCGCAGCCAACGTTGAGAGCAAGTAGGAAAATTTTTCCATGTAGATACAGATACCAGTTTGGAATCTGGATATCTGTGTGGGCAGACAGACAGTCTGATTTCGATAGCCATATCGGGTGGTATATTTCGAGCAACGAAGAGAGATTTTGATCGTCAACGCGACGAGACGCCTAGTGAATATCGAGGTTTGGTTTAGAGCGAATACTGCTGACTTTTTGGCGTGTGCTGGTAACGTTAATCCGGAGTAGTGTCGGGTAGAAAGATCGTTGGGTGTACCAACAGTAACCCTTGTATTAAATGATCGATAATATCGCGTGGAATAAGAAAGTCGTGTGTGCGCAATTGAACAGTAAAACCGAAATTGCTTCATAATGTTCAGTAAAAATATAAGTTAGACCAAATAAAAAGTCCAATACTAAATCAGATTTATACACGAAACTTTCGACTTGTTTTATTGGTGTGATCGTCTCCGTTTCCGATTGTTCTAATTCCTTTCACCTGCGAACAGTGTTCGGCGGAGCACTGCACCAGTTATACCCCGGCTATTTAAACCGCCAAAATATCACCATCGGCACTACAACCGGTATCCCTTCTTAGCCTTATTTAGCAAGTAAAATTTGTTAAACTTTCCATAATAATTTGTTTTTCCGGGTGTTGGAGACGGAGCAGCACACGATGGCAACACTGGATGCGGACAGCGCAGGCACTACTGAATGCAGTCATGACAACACAAATAACAAATGTCAGAAAACAGCTGACATTCAATAATATGTAAATGAGCTGACACTTCAAATTTCTAATTCAAGAGACAAAGTATCAACAAAGACTAAATCAAGATAAACGCACAACTTAGTTCATAGTTAGAATATATTTAATCAGGAAAATAACGTATTACCTTACAAACATAAATAGTCTCCACCGACTTCCCTTTGGCGAGAAGACAAACTTTGGGATTTCAACAAATTGAGGTAATTCCTTTCGGTTTGTGTTTGAACATTCGGATTTGCCATTGTTTTCAGCCAACGGCAAAGAACACAAATACATTTAGTGCTTACACCGCCATTCGCTCGTCGTTCGTCAAGCGACAAACATCGTAAGACGGTGAGCAGTTCTAAAACAAAGAATATCGAGTGCGTGTGTGCGTGAATTCGTGAATAATGTGTTTTTCGCAGTTCGGCCGGCGTTGCACGGCGAAAAAAGAAAAAAAAAAAAAAAAAAACGAGTGGGTGTGTGTCTCGAACCCAAAATGGGAAAGACGAAGAGCGTCGAATTAAAAATGGCACACTCATGTGTAGTCGCTAATTCAAAAACAATAAAAAAAATTACCAAAAGGAAGAACGAAGTGTCAATTATAGATGACAGCCCAGTGGCAAATAAAGTCCGCTCAAACCTGTCAATGGAACGACAAAAATCATATGTGACGAAAAAAACCGTCACAGAAGAAAATGTACCTGCCAAGGATACTTGTTACTCAGGCGCAGGGAACAACTTTAAGGAATTGGAGATGCTGGAGTCAAACATTCCCGAAAGAGACGATGACCTAAACAGCTTAATTGCTGATCTCATCAAAAAACGCGAAGAACTTTCCAAACAAGTACGAGCAGCCCTGGAAGAGCGAAACAAAAGACGGAATGAAACCGAAGCAAAAAGAGAGCAAAAAACAAATCACCAGCAGCATCAACATTCGCTACAAATAAGCGAAACAATGGACGCTCAACACCAGCATCACAAACAACTGCAGCAGACAAAGACAGCCAAGGTCGAGCAACAACAGCAACCAAAAAAGGAAAAAATACCTCCAATTGTCATCAGTTACATAGAAGCGAAAGATTTAATGAATTTGGGTGAGTTGACTTGTAAAGAATTTAAAACAAAAAGAATTAGTGCTGAAAAAACTAGAATTTTGTGCGAAGACCTAGAACAGCCATACTCAACCTGCGGCCCGCCGAGCTTTTTTGTGCGGCCCTAAAGACATTCATAGTTTACAAAATCTGGCATTCTATATTTCGTATATCTTGAGATTAATTTTGACTTTGACGTGCAGATAGTGACACCCGAAGAGGATTGTCTTTGTCGCATAAATATACCAAACCACCCACCGTTGTCGTGTCAATATCAGATCTGGTATAGAGTGTTGCTGTTGCACACGCTAGATTTATTCCCAAAAAACAAACATTTGACAGACAAGTATGCGCGCAAATAATTTTTCTTGTGGCAACACATAAATGTTTGACAGCTCCAGTGTTGTGGCTTTATTTCAAGTAAACATTATGGGGAACACGGATACAATAGCATTTTTTGCTGTCTTATATAATATTGTATTGTTATAATTTAATTACCCATAATGGCGGGAGTGTCTTCGAAATGTAAACGAAAAACATCTGGCGAAAAGAGAGTGTTCCAAGACAATTGGGAAGAAGAATATTTCGTTGTTGCAAATAAACATGGTTCGACCACATGTTTGATCTGTCGTGAGAGTGTTATTTTAAAA
This sequence comes from Microdon myrmicae, assembly GCA_963931805.1. Lineage (NCBI taxonomy): Eukaryota > Metazoa > Arthropoda > Insecta > Diptera > Syrphidae > Microdon > Microdon myrmicae. Next base: position 124,102,700 of record OZ007502.1, on the reverse strand, counting down.
AAATATAATATTCTTCGTCATTATACCACAAAGCACAAAACATTTAATGTAACTTTTCCTCGTGGCCCCTTAATAAGACGTGAAAAGTTAACATTCTTCAAGAAGTCTTTACAACATCAACAAAATATCATATCAATGGCGGTATCACATGACGCAGCGGTGACAAGAGCGTCGTATGAAATTTGTTACATACTTGGTAAACATATGAAACCATTTACTGACGCAGAGGTTGTGAAAGAATGTTTCCTCAGTGCTTCCAACATATTATTTGATAAATTTAGCAATAAAAGTCAAATAATATCTCAGATCAAAAGTATGCAGCTCTCTGATTCTACCTTTGCTAGACGCATTGAAGATATTGCTAAACACATATTTAATCGCATCATAGAAGATATGAAGAAATGCAAATATTTTAGTTTGGCTTTTGATTCTAGCACCGATATTTCAGCAACATCACAATGTTCCGTTTTTGTTAGATATTGTACCGGACAAAATGAATTTTCAGTTCATGAAGATTTTTTGAAACTTCTTCCTATGAAAAATCAAACCAAAGGGACGGACTATCTCAATACTATCAGTACATTTTTGGAAAACAATGATATTGATATTAAAAAATTGGTTTGTGTATGCACAGATGGACGTCCTTCAATGATCGGATCTGAAAAAGGATTTATTACTTTATTGAAAAAGAAATATAATTTAACAAATCTCTTATCTTTCCACTGTATCATTCACCAAGAGAACTTAGCAGCACGTATATCCATTGCCGAAATAGACGCCGCAATGAAGACTGTAATAAGTATAGTTAATTATATTAGAACACAAGAACTGAACCACAGGAAATTTAAAAGTCTTTTGGAAGAATTGAACAGTAACTATAGTGACGTCCTTTTACATACCTCGGTGAGGTGGCTAAGCCGAGGAAAAGTTCTGGAACGGTTTTATTCTTTGAGGCATGAAATTATTTTGTTTTTATAGCAAAATAATAAAATTTACATCGAACTTGACAATGATGGATGGTGGTGTCTTTTGGCTTTTCTGTGTGATATCGCAGAAAAACTTAATGAACTCAAGCGTGGCTTACAAGGCGAAAATAAAATCATTACGCAGATGGCGAATAAAGTATTTGCTTTTGAAGAGAAACTAAACATCTACCACGAAGAAATAGAGAACCAGGTATTCCATAACTTTCCAACTATAATAAAAGCTAATCAAGAAGGTATACATGTTTCTGAAGAAAACTATACGATATTTTTAAATTATTTAGCTGCCTTGGCTAAGGAATCTAAGAGCAGATTTCAGGACTTACGTTGTATCAAGAATTGTTTGTTACTCATAGAAAATCCCTGGCACCTAGAAACAGCCACTATAACAAATTTAGCTGCATTGGGATATAATTATGCAGAGCTTTTTGACGAATTTATTGAATTTAAGAACGATACTAATCTGAAAGCTATTTTTGAAGAAAAAAGAGAAGGAAAGGAGTACATCCATTTTTGGAAATTAGTTCCAGAAAAATACAAGACTGTAAAAAATTGTGCCTTCCTGCTCCTCACATTGTTTGCATCAACATATCTTTGTGAATCATCATATTCCAAAATGAAATATGCAAAAAACGTATACAGGAATCGACTTACTGATTCTCACCTTGATGACGCATTGAGGGTAGCATGCAGCAATTATAAGCCCGATTTGTCAAAATTTATTGAAAATTTATCACAATATCAAATATCACACTAATTTTGTAATAAACGATACATGTTAGTTTTGAGTTTTACTTTTATCACAATTTTAATATTTAATGAACCGTATGCTGATAGAAGTGATATATACTATTACACGACAAACCCCCCCCCCCCCCCCCCCCCTGCCGGCGGTTTTGATTTGCCACGGTATCACTTGCGGCCCGCGAAGCTTTACAAATATATGTAGGTGGCCCGGAGTCAAAAAAGGTTGAGTATCACTGACCTAGAAGGTTACAATAAAGTAAAGTCTGCTTTGGGAAGGGCAAAAACCGAGTACTACACGTACACCCCAAAATCAGAAAAATCAATTTCCATGCTCTTAAAAGGAGTTGATCCTTCGTTCTCCCCAGAAGAGATACTCGAGGAATTAAAAACGGTTGAAACAGCTAGTTTAAAATTTACAGGTGTAAAACCGTTTTCAACTGCGAATTCTAGAAAGTGCAACCGCAAATTGCCTTTCTACATTGTATCTCTAAGTCCTAATAGTAAAGTTGATGCGCTTAGACATATAAAATGTCTAAGCCACCAAATTATAAGTTGGGAAAAAATTAGAAAATCTGAGCGAGTACTGCAATGTATGCGCTGTCAACGACTTGGACACGTTGCATCAAACTGCAATATGAAATTCAGATGCGTAAAATGCCTCGCTGACCATAACATGGGCGAATGTCCGCTGGGAAAGGAACAGCTTCCGGATAGGGAAACACTGTCATGTGTACTGTGTAAAAATACAGGACACACGGCAAATTTTAGGGGTTGTCCCAAATTTCAACATATGAAGTTAAAGTGGGAATCAAAACAAAAGCAAGTGGTAGAAGAGAAAAAAATTAAAACTCGTTCTTATAATAATTTCGTTGCCCCGCGTGTAACATATGCACAAATCACGGGCAATTCTATGCAACGAGTCCCCGTGGAATCCTCACATACCAATGGGCAAATACCGGCAGTAGATGCACAACCTGAGATATTAAATATGATATCGGCCATGCAAACACAATTTGCTAATTTTCAAAAAATATTGACGGAACAAATGGCCCGAATAGATATGCTCTGTTCGGCTGTGTTTTCAAATAACTCCTTTCATCAAAATCTTCGACCCTCTAACTGAACTAAAACTAAAAATTATTTCGGTGAACGCAAATTCACTAATACACATAGACAGAAGAGATAATCTAGGCAACATGCTTGAAGTCGAATCCCCTGATGTACTTTTGGCTAGTGAAACTAAGCTAAACCAAAGGCACAAAATTGTCTATAAAAACTATAAGATAATCAGACGTGACAGGCCACATTCTACTCAAGGGGGTGGGGTTGCAGTTTTAATTAAAAAAGGTCTTTATCATAAGGTAATTTATAGTACAGAAGTACACAAATTTCAGGTGCTGGAAGCCTGGAATATATATTCCGTTGAGAAGTCAAAAGCACCTGTATGTGGTCTCCATTTATGCCCCTCAAGCTACCCAGTGTAAGCAATTTATCAATGAAATTGATATGCTATTTCGACACCTGAAATTAGATTCGGAAAACAACTATTTCCTAATAGCGGGTGATTTCAACGCCAAGCATAGTGCTTGGGGTAACTTAACCACGAACATAAGGGGCAATGCTTTATATGATTGGTGGCAAATGAATGCTATCGAGCGCAGATTAGAATTGTACGCTACAAGTACACCGTCTTATCCTAAAGGAAATTCATTTCTGGATTTACTTATGATCGACGATCGAATAAACTTGCCAGGCACAGATCTAACTACGCGAAACTGTCTTCGCACAATCGATTACGATAGCGATCACTACGGATTTGGAGCCATAATTGAAGTCCCAAATGAACAATATTCACTAGAGCAGTTCGAACAGATCCACTCGTTCAATTTTCGAAAAGCTCACTGGTCACGCTTTGATCGATTAATAAAAAAAGAACTTCGTAACAGTGCCATAGACCCACCGACTATTAGAAACCTCCATAACGACGAAATCGATCATTACTTAACAACATTGGACGATATTATTACCAATGCAATGAATCGCTCTATACCTAAAGTTTCCCATACCGACGGTTATACTAATAAGTACAGGACATCAGCAATTGACGCTTTGTATAAGCAAAAGACCATTATGCTCTCAAAGCTGAAAAGACTTTATAGACAGTTCATTGACCCAAATAGTCAGGAAATAAGAACACTTAAGTCCCTAATCAAAAATCTCCAAAAATTGATCCGTGATAATTACCATTCAAGTATAAATAAAGAGTGGAAGAACAAAATTCAAGCCATTCTAGCTAGCGGATCGAATATGTTCCAACAAATCAATAAAACTTTTCGAAAAAAAGATCACAATGACATTCCATATTTGCGAGTCCCACGGGCTCCTGAGAATTGTCAAGCAATGTTGAACTCAGGACTCAATCTGGAGCATATCAACTCCAACGAAGAAGTAATATTAAGCGAAGACCCGCAAGACAAAGTTAACTTAATTGGTGCATGTTTCGAAGCAGTATACCAAGTAAACGAATCCACTCACTCTAATACGATCCTCGAAAACAACGCATTGCAGACCTACAGCTCACTAAGAAATCAACTTTGTAACTGGAGGAACCAAAACCGTAGTTTTACCACATTCAGTGAAAATAACAGAGCGGACTCCCCCAGGAGTAATCAGAATATGAATATGTTTGTGAGTAAGGATAAACTTACGAACATCCTAAAGTCAATAAAAAGCAAAAAGTCTTCTGGGATAGATAGCATCCCAAATGTAGTTTTAAAACATTTGCCTCCTGAAGCAGTAAAAATCTACACTACGCTATTCAACAACGCCTTAAATAAGGCATACTATCCAACCCACTGCAATAGTCCACCCCATCCCTAAAAAGGACAAAGACAGGACCAATCTAACCAATCTTCGCGCTATTAGTTTGCTGCCAAATATCAGCAAGGTTTTCGAGAAGATCATAAACAAAGCACTGATGAACTGGTGTGATGAAAATGAAATCATCCCCAACAACCAGTTTGGCTTTAAAGCGGGAGATAGTACGGTGCATGCCGCGTCAAAGCTTGTTTCCGACATACAATGGAACAAGACAAAGCGCCAATGCACAGGTGCCTGCTTAGTTGACTTTGAAAAGGCTTTCGACACCGTGTGGTTAGAAGGACTTATTCATAAGTTAGAAAACCTGAGAGTGCCTCATTATCTATTGTACAACATTTACGGAATGATAACGGACAAGCAGTTTGTGGTAAAATGCGGAGATATATTCTCAAGCAAGACCTTCAAAATTACAAACGGTTTACAACAAGGGGCGGTGAATTCTCCCATTCTGTTTAATATTTACACCAGTGATCTAGTGGGTACGCTTAACAATGCCATTGCATACGCAGACGACATTGTGGTATACAGAACAGGAGAGAAAATAGATGTCATCAATAGACTTCTCCAGGACGACTTCAATAAAATAAAACGTTTTTGTAATGACTGGAAACTAAAAATTAATTTCCACAAAACCGAGACTATCCTTTTCAGAACACCGCTCTCCACGGCCTCTCAGGACACAAAGCACAATTGGAAAAACGTCTCTATCGTAGGGAATAATAATCTCCCACTACAAGTGAAAACTGTAGTCAGATATCTCGGTATTTGGCTTGATCAGTATTTATACTTTGACAAGCATATAGCAGTCACTCTCTCTGCAGCAAGAAACGCATTTGCTGCCACAAAAAGTCTATTCCGAAGCAGCATTCTCAATCCAAAAGTTAAAATAATCTCATATTCGGCATTCATCCGACCAGTGTTAGTAGTATGTTTATACGGGTTCCAAATCACTTTATGGGCGTTCTAACTCAGTAAAGTCATCACATCCGAAAGCTGGTTGAGATATGTTTGGTGGGTGGCGAAGGCTGTTTGTGGGTGTGATTCATGGTTGGCGAGGGGTTGTTGGACATCTGTTGTCGAAGAAATTTCAGGATCCAAACAGGCTGTTTCTTCAAACAGGGCGGTTCCAAACAGGCTGTTTCTTCAAACAGGGCGGTTCCAAACAGGGCGGTTCCAAACAGGGCGGTTTCTTCAAACAGGGTTCCACAACCCCTCGCCAACCATGAATCACACCCACAAACAGCCTTCGCCACCCACCAAACATATCTCAACCTTGACATACAGCTTTCGGATGTGATGACGTCACTGAGTTAGAACGCCCATAAAGTGATTTGGAACCCGTATAAACATACTACTTATGTTCTATACATTTTTTCACAACAATGGCGACATCTCCACCACTAGCATGTACCCTGTCTAGGCGATAACATATGTAATTTTGATGTGAGAAAGAAATGTCTTGTTTGAGCCAGGTTTCTGAAACAAGTGCAATATCAATATTAAAATTTATCAAGAAATTAAAAAATGCATGCTGTTTGTTTTTGATGCTTCTCGCATTCCAAGTTATGATGCTAAGAGAGTTTCTTAACATGATTTTTCTGAATATAGATACTTAATAGCTAATGAGGTAATGACGTTAAATTGGTCAGCTTTAGTTTGACAAGCACTAAGCTTGGTTACAACTTCATTAAGAAGAGATCGCTAAATGAGAACAAGTTATCATTATCTAGAGTTTCTGTTGGATTTTTCTTAGTGTGTGTCGTATCACTGTTGGAAGGTTGCTGGGTTTGATGGAGGCCATAAGCCCAGGTGGATGAAGGAAGTGAAGGTTGACGCACAGATCGGGGTAGTGGAGGAAAATTATCAATGGATAATCGGTCGGGCAGCGGTTGCTGTTTATCACGCGGAGACTATAGGAACGCTGTATTTCCTGTACCACGTCCACGCGGGGATAATTTGCGGCGAATGTCTAATCACTGCTTTTGGCTAATGCATTCAGTATCGGTGGATTTATGCGTCCCACTACAATTTGCACACTTGATGACCTCATTTGTTTTGCAGTCGGATGTTTAGTGGTTTCCAGAACAGATTGCACAGAAGCTATTTATGTGACAATGCATCGAGCCGTGGCCGTAAAGCTGGTAATTATGACACCGTGTGACCTTATCTGGATGATGTTTTTTGAAGTCCTAGCGAACGATGGTTTTGAACAAGGTAGAGAAATTACGTTTAAATTCATTTAATTTTATAGTACCGCGTTGGATGTAAACAATGTACAAGTAGTGTTTGTACAAGGCTTTTGTTGTTGAATTTATGGTGATGGTGTTACCATCTAAGCACTTAATCCCGAGTGTATTTAGTCCATTCTTGACTATGTCGTTGCTAATTAAGTCTAATCCGGATAACACTACTTTTAGTGATTTTCCTTTCGCGACTGGGTAAAAAACCCACATTTTAACCGCAAGAGTTCGGTTCTAATTTTGTTGTATATGTCCAATGTTGGGGAGAAAATTTTTTGTCCAAGTAATATGTTTTTAATTAAGTAGATGTCTATTTTAATGTTATTAAAAATATTTCCACTTTAGCCATGATTGATTTTAAAACCACAATTGGCGGAACGGTTTCTTTCGTTACTTCTGCACACTGATCGACGTTAGTAGAATCCACTTCAGGTGAGTCCCCATTAGACTTTGAAGTAGTTGGAAAAAGTTAGTGCTTGAACACATATTGAATTTATCTAGCACTTTCTTATTAACTTTTGTAAGTTAATCGGGAGGGGTTTGACCTCCAATACCGGGGTCGTAACGCCACCGTTCACGTTTAATTTTGTTTAACACACGTGTCTCGGCGGCCATAACATAACGGATTTCACACTTGATCAAGTTATGTGTTTGTGGTAGCGAGGCAAAAAAAGATAACAAGATAATGGCTTGTGATAATTATTGTGAATATAACGGTTGATGTAAATTAAGACATATAGCACGAGCAAAACTTGGAGATAAGTTGTCGGTTTGAAAGTCAGCCAGGTACTGGGTTTGAAAATGTAGCAAAAAAGCTACGTAAAATAAACCAGACCTTCTATTTTTTTGTTTTAACAAACGCGTGTACAAAAGGGGATTTTGAAGTCTCATTACATGTCGGAACACAGTGCGAGCGGAAGGAGCGGAAGTGGATAGGGGAAGGACGTATCGATGTTTATTGGTCTTAAATGCCTAGACATTACAACGATGAGGAAACACATGATCGGGTAGAGCATTCCACATTCGTGTGGTTCGGCTAAAGAATGACTCTCTCTGTTTATGTGTGCGCCTGAAGTTGTCTTTCAACGTGAACTAATGCGCAGTCATAGACATGGGATACACGTGTATCGTAGAAAAATGTCTGAACCGTGGTAATACCTATAGAAAAGAGATTGGCATAATTCGTTGTGCCTAGGTTCTAACGACGGAATTAAACCAATTACCGCTGGGGCCCCATTAAGTTTCACTGCTCGTTTTTCCATCCTATCGAGCACGACTAGTGCATTGTTGGATGCACCTGACCAAATATAGGAGTTGAACACCATTTTGGGCCGATTATACGCCTTATAAATAGTGGCCAGGTTGGATAGAGTGAAGTATCTTTTGCATCTCTTAAGGAACCCGTCACATTTGGCTACACTTTTCACATATGTGGTCACTCCAATTAAGAATCGAATTAATTCGAGTGCCGAGAATTGATAGCTCCTTCGCTTCGTCGATGCAAGTGCCGTTCATCGACAATGTATTTAATTTGGGGTTCGCCTTTGATGACAAGAAACAGGACTGACTTTTTAATGCATTGAATTCTACTCGGTTAGGTAATCCCCATTGATATAACTTGTTGATATCGGAATTCAATGTATTAAGCATAACCTGCTGATTGGTAATGAGGTTTGGTTTGGAATGTTCACATGAGTATGATAAACTCAACGTACTATCATCAACAAAGGAGTGAATTGGGATGCGGGTAGTGGACAAGAGATCATTTATAAAAATGAGGCAGAGAGTGGATGAGAGTGTAGCGTCTCTAACAGATACACACACACGGTACACAAGCAAATAGTGAAGAACACCGAACGAAAATCGAATAAGAAAATACATCAGAGCTGTATACCATAGGGATAACATAACAATTCACATCACAATGGAACATAGTTGTGTTTAAAAATCGAATATAAAGCACGGCTAGTAGCCTGATATGTTACGCATTGGTTCAATTTTTGGTGATTCTAACTGTCATAGCGTCAGTTCGAATCACAAGTTCTTCACTATCAATCCCAAACGCTATAAGAGTATTGAACCTTGGGAAACACCTGCATTAATTTGATGGGAGATAGATTTGACACCATCAAGAATGACTTAGATTGAACGGCCAGGAAGATAGTCTGTTATCCATTGGATCAAGGAATTGTCCACTCCATATGAAAGTAATTTTGATAAAAGGGTTGGCATCTAACCTCTGTGGAAGGGTTTTGAAATATCCAATGCGACTACCTTGCTTTTACCGAAGTAGTGGATGGAATGACTCCACTTTTCGGTAAGGTACGCCATCAAATCTCCTGTGGACCTGTTGCTATGAAAGCCATATTGGCGGCCGTTGAGGAGGTCATTTGATTCCAGATATTTCGAAAGTTGACGGTTAAGCAGTGATTCCACTACCTTTAAGAGAATAGAAATTAGTGCTATGGGTCGATAAGAAGAAAGGGATGATTTGTCACCCTTTTTGGGAATTGGCTGAATGTTCGCTGACTTCCAACTATTTGGGAAACGGTCAGTAGAGTAAGACAAATGGAAGAGTTTCCGCAATAGTTTAGCGAGTGAAGAGGAACATCTCTTCGAGACAATGGGGGAATGTCATCAGGACCAGCGGATTAGTTTGCGTTTAGCTCCTTGAGTGTGCGGGCAACAGTACGCGTTCTGAAGTTAATCTCACTCATGACGTGCTTGTGGGGGTTTAAGTATGTGAGTTAACGTATGACTCGGATTCACTTTATCCCCAACAATGTTGCTGCAACGAAAATTGTTCACCACAAGGAATACGAATAAATAAAAACGCACTGGAGGTTTTATTGTTAATATTTTCTTTAATTTGTTCTTTGTTATTTTTATTTTATACTAAGTTTTTTCTTGCTTTTGTCTTCGGCACGAAACGACTCGGCAGAAATGCATTCACGATTGGTCTTTTTTTTTTTGGTATTATTGAATTGAATTTTATATAAATATTATTCAAGTTGAAAAACTCCTTTCTCGACACTGTGACCGCGGTAATTAATTATTTGACTCAAATGCATGTGAGCATTATGGGCTTGAGATGTGACTGGCGAAACGTGTGTGGACACGACCGTAGTTGAATATCGACTGGTGGAATTAGGGATGAAGATGGGATTCTTTTTGGATTTGCACCGCAATCAACCAATCGACATCATCTTTGCATCTGCGCTCTCTCACATTCCCCGCCCATCGAGGTAGATAAACGCTTCGCTTAATTCGATAGTCGATAGACAAGGGAGGATGAGAGAACCGAAACACAATGTGCAATGATCCCAGGGTGGATTTGGGTATTTGTGTGCGGTATCAATGCAGCTCTGAGAATGACCTACTGCCCTAGTGCGATGCCTGTGATGATCTCAGAGTGCATTGAACCCGGGGAATATAAAAATGTGAAGGAGAGGAAAAGTTTCTGTGGCTATTCACCTGCGAAAAGAGATAATTGATCCCCAGCGAATGTAGTGTCTGGGGAAAGTGAATAGGACGCCGACTTGGCTAGGGAAATCTGATCATGGGAACTTAATTAAATACTTTAGTAATTTCCCCAGCTATTGCATGATTATGCAACCGCGTCGTTTGTTCAGACTATGCCGTTGCTAACCGACATGATGCGATTCCCGCTGGAAATCTCATGGGTTAACGAAATGGGGTTGCCGTATGGCGAAAAGATAGCTAAACTCAATTATGCATTATCTGCATAGAATAATGAGTTTAGCTATGCGTTCGTTTAACATGATTTACAGGTGGAATAGCTTGTGAGGGGAATACGGGTTAATTTGACACGCTGTTGGCGGTCGAAATTAGGCGAAAATAGTGAGTTGGCTCTCCATGTAGTATAGAGAACCCCCACTTGCTGCTATGCTCAAGTTGAGGTGGAAGTGACGTAGTATCAGGCACCATTAAGTTGGTTGCAAAATGTGCAGCAAGTAGATTCGCTTTCTCTATTGTACTGGTGGCCGGTCTGTCATCGACTATTAGGGAAGGAATGGATGAGGAGACCGAGTTTAGGATGTTTTTCACGAATGCCCAGAACTTCCTGCTACCTGCGGGAGAGTGTAGTATTTTTTGTCGCACTTTGGTCATGCAAGAACTTTGCCCGTTGAACGCATTACAGTCATTTCTAGCTCTCTTAAATCTTTTCAGGGTTTTCTTCAGTATTATTGGATTTATACAACCTGAATCACACCTCTTGGCCTTAATGGCTTCTCTGCACACGGAATCGAGCCACATATTTCTCTTGGGTTTAATACTCTTTAGTCTGCGTGGAATAAATGTTTGCATGCCAATTAGAATCGTGTTTGTTAACGTGTCCGCTATAGAGTCAACATCGTTATTGAAGGAAAATAACGACCAATTTAACCTCCCAAAAAAGTCGTTCAGACCCTCCCAGTTGGCTTTGTCGTAGAACCATACTGTTATTTTGGGAGTTTTCTTGTTAACGTTACTGTTGGTTAGAGCAAATTTGGGCGCTTCTGGTGTACCTGACAAAATCTTATGTTAACTTCACTTTACCACTGGTGGAAAGTGGTACCGAATTACAATGTTAAAAATACTAGATATTCTTCTATATTTTAAGTTTACTATAAATACAAAAGAATTCTCAACAAAGATATAAATTCAAAACACAACAGGAAGTACAGGTTGCTCTCCTACAACAAACATCCCACAACACGGTTCCACTATAACACCATAAGAAAATTATGAAAACTTTGTACAACACCATACTTTTACATTAGTAAATAACCTGATTTTTTTTAACATATTGGAAAACTAGATTACCTTAAAATAATGACAAAAAAAGACGAATGGCCTATAGTCCTTTTTAGTTCTGCAGCAAGTTTTATTATCTCAGAGATACAGAGTGTATTTTGGAAAGTCCCGTCACATCCAAAGGGATGAAATGCAATGGGACATCCTCGAATTGTACCAACCTGTTGTGAAACCTTATCGCCATCTAGGACCCATGATCTGGAGACAAATTGTCTTAAGCGATAACCGCGATACGTTTAAGAGTGACCTTTCGTCTTTAAATTCCGATTTATTTTTGAAACATCAAGTTCATCATATAATAAAGATATAAAACAACGTTTAAGAGAAAATTTATTTCTCTAGAAGTAAGGACACAAATCTTGCTTCAAGGAGAAAAGCATCTCCCATTGGAAAAAGTGAGAAAAATGTTAATGAGTTAACAGCCCGAATCATCGAAACCTAATCCCGCTCTCGTACTAGCTCTGAAACTCACACAACCCGGCATTCTTCAAGAACAAATCTGCCGTGTTATATTAAGGCTACCTGTAATTCTAATAAGGCGGAGCGACCTATTCAACTTTGAGTGCTTTTTAGAATTAGCCCGCTCTGGCTTACGGCATTTTTAGGGCATTGGAGCGTTTTCTTTGCTGGCGTCTTCTGCTGAATTGGATGTCCTGTTTGTTGTTGCATCTTCCTGCAAGTAGCGTGTTGTGTCGGCAAGAAAAAACTGGCGAAAGTTAGTTATCGCGGGACCACATGGAGGCAAACTGGCAACCAAGAGTGTAGTTAAATATCTTGGCATCTGGCTAAATCAATATCTGTATTTCAACAGACATGTAGAGGCTGCTTTGGCCAAAGCTAGGAAAACGTTTTCTATGACAAAAAGGCTATTTCACAGTAGCCAACTTGACAGCAGGGTAAAAGACATATGGATATCAGAACTTGTCTCAGATTATATAGGACACCGGAATCGGATGATAAAAAGTATTATTCAAATGAGACTTTATGCTTCATTATCACCATCATCATCACCGGCACTACAACCGGGAACCGGTCTTGGCTTAATTAACCAAGTCCTGAGGTATGTTAAATTTTCCGGGCAAGGTCATTAGTCTTGCGCCAGAGGCTCCCCGACGGGGAATCGAACCCCGGTCTCCCACGTGACAGGCGGGTATACTAACCACTATACTATCGAGGAGCCCTTATGCTTCATTATAGCATACATAAATAGGGTGGATAATTTTATGATCAACTTAATCAGAGGACATATTGCGAGAGCAATAAGTTCGTCCCATGACTTAATTTTCGGGGCTTATTATCCAAACACTCTGTACTATGAGAGCGTGCATCGCTACGGTTTTGTTCCACCAGAGGCTTTCCTTGATTCGGACATGAAAGGACTTATACAGGATAGATGCGGAATTCCGCTTATCTATCATGTAAGTACATCATCCGTAGACGAGCGATTGTGCTACGACCGGTAAATCACGCGCACCGAAGAAAAGCTCTTGCGCTTCAGTAGGGCTATCTCCCACAGTGACCGGCACGACAATATTAAACAGCATCAACAGTTCTGATGGTTGAATGGCTAATAAAGACCTGGATACCAATGTCCGTAGAATAAGAGTATTATCGTCCATCTTACACAGACTTAGCTTTTCTAGAATTAGGGTAGTATAAAATTTAAGTTAAGTTCTTTTAAATACTGTTAAAAAAATTGAAGTTAGTTCCATTTTAAGAAAAAACAAAAAAAAAATTGGACACAAAGTTTTCCGAGTTTTTCTTTGTCATACAGAGTCATAAATATATTCTTTTAGTGTATCATAATATTTGTTTCATTTTGTTTATTTTGTCTCTATTGTAGTTTTTAATTATTGTTTGAACTGCTGGCGTCAAGCGCTAGCTAGTAGTTCATATTAAACTAAGACATGGGACCGTTGGCTTAGCGTGGAACAGTTTTTAAATACAAAACTCAGTAGTTAAATTAAACCAAGTAAAAACAACTTAAACTTGAAACGAATTAAACTTAATATAAAGTACGCTTCAAACAATGCACCACACTCAACCGTTGTGGGTAACATCACTGCTTCAACAGGAAGCCAACACGCACAAAAACCATTGGACAAATAAGGCTGTTGATATCACAGTCGCAAAAGGCGTCCATCACCAAAAACTAAAGAACTCCTAACTGCAGCAGGTAAAAGAGGGCACCGTCGCAAAGGACCCCCATCACCAAGCTCTAACAAACTTCTAACTGCAGTAGGTGGACGGTAAGGCCTACCAAAACACTAAAGATATAACATAACAATGTTGGCCCAGCTGGTAGGATACTGCCGGTGCCAAATAGATAAATAAACATTTTATGTTTATATCAAGATTTTTGATATGACAGCGGTTATTGAAGGACACAATACTAGAAAGGGATTTGTTTGGCAAGCCATTAGCTCGGTAAACACAAGCAACCTGGCGCGGCAGCACTAGACACTGATAGCCATAAAAAATCCCGTGTGATAAGAATACGGCCAAGCAATAAACAATATTTACTACAAGAACGAACATCGTCGATTGCTGCGAGCAACGACTTCCTTTTAAAAATTGTGACACTGATAGCCATAAAAAATCCCGCGTGATAAGAATACGGCCAAGCAATAAACAATATTTACCACGAGAACAAACATCGTCGATTGCTGCGAGCAACGACTCCCTTTTAAAAATTGTGACAGGGGATAAGTCATGGGTCTATCGTTACGGTCCGGAAGAGAAAAGACAGAGCGCGGAATATCGCCATTCGTCTTCTCAACAGCCGATAATGTTCAAAACACAACCGTCCCCAAAAAAAGAATCGTTTTGACTATGTTATGACATCGAGCTTATGCGACTGATTTTTTGGAACTAGGCGCAATGGTAAATTCTTCTCAGTACAGACAACTCTGAATTACTTCCGATGCTCAGTTTACCGTTGTACTACCTTTATTCTAGTTGTTGCCTGATAGAGGATCCAAACGTTGATTTCAGATAAATTTCATCTTTTCGTACCATTTCGTCGACTACTACATTTCCATTTATTGGACTATATGAATCTTTTTATTATTTTTTATTTTATTTTACTTCTCTCAGGGAAGGCGAACCTGTAGCACTGAGTCAGCGCCCCGAGATGCTCTATTTTATTCTCGACCGGGTCCACCAGCCAAGCACCGAAAAATCCTCAAGGTTTTCTCCCAACCATTTCGCGAAGCCTATAGCTTAATGGGGTGGTATTTCACCTGCGGCTGGGCTTAGGGGCCCTCCCTACCGCTCAGTAATTGTGCCGAACTACACAGTAGCAAGAGTCGTCAGTTGAATCTACGTTTGCACAATCAAACGCAAGACACAACCTCCTTTTCAACTCAGCCATTGAGGCGACGAATGTTCATGATCTCACGAGCGCATTGTGGTTTAAGGATACAGAATGGATTGTGTTTCCTTCGCTACAGAATGCCGCGTAGGATAATTTTTTGTTGTCAGTGAAATTCGTGTTTTTTGTATGTATTTTTTTATTTTTATTTTCACTGGTTTTAACAAACCACAGCAAAAGAGTAATTTAAAAAAAAAAAGATCTTTTTATTTAAAAACCCCTATACTATACCTACTCACAGCTGCACATTAAACAGCAAGCACTTGTTGCAACAATATAGTGGCCGTTGTGAGTTATTATTCATCATATTATTCATGCTTCTATTGAATTTGATCAGCATGGTACCCACCAAATAAAGCCAAGCCAACCAAAAACCATTGTTTGTTTATACCCACATGCCAGAGTCAACCATGTACAAGATTCCGAACAGTTCATGTTTATATCTGTTACGTAAGTAACGTTCTCCCTGAATATTTGTGCAAATTCGTCTCCTTAATTCCCTAAAACTCCGCATATCATACGTTAAAACAACATTATCCATACAAAACGTTTCCAACACATTTTTCCCTCCAAGACACAATCCCTTCCCGAAAAGTCTTCAAGGGCAAAAAATCTATGTTATACGAAATGTGCAGACTGTTCTTATGACTAGTCTGCACAATTACTATAATTATGAATAGCGGCAATTGTAGTAGAAAATATACATACGCATATTTTCCAAACCCTTCATCCTTCCTCCTTATTTCGCAACACATTGTAATTCTAAACCGAAGAATTATCAAATTCTATATACGCGGCCTAAAGCTAAGTAAACACACACACACATTTTTATACACACATCACTCTTCCAAGCAAATTCATAGTTACTTCCCCTGCACCTGACATTTAGTAATTCATTATTTTGTATTACCGGGAATCAAAGGAAAATATTCAATGAATAATAAAACGGAAAAGTGGGGGTAAATTTGTGCCCCATATAAAAGGACGCGAATGAGCGATGACCGTTCTCTTGTGTTTAAAAATTCCGCGTCCGAAATTGGTCGTGTATACAACTCAATACAAACATATTAGATAACAATCCGTTGGATCCCCTGTCTATAACAAGGGAAACTTGTACATCCATGTTGGTTATATTTTTCACATCCGTCGCATCTAATCCTATCGAACCGAAACCAACAACAATTCCCATTCATAAATCGTTCTAAATTGGTGGGGTCAGTTATTTTTCATCAGCAGCACAGGACTCATCATCTTCTTGTGTCTGTTATTCTGGTGCTTTAATTCGAGTTCACAGTGTTTTTCTTACGATCTGGTGAAAACGCCGTTAATGCCTCACGTCCAACGGTGTAGCTTCTGTCCTCGGGCAGTTCTAGTCTTTGTTGATTTGTATTGTATATGTCTTTTTGGTGCGAAGTGAACTTATGCGGTGTGTCCTATTGTTTGGTGTGGTCGAGAGGCAGTTTGTGGTCTTGCTGCTCACACATCCGGGTAACCAGGAACCTATTGGGAGATCCGCACATACATATCTTACTTCCTCAACGCTGCCGCCTTCACCTTTAGACCATTCGTTTCATCTTGGCTGGCGGACGTATACCAGGGGGGATCTATTGGTAGCGCAGTGATCCTAAATCACTACTCCAACCCAATCCCGATTATTATCCATAATCCCAATCACCTTCCTCAAGTAAATCATATGAGCAACAAATTAAACCAAAAATCCATTTGTCCCACATTGATTCAATTACCAATAACCTTAACATTATCAAATGCCTAATTCCAAATGCATTTCATGATTTTTCCTTCCCAGAATTTGTTCAACCAAATTCCCATTCACGTCGTATAATCCCATTTCAATTGAAGCACACACAAAATCTTGTTTGTGTTTCTTGAAATTTGTATGTACAATTTTAAGCAAATCTCTGTAGATGCAGAGTATAAAAGGACGGCGCATTTTGGATTTGATATCAGTAATGGTGTAACAACACCAATAAAGGAAATATCATCGGAGATAACTTTGAAAATAATCACAAGCTCACTCTCCAGGATGGCGACCCAGATACTAATGCAATTATTATTAGTTCAGAGGCCCACAATAAATTAGACAACTTTAACGAGCGAATTGTTTTCTTTAAGCCAACTAACAATGCATACTTCGACGACACACGTGATAACGGCCACGGTTGCGTTACTGCAAATATCTTACAGAACCTAGTTAAGTCTCGAAACCCTAAGAAGTCACCCGGAATCGACAACATGTCGTACCACTCGTTGCGAAAGCTTTCTGCCTTATTCTTTATAAAGCTTCCGATTCCGTTCAATCATGTCTACAACATGGGGTACTTTTCACAAGCTTAGAAGTACGCTATTATTTGTCCAATAGCAAAAGTTGAGAAACCATCGTATCACGCCCCAAGCTTTCGCCCCATCTCGCTCCCCACTTGCATCGGTATGTATATATGAAATATATACGAGAAAGCTAAATAATTTATACGAGAACCTAAATAATTTGATCAGTGGCAGGAATCTAGTACCTGATTTCCAATTTGGATTTAAAAGAGAGCACAGCATCACTTTGGCTCTCAACATACTTCAAAAACAAGTCTGCGGCACCTCTTTAATAAGGAACACACCACTGCGGTGAGCCTGGACATTGAAAACGCTTTTCGCACGACGTGGATCGAGGGTCTCCGTTTTTAAATTATTGAATACTGGTCTCAGTAGAACGCTGTGTAGTATAATCTACCAGTTCGTTCAAAACAGAACCTTCCAAGTGCGAGAGAATGGAAAGCTTTCCTAAACTTGCAACGCCACTGTAGGCGCACCGCAGGGCTCCATTCTAGGCCCCACCTTATTTAATATCTACACCTCAGATATTCCTCGCCCTGTGGACAGGAGAGTAAACCAGGTATGCTATGCGGATGATGCCCTAGTGTACATGTCATCCAAAAGCCTTAAACTCGCAACAAATCGACTCAACCGCCACCTGGACGAAGTGTATTAGTATTGCAGTTGATGGAAAATTCGACTTAGCCCATCCAAAGCAGTAGCTATAATTCTGAGTAGTAAACCCTCCCAATCTACTTCTCGATATTCACAGAATATTCGAATACAAATAGGATGTACTACGATTAGTCCACACGACAATATGAAATATCTTAGGGTCATTTATATCCAAAAATGAATTTCATCCAACATGTGACGCACATTCTTCAAAGGGACCTCGGCCGGTCTAAGCAACTGCACAACATTTTGAAGTAGAGCAACAAAGTTGACACCAAAGTTAAGCTTCTCTGCTATAAGCAGCTAATCCGATCTGGAATATCGTACGCCGTACCCATATGGTCCTGTATATTTTCGGCCCAAATGGAAAGACCTCAAGTTTTTGAAAGGAAATCCCTCAGAAGATGCACCAATCACTCTATAAGTTCTGATGGTCGCTATTACCCCAACTCTCATCTATAGGAAGGCGCCTCCATTATCCCTATCAACGAGTACTTGCTACAATTAGCATACAAGTACCTCGAAAGCATTCAAAACAACGAGAACCTATTTGTACGGGAGTCTTGCGTTCTTGACACTTCCCTCTTTCGACCTCATCGGATCACACCGCTCCGAAGACGTGATCTGCGTTTACTACCGCACTCAAGAACTATCGGTCTTGTATGATTTCTTTCCCACCATCCCACCATTCAAGTAGTTAGAGAACATTTGAATTAACTCTGTCCACACTATCCTTAGATACCCCCCCCCCCCCCCCCCCCCCTTCCTTTTTAAGATATCTTTAGACCGAACCCAACATCCTAACGGATGTGGGTGATTCAAGAGACAAGATGAAGGACATATTTGTCCTTGTCTCTCTTAAGTCGGCCTCTCGCCACTCGTTTTTTTCTGTTTTTTTTTTTTTTTTTGATTCGAGATCAGTCAAGTTTCGGAGGCCGAGACCACGGCCAAAAACTTTTAAATAAAGTACAATATTAAAGAACGCTAACCCAAAGCAAACCCGTCTTTCACTATTGGGCTCAGTGGACTGTCAGCTCCCCCCTTTTGAAAAATGCTACAGACAGGGCGTTATGGGATCCCTCAGGCCCCGACATCAGGAACCATCCGCCTATTAAGGACCCGCGGGACGGAAGAAGACGTAAAACCTAAAATACCAAATAATATAACCTTTCCAGCAGCATCCACTGAACAGAGTCCGTAAGTCCCTTGCCGTAACTTGCAGTAACCCAGTATACTTCCTATCAGCCGCAGTGCATCCATACTGAGGGTAAATCACTACTGAGTGGAGTGTGCATGTAAACTCATTTCTCCGACTCATAAGTCCAATCATCTAAATACCGGTAGATCACTGCGTGACTGTTTGAAATTCAACAACTATAAACGGCTGGGTGACGAGTCGGACGGACAGATTTTCGACGTTGTGCTTTACAAATGTTTTATTCGACATTTTTCTCAACCCAATGAAATGTGTATTACACGCCTACGTTGTAAGATGTTCACATTTCTGTAAATTCCCAATGGCCATGTTCTCTCGTATTTTCAGATATATTATAAGAATTTAAATCACTGGATTGACAAGGGCATCAATATCAACAAATTTATAGAGCAAACTTTCACACTTATGTAACTCTAATTTCTTTTTACTCTAGTCTGAATTGTTTTCATCCTATATTGATACATAGTTCTTGTGAAATGCAACTTGGCGTAAACACGCCAGGATAATTCTAGCACTTCAATGTCAGCTCAATTATTCTTATTCAAGTGATTGTACAGGGTGGTTTTTCTTTTGTCCAAAGAACATGAGATCGAGTTTCTTATTGACGAACACATCGAACTTGATTGTAAGCAATTTTTACATTGTTATATTTTATAACAGTAGATGAGTATTATTCTTGTTATTAATTCCAAAGTCATATTTGGACAAAACCTGTAATTGTTTTCAATATTAAGTGAATAAAAAATGTAAATAAATCACTGGGCAACACGAGCGGCTGTCATTGGAAACGCTTACAGAGCCACGCAAACGGTCGCAACCAGACATGGACCTATCCGGATATCTTAAACACCCATGACAACGATCTGCCTCCTTTTAGGGATTCACATCAGCGAGCTTAACACTAATCGGCATACAACCTACAGCTACCCCATAACAGCTAGGATTTTCTCACTTTTTTCTTGTTATAATAAAAAGTGATATCCTTTGTTTATTAATAAGCATTCATTTACTAAAAACCATATATAAAATTAAAGATACAACTATTAATATAAGTTATACTGCTAGTTAAACCAAGAACTATAAGTCATTATCATCATCATCGGCACTACAACCGGGATCCGGTCTTGGCCTTATTTAACAAATCTCTCCACCGGTCCCGATTTCGAGCCGATGTCATCCAGGTTGGCACTGCCAGGCTTTGGGCGTCCTGGTCTACGCCATCCCTCCATCGCAGACAAGGTCTGCCGCGCTGTCTCCTTCCATACATCCTGCCACAAAGGACTTTCCGGGCAGGCTCCTCTTCGCTCATTCGAGCTAGGTGTCCCGCTCACCGGAGTCTACCGAGCTTGATTTTTCTTACAATATGAGCATCAAGGTAGATTGCGTACAACTCATGGTTGTAGCGTCTCCGGAATCGTCCTCCCTCACATACGGGGCACCTTAAGACCTTTCTCTCGAACGCGGCCAAGAGTTCAGAGTGCCTTTTATTAAGCACCCAGGTCTCGGATCCATACATGAGTACTGGTAAGACCATGGTCTTGTACAGTAGTAGCTTGGATGTTCTGGATAAATTTCGGGATTTAAAGAGCCTTGATAGACCATAGTAGGCTTTGTTGGATTTAATCAGCCGTTCGCGTATTTCTTCTTCCATATTGTTATCGGCTGATACTATTGACCCAAGGTAGTTAAAGGATTGCACTACTTCAAATTCGTGCTCCACTACCCTGATAGTTTGACCAACGTTAGGTCTTCTCTTCGCAGAAGTTGCCACCATGTACTTAGTTTTTCCCTCATTAATGTGCAGTCACAGTTTTTGTGCCGCCTGCTCGATCTGCGTGAAGGATTCCTGTACCGCCTATTCGGTTCTACCGAGGATGTCGATGTCATCTGCGTAGGCAAGTATCTGGCTGGACTTGGTGACAAGTTGCTTTCTCCAACGCCAGGTGAAGAGGAGGCAGGCCATTATAGATGTTTATTGGTTTGGACAGCAATCCCGCTATTTTTACTTGAATAGTTACGTTGGTCATGGTCAACCTACAAAGTCGTATCAATTTGTTTGGAATGCCATTATATAGTTCTACCCTGTCTATGCTGTCGTAGGTGGCCTTAAAGTCTATAAATAGATGATATAATGGAATCTTAAATTCCTGACATTTTTCCATCGCCTGCCAAAGGGTGAATATCTGATCAATTGCTGATGTGCCTGGGATGAAGCCACACTGATATTGACCAATGATGACTTTAGTGCATGGAGCTATCCGATCGTGTAGGATAGTGGAGAGTATCTTATAGGCGGTACGCAGCAATGATACGAGTATAGCCCTATAGTTTCTGCACATTCTAATATCTCCCTTCTTATGTATGGGGCAAATTAATCCACGACGCCAATCTTCCGGCATCTCCTCTTGCTCCCATACGTGCACCACGATCTCATGAATTGCGTGATGTAACGCCGTCCCTCCTTGTTTGATCAGCTCAGCTGGTATGCCATCAGCTCCAGGGGCTTTATTTGATTTGAGCTGTCTAATGGCTTTTAATGTTTCCTCAAAGCTTGGTGGCGGCAGCATTTGGTCTTGATCTTGCTTTGCTGGAGCCTCCAATTCTTCCGTGAGCTGACCATTTAGCAATTCATTGAAGTGCACTTCCCGTCCCTCCAGAATGCCTTCAGGATCGGTGATCAGATTACTCTCTTTATCGTTGCAGTAAGTGCAGCGTGGTGTATACCACGTCATACTGCGGACTATTTGGTAGAACTTCCGCGCCTGGTGCGGACTTTGCTCTCTACTTTTCTCTATTTCACAGATTAGGATTTTTTCACAGGCAGTTTTCTTTTGTCTGTGAAGTCTTTTTGCTCTCTTGTATTTCTCCTCGCGCACCCGCGTCCTATGAGAATGCAGCATTCTTACGTTCAGTCGCTAGTTTGCACTCATCATTGTCATTAGTGTTCTCATGCAAACTATGGGAACCTGTGTAGTGCCTGAAAACCAGCTGCCGACCTATTTTTGCATTCAAATCACCAAGAACGATTTTCACATCGTATCTTGGGCACGCATTGAGGGCCCGTTCGACGTTCGCGTAGTATTCTTATATTTCGTCAGGCGACTCCTCTGTAGGTCCACGAACGTTTATAAGGCTTGTTCTTAAACTTACCTCGCACGCCAAGAGTGCACAGCCTTTCATTTATTGCATTAAACCCGATGATGGCAGGCTTCAGTTTTTGGTTGACTAGAAAGCCTACCCCGAGCACATGGTGTTTTGCATGGCAGCTGTAATAAATGTCATACCCGTTTCTTTGAATAACACCTATGGTGTATTTATGTAGAATTATGAAGTGTCTCTTAACCTTGTCTCGGTAGGGTGTCCGTCCGGCACTGTTTCACCAAGACGTCCCCACTGCGTGTCCGATCGTGGTGTTTCGGTGCTCTAAATAAACAACGGCTGGGTCCTTAAGGCTATTTTCTTCATTGAACAAAGTATTTACGGTATAATATTTAACGTATTAAATCTAAGCACAATAAGTATCTAATATATTGAAGTTTATGTATTGTATTCATACACACAAGGTATTTAACGTATAATATTTAATATATGAAATCTAAATACAATATGTATTTAATATATTGAATTTAAGCACAATATGTATTTAATATATTGAATTTTAGGTATTGTATTCACACACACAAGGTATTTAACGTATAATATTTAATATATGAAATCTAAGTACAATATGTATTTAATATATTGAATTTTAGGTATTGTATTCATACACACAAGGTATTTAACGTATAATATTTAATATATGAAATCTAAGTACAATGTGTATTTAATATATTGAATTTAAGCACAATATGTATTTAATATATTGAATTTTAGGTATTGGATTCACACACACAAGGTATTTAACGTATAATATTTAATATATGAAATCTAAGTACAATATGTATTTAATATATTGAATTTAGGTATTGTATTCACACACACAAGGTATTTAACGTATAATATTTAATATATGAAATCTAAGTACAATATGTATTTAATATATTGAATTTTAGGTATTGTATTCATACACACAAGGTATTTAACGTATAATATTTAATATATGAAATCTAAGTACAATATGTATTTAATATATTGAATTTAAGCACAATATGTATTTAATATATTGAATTTTAGGTATTGGATTCACACACACAAGGTATTTAACGTATAATGTTTAATATATGAAATCTAAGTACAATATGTATTTAATATATTGAATTTAGGTATTGTATTCACACACACAAGGTATTTAACGTATAATATTTAATATATGTAATCTAAGTACAATATGTATTTAATATATTGAATTTAAGCACAATATGTATTTAATATATTGAATTTTAGGTATTGGATTCACACACACAAGGTATTTAACGTATAATATTTAATATATGAAATCTAAGTACAATATGTATTTAATATATCGAATTTAGGTATTGGATTCACACACACAAGGTATTTAACGTATAATATTTAATATATGAAATCTAAGTACAATATGTATTTAATATATTGAATTTAGGTATTGGATTCACACACACAAGGTATTTAACGTATAATATTTAATATATGAAATCTAAGTACAATATGTATTTAATATATTGAATTTAGGTATTGTATTCACACACCGTATACAATCGTTTTCAAAACCACGCGTGCACTGCGTTAAAATGTATCGAATTTTAAGTTCGGCAAGCGCACGTTGCAACTGTATTTACCACCGTGTACAATTGTTTTCAAAACCACGAGTGCACTGCGTTAAAATGTATCGCATTTTAAGTTCAATTAGCGCACGTTGTAACTGTTCGATCTATACTGGTCTATTGCCTTTTGCTGGATGTGCACTTATCCCTTCAGGGTTGACTCGTGTCACACACCAGCACATCAACAGCCATCGGCCCGACGGCCAGTTCGCACGGAGTTCATCCCTTGTGTCTCACACAACCAAAGACGATCGCACCGTAGCCCTCTGTCGTGCAAGTCGGCAACACATCGTACCCCTGCCTGTGTGCACTTTATTCGTTATGTGCACAGTGGTGGGCGCTATTGTGTGTGGTTCGATCATTGTACGTATTCATATGAAGGGTCGCTCGTATTGCTCATACGTGCGACCTGATGCAGCTACACGGGCATGCGTTCTATCTCTCGTATTTGTATTGGTTGAGATGTGTCCTTTAAGGGCATGCGTTGTAGGTTTCATCTGTTTGCGCGCCTGCTTGGTAATTCTTGGAATTAGTCGCAGGCTTGCGCAACCGCATAATGTTTTGGATGGTTGTTCTGCTATATCAGATCGTTGGTTGGTGTTTTTTACCAGATCGATGTGCAGATGTCCCATGCTTGCTTATGCCATGTAGTTTCATACCATTGCAACTACGTTGCGCTTGGTCTTCGTGTCATGGTTTCAGATATTTTAAGCATTTCTACTTTGGGGAAGATGCCTGTTATTGCTGATACACTTTTTGTATCAGCGTACATTGTGGTTATTAGACATGCCAATGCAGGTAAGTACACGATTTATTGGCGCCGAAGGCTTATAAAAAGGGGTTACCTGGTGGTAGGTAGGCAGGTGAGTAGTGGCGTTCGCAAGAGCCGCCACACACCACTCCCCGTCATTTGATTTCTTGTAATGCTGTTGTGTCAGCCTTTTATTCGGGCAGGGCATCGGCTGGCTGCTGTGCAGCTCAAGCTCTGTATAGTAAGTGGACGTTCCATGAAAAAATTCTTAAATCGTTTAGCCATTTTCGTTTCCGTGGTCGTCGTCGTGTATCACGTCGATATCCGACGCTTGTTAAAATTGCCATAATAATTCATTTTTACGGGCTTGGTTATTAGCCTTGCGCCAACCTTTCTCGGGATGTCGCTGCATGCATTGGTTCACTACTTGGCGTCAAAGTAGCTATCCAGGGGTGTCACGTGGAGACTGCATGTTAACTTGGATTGAACAGGGACAAGGATCGTCTTGGCCTTCGCCGGGTTGAAAATAATCAGTGAATTTGCCCTGTGTGCCCCCCCCCCCCCCCCCTCCCGTCCGCCAAATAAGTACAATCTTACAAATAGACTGGAGCATATGATTGTTTCTTTAATTTTCTATATTTAAAAATTTAATGCATTACCAAATCAGCAAACAATAGCTGGCCGTAAATCCGGATAGATGATTTTGCAACACCTCCAGTGTTTTATTCCGTAAGTATGCATGAATGACATTTGTAGTTACCAGCCCATTTCACCTTTCTACAATACTAAATCATCACATTTAAACCATTAATTGTTTGAACAGCCCCGTATACGGGTCTCAGTAACTTGAAAATATAATCCGTGTTCATTTCCTGTTTGCAACTTATCTCGTTATCTACTTACATTAATGATTTGCTGTGCCGCATCTCTATTTACACGTTTCTTAACAACAATTTTCGCAACTGACGGGTGAGTAAATACTCATATCAATTTCTTTGCGAATTATTATAAAGTGAAAGCATTGTGATAACGCTCAGTTTCACGTCGAGCACGTTCAGTACACAACTACACGATGGAGATTATTCAAAGTAATGGTCTGAAAATTCCAGAGTATTTGACGGTTAAATTTTTTCGGTGCGTTTTAAACAAGTGGCTGAAAATAGAGAATCCTCGGATTGGAAAAGTTGTCTTGTCGTCGGTTTGTTCTGATGGCGAAAATTTTACAAGTTTTATTTACCGTGCTGTGATAGAACATCCTGCTGAGGTCGAAAATGGCATTTTACAAAGCCACTTCGTTATAAAGTGTATTCCCTTCGATGGACACCGAGTCGCTTTTAAGCAAATTAATGTCTATGGAAAGGAAGTTTACATATACAAAGAAATCTTACCATCCATTGTCAAAATACTTAAAACCAAAAGTATTTCGGAGGCTATGGCACCCAGGTAGAAGAGCACCTCTCATATGCAATCACTTCTTATCAGTATACTAATGTTACAGGCTGATATATAATCTGGAGAATTCTTCTTATGCAACCATCGTTTTCGAGGACATTAAAGCTATGGGTTCATATTCGCTAGCAGATCGAGTTCTAGGATTCGATCAAGTGCATGCTGAAATCGTGTTGAGGAAATTAGGAATATTCCATGCTGCTTCTATGGTTGCCGTAAAACAAGTGAGTTTATTATTTAAAATTATTCTAGGTAGCCCAGTGAGTAAGACTTTATATACAGCTAGGCCTGCTTGACGTATAAAGCAACTAAAGGTTGAGTGGTAGGTGGGGGCCCAACCCCCCCACCGTCTTATTTAGTACCCACCTATTAAATATAGACAGCTGATACGGCGGTCCCAAGTTTAGATGCTGTGGGGGATAAAGGTATGGATGCCGGCGTACGGCACGGGTTCACTATCATCCCCTGCGATGATCTGTGGGGCTTTTCAGGGCCCGAAGAGCCATGCATCGCTCGATCCCCACTATTCCAGGCGAACGACTTACCTCTCGGTCGAACTTCAGCAAGGTTGCGTAACCTTGCTACGGCATTTACCCCCAGCCAAGTCGCTGGAATTAGTACGGTTACCCAATCGGATAACTGTTTTGAATTTCTGTTAGGCAGCTTACCTATTCTGTGGGGGGTTTTTCCTTCTAAACCCCTTTTTCACCAACACCACCCCTGAAAAACATTAAATCCACGGCAAAGCTTATCACCTTGCCGTGGCATCGAAAACTCACCCTCGGGCAGGCATTAATTCCTAAAAAACATTAAGTCCACGGCAAAGCTTATCACCTTGCCGTGGCATCGAAAATTCACCCCCGAGGCGTACATTATTTCCTAAAAAAAGCCTAAGTCCACGGCAAAATCATCACATTGCCGTGGCATTTGAAATCCTATCCTTAGGCATACATGCTATTCAGGGCATCTCGTTCCCATAGCCTTATGCTATGGAAACAACATCAACAAAGAGTTCCTTGTTGACTCGTTTTATTTGTTGGCCCATGGCACTTCTTGCATGCGGCTATTTTGGCCCCATTGGTTTGCTACCGCCGACAAGGTTTCGGCTGACGCAAACCAAACATGTCCCTAATTACCAGCAATCGCTGGTTTCCAGTTATTGGTCCCCACGTTCAGGGACCGCAATCAAGCAACGAACAAGATGCAGCCAGAAAATGTTTACTTTCAACATCTGGCGATGGCTGCACCCTATGTTCGTTGCAATGTTTAATCATCGGCAACCGAAATGATGATTTATGGCCTCCCATTAGGATGACCAAATCTTCGGTTTGGGTCTTTCGCACCCCAGATGCTAGTGTTTACATTCTTGGAAAATGCACTAGCGATGTTGCCCTCCATCCACGGTCGCCGTACGATCGTATGCAAGGCATACGCACACATGCATAATGTATGCCTATTCCGTCCGGTCCAATCACGATTAACTCCCTCGAGTTAATCGTGTGGCCCCTCCTCCTTTTGCAGGTCTTTTGAGGTTTTTCCGTTTCTTTGGTGAGCTCTAGTCACCAGTCAGAGTTTATCCCCCGTGGAGTGCGTACACACCACCAGAGTCGTCAGTTTTAAAACGAAGCGTAACAGTGTTCTTTTTTGTTGTCGAGTTAGAGTTGAGTTTTTCCTAACGTAATCACTTTTGCAAAGAGCGGACAAAATAAGATCAGAGACATTTTTGACAAAATAAAATTCGAAACATTTTCTGATACAATTCGTGCGTGTTCCGTGTGCTGCCGACTAATTGTAACAATAGTTTGAGTTTTAAGTTATGATAGATCTGCCTAGAAAACAAACAAAGAACAGTTCAGTGAATTTGCAATTATTATTAAGTCTAAGAATACCGTCAAACATAATAAAAAGTGTACTAATTCAGACAGCTCCCTGTGAAGCCAAAATTAAAGTTAATCGAGTTTATGGTGTTAAATGGAACACGGAGTTAATGTGAAACGAAATTATATGTAATCAAGTTTACGGTTCAATCAAATAAAATAAAAATTAAACGTTATAAGGAAAGGACAGTTCCAGTGTTTTATTTATTGTTTCTCTGTTCCCGCGGTGGTCCTTTTTATTGACTAAGCGTCCATGTCGATGCACCTAGTAAAGACCAACCACATTGGTGACCCCGTAAAAAAACGCGCAACCTTCGAACATTAGTGACCGGAGAACAAACCAATTCCGAGTGAAATCCGGCAAAGATTTTCTATTCGAAAGTGAAGTAACACAGACAATACGGTTATTGGGCTTCGGTCGATTTTGTTTATCATCATCTCTCATTGGACAATAAAATTGAAAACATCAAAAACAGCACGCGCGCATAATTGTTTCAATGCACATCAACCCAATGTAAGTGCAACAAATTCTATGTTAAAATAAATGAAATTATACACAGGAGAGACTACAAAACGCCACAACCTACGTTTTCTTATGGCATATACCCTATGAAATGGTTTCACTTGCCCAACAGTAATCAACACCGTTTAAACACTTATCGCCAATCAGAAAATTCAAGTCGAAATTTAAGTATTTTCAACACCAGGACATCGTAAATAAATCAGGTGGACAATACAATCATCGTCACACCAATTAAAGTCGAAGTACCTGAACCTGTAGAACCATCACTTTCTTAGTCTAGCACTGATCGACATAAATTTATGAAAGGAGTCCAGCGTAAAAAACCTCCAACGATTGAAACACTTTAGCCGAGCGCTTTGGATGAGGTTAAAAATTTACAACCAACCGATGCTAAACACCAGGCAACAAATAGAACACCTTCCTGACTCACAAAAGTGAAAGCAACTAACAACAAAATTAAATAAAATAAAAACAAAGTCTATTAAAGGGTACCCCGTACCCCAACACAGCTGTATCTAACAACACCTGGGCTAGGAGCAACAGCCCCAACACCACATCACCAGGCACCCCATACGAGGACAAGGTTTATTTTCTTCTTTCTTTACTTTATGTTCTTTTAATATTTTTCAAAATTTGTTAATTCCTTTTCGGCGAGCTCCTTCTGAGCCACCATATATAAATTTAAAAACAAACACTCGTTTTCCTTTATTATTCACGTTTACTATTTTTACAATTACATAAACAGTTTTAAGTACCGTAAGGCAAAATTAAATATTCAAAATAATTAACAAATAACACCTAAAACAACAAGACCCATAGTTAATAGACAACTGACAGAACAAGGTCAATTAACTATTAAGTAAAGCTAAAACAAAATAGATATACTCCTTCACCTAGCACCTAATAGTAACACATCCAATTTGGCAGGCATAGAATGTTAGGAACCCGAATCAGATCGCAATTCGCGGTTCAATGTAAAACAACACGAAACTACTATTAATTCTAAAGAACTACACTTACAATCATGTACAAGTTATGCATAAACACCAAATTACAAAATTTACATATTTAACCGAAAATTATCGCCCAACAAACATATGCAATTAACATTCCAAAAATAGTACATAACATTCCCTTTAAAACAAAGCAAACGTTTGCACCTCATACACTAAGTCATAATCACATTAGGATTGTTTCAAATGTACTCGACCAAATAAATTTTTAACTCCAAACCAACTTGAATAGAGACGAATGTTGCCAAATTCTATAAAGTATAAAAACAAAATTTAACTAAAACCATTTGTAAGCCCCTTCTGGGCACCGACACGCAGCTCCATTTGACTTCTCACGAATCCTTTTCGACAACACTATTACACACACACATCAGCACGCCTTAAACCGTTGTTTGCTTTTCGCTTTTGAACTTTAGTTATTCAAATTAAGATTTAATAATTTTTAAAGTCAAAACGGGCAATTCAACATCCCTACCCGTCCTCATATCACGACTTCGCTTACTACCTCTCTCGACTTCTCGACTACACTCGACAAGCCGCGTTACTCGACTCTCTTAAATTCGCACCATCCCTTGGCGACCTTTCCCCGACTCCTCGCGTCCTCTTGTGACCCATCGGCCTCCCTTCACCTTTCTGCGCGTCCTCTTACGCCTCTTAATTCAGTTTCGCGTCACGACCCATAATGGTCAACACGAGGAACACCACGGCCAGAAAGGCCCAGGAACAACCCGAGCCCCTTGAATTTCACGACGCCTCCAGCGTCGATTTCCCCGCTGAGCAAGTCAATGCTGACCAAGACTTGCCGGCGCAATCTACCCCTCTGGCACCACTGGTTGCCCCCAGTGTCGTTAACCGACCCCAACCTTCCAACGCTCCCCCAACCTCTTCTAACACCCCTAGTGCCGGCCAATTGGTGGATTCTGGCATTATCATGCCCACATCTCGCGCCGGCACCTCACAACAAATCCAAAGACCTTCAGAGTCCCAAGAATTCCACGATGCTTCCAGCCTCGGGAATGGGACTCGTCCTGCTAATATAGGGCTTCCCCCCTTCGATGAGGAGGACCCAGACCTTTGGTTTGCAGTGGCAGGCCGCATCTTCCAGGCCTCGGCCTTGCACGACGAACAACTTCGTGCAGTCGAGCTGTTAAAAGTGCTTGACCGCACTCAGCGACCGCATGTTGCCCACATTATAAGGTCGGCCGGCCGCAACCCGTATAGCAACATGCGTGAAGCTCTGCTCGACGCTTTGGACGAGCCTGGAAGTGTGCGGCAACAACGTTTAGCCGCTGTAACCAACCTTTCTGGGATGAGACCATCTCTATTCCTGACCCATTTACGCTCTATAGCGGGGACCAGGATTGGGGACGACCTAATAAAGCCTCACTTTTTGAGGTGTCTTCCCCAACACGCCCGTTCGGCACTTATAGCCCAACCCAATCAGAATTTGGGCTATTTATCCAAAATTGCGGACGCAATTATGGAAAGCTCAGATCAGTATTCTGAGCCTCCTGCGTACCAGGTAGCGGCGGTTTCTCAACACGCCGCCCAGCCTACACGGCACCCTCGTCTGCCATTCACAGCCCCTCAATTGGTCCCGACTCCCCATTCTCCTCAAGCTCAATTGCCTCTTAGAAGGCCCGCCTCAACCAATTTCCCTCAGGGGAATCCAGAGGCAGGCCCCAACGTATTTAACCAGAGAGGTCCGCCACCACAATTAACCCCCGCTGACCTTCGGGCGCTCCAAACCTCACTCCTCCGCGAGATAACTCAATTGCGTGCGGAGGTGAGGAACAATCCTCGAAGCGCCCAGAATCGAGCCATGCCGAGCCGTCCTATTAATCGGCAAAGTTTCTCCCAAAATGCCCCACAAAGGGCCAATCCCACCCAAAATGGCCCTCACCGGGCCAATTCCCAGCGAGCTCCGGCTCGACCTCCCCGTAACGGCAATACTAATAGGCAGAATATACCTGATAATGCCGTTACTCTGCCTTGGTGCGCCAATCACCAACGATATGGTGATCGCGCATTCAATTGCAAAGCGCCTTGTGGTTGGACGCAACCTTCCACCAACCAGAGGCGCTCTTTAAACTAATTTTGCCGACCGACACCCTCGCGCAATCGGTCGGCACCCATACGATAAGTCGCCTAACCATCCGGGATTCAAAACTGAATATCGCTTTTACTGTCGATACCGGCGCCGATATTTCAGTCCTCCCGCGATCGTTTGCTCCGCGTAACCGCGTGCCAGCCGCACTTAAATTGTCAGCTGCAAATAATACGCCGATACTTACGTACGGACGTAAAAAGCTGACACTCCAATTGGGTCTTTGTCGTCCGATCACTTGGCGTTTCGTCATTGCGGACGTAAATGAACCCCTGATAGGTTCCGACCTATTAGGTGCACATAACCTGTTGGTCGATTCGACCCATAACAGACTTGTGGCTCCAACCGCACCCCCCTTGCCCATGACGGCATCACCAGCGGCAACTTCAGGGGCCACAGAGTGCATAGACCCATTCCAGGTTATGGTACAGGAATTTGTGAGTACAACAATTCCTCTACCTAACCAACGCCGACATAAAGCCACGGTGTTTCATCATATAGAAACACGTGGTCCCCCGGTGAGCCAGCGTCCACGTCGACTGGCTCCGGAAAAATTACGTGCGGCGCGCGCGGAGTTCGAGCATATGATCGAACTAGGTATCTGCCAACCGTCGGACAGTCCCTGGGCAAGCCCACTCCACTTGGTGAAGAAACGTTCTGGTGAGTGGCGCCCATGTGGCGATTACAGGCTGTTGAACGCAGCAACTGTCCCGGACAGATACCCAATTGCACACCTCTACGATTTTTCGTACAAGTTACGAGGGTGCAATGTCTTCACTACCCTGGATCTCACCAGGGCATACCACCAAATTCCGGTGGCACCTGAAGACATCCCCAAGACCGCAGTCATTACACCTTTCGGACTCTTCGAGTTCAAAGTGATGACTTTCGGCCTCAGGAATGCCGCACAGACATTCCAGCGTTATATCGACACGGCTTTACGTGGTCTTAATTGCTGCCATGCTTACCTTGATGACATTCTCATCGCCTCCAAAGACCACGCCGAACATAAACGCCACTTAAGTCAAGTCCTAGAGCGCCTCCGTGAATTCGGTCTAGTCATCAACCCAGAAAAGTGTCAATACGCCAAAGAGCAAATCACCTATCTGGGTTATGTCGTTGACAACCAGGGCATTCGCCCACTACCGGACCGTGTGCAGGCCCTCATGAAGTATCCCAGGCCTACTAACGTGAGTGAGCTGCGTCGATTTCTGGGCATGCTTAATTTCTACCGTCCGACCCTGAAGAATGCTGCCCAGATTCAAGCTCCACTCAATGAATTCTTAAAAGGAGCTAAGCGCAATGATAAGCGCCCCATTAATTGGACAGAAGTCTCTGACAGAGCATTCCAACTGTCCAAAGAACAATTGGCAAATGCCACCTTACTCCGATACCCTCTCGAGGGAGCGGCACTTTCTATCCAATGCGACGCATCGGATACCGCAATCGGAGCCGTCCTTGAACAGGACATTGAAGGCCGCCCGGAAGGAAGCTGAGTCCCACTGAGCGACGTTACAGCGCCTACGACCGTGAATTACTCGCGATCTACAGCGCTGTTAAGTACTTCCGTCATATGATAGAAGGTCGCTCACTCTCTATCTTAACAGACCATAAGCCATTGGTCTACGCGTTCCGGAAGAAGTCGGGAAATACCTCCCCCCGACAAGAGCGTCAATTAGACCTCATTGGGCAATATTCTACGGAGATAAGGCATATCTCCGGTAAACAGAATGTCACGGCGGACGCCCTTTCTCGAATCGATACGATTCATTTGCGTACCGCCTTGAATAACACAGACCTTGCCCTAGCTCAAGAGGAGGACGAACAGCTCAAGTCTCTCCTAACTGCCGATACGGCACTGGAGCTTAAGAAAATTACCCTTCGCGACCCATTGGGCGAAATCTGGTGTGATGTCTCCACTGGAACCGCTAGACCTTACATTCCCGAGAAACTTCGTAAGGGCGTGTTCCAGGTTTACCACAACCCTGCCCACCCCAGCGGCCGAGCAACAGCCGCTGCTGTCCGTCGCAAATTCATTTGGCCCCGGATGAACAAAGATCTCACCGGTTGGGCCCGTGCTTGTCTCCAGTGCCAACGCTGCAAGGTAGCGCGACATAATGTACTGGAGCCAGCGCAATTCAAGCTTCCCACGGCACGCTTCGCCCATGTCCACATAGACATAGTGGGACCGCTTACTCCATCAAGAGGATTTTCTTATATCCTCACTATGATGGATCGCTGCACGCGATGGCCAGAGGCGACACCTCTCCGGGCAGTTACTGCCGAATCAGTCGCCAAGGCCTTTTACTCAACTTGGGTCACACGCTTCGGCGTACCAACCACCATAACTTCGGACCGAGGTCCACAATTCGAGGCGACAATTTTTAGGCAGCTAACAAATCTTCTCGGCTGCCAAAGAAGTCGTACCACCGCCTACCACCCGCAATCAAATGGGATGATAGAGCGCTGGCACAGATCTCTTAAAGCCTCACTCATGTGTCATAATGACACACAATGGTTCGACGCCCTTCCCACTGTCCTCCTCGGCCTGAGGACAAGCATTAAGGAGGACCTGGGTGCTTCGGCAGCAGAGCTTACCTATGGTACCAACCTCCTTCTTCCAGGAGAACTTTTCCTGAATGGCGAAACACCGCGTGACCAACTTCGTGAATTGGGACATCTCCGTGACCTGCTACGTAAGATTAGGGCAACCCCTGTAACCAGGCACGGCTCCAAAAAACTTTTCGTCCACCCTGAACTGCACAGCTGCACGCACGTCTTTGTCAGGGTGGATAAGGTCAAAAAACCCCTCGACCCACCTTATGATGGCCCATTCAAAGTCTTCCGCCGCATCAGTGACCGCGTCTTCGAGATCGACATTAGAGGCAAGCGATCCACGGTCAGCGTCGAAAGGCTTAAGCCCTGTTTTCTGGAAGCTTCCGCTCCAGAACCACCCCCATCTGCTGATACCACTCCTACACCACCGGCACAACCTCCCCGTACTCGCGCTCAGGCGCGCGCCCATAACCAACTAACCACCCCCTAACCTGCCTTACCTATTTCGTGACTACGTCACTGGGGAGGGAGTGAAGTGGGGCTTTTCAGGGCCCGAAGAGCCATGCATCGCTCGATCCCCACTATTCCAGGCGAACGACTTACCTCTCGGTCGAACTTCAGCAAGGTTGCGTAACCTTGCTACGGCATTTACCCCCAGCCAAGTCGCTGGAATTAGTACGGTTACCCAATCGGATAACTGTTTTGAATTTCTGTTAGGCAGCTTACCTATTCTGTGGGGGGTTTTTCCTTCTAAACCCCTTTTTCACCAACACCACCCCTGAAAAACATTAAATCCACGGCAAAGCTTATCACCTTGCCGTGGCATCGAAAACTCACCCTCGGGCAGGCATTAATTCCTAAAAAACATTAAGTCCACGGCAAAGCTTATCACCTTGCCGTGGCATCGAAAATTCACCCCCGAGGCGTACATTATTTCCTAAAAAAAGCCTAAGTCCACGGCAAAATCATCACATTGCCGTGGCATTTGAAATCCTATCCTTAGGCATACATGCTATTCAGGGCATCTCGTTCCCATAGCCTTATGCTATGGAAACAACATCAACAAAGAGTTCCTTGTTGACTCGTTTTATTTGTTTGCCCATGGCACTTCTTGCATGCGGCTATTTTGGCCCCATTGGTTTGCTACCGCCGACAAGGTTTCGGCTGACGCAAACCAAACATGTCCCTAATTACCAGCAATCGCTGGTTTCCAGTTATTGGTCCCCACGTTCAGGGACCGCAATCAAGCAACGAACAAGATGCAGCCAGAAAATGTTTACTTTCAACATCTGGCGATGGCTGCACCCTATGTTCGTTGCAATGTTTAATCATCGGCAACCGAAATGATGATTTATGGCCTCCCATTAGGATGACCAAATCTTCGGTTTGGGTCTTTCGCACCCCAGATGCTAGTGTTTACATTCTTGGAAAATGCACTAGCGATGTTGCCCTCCATCCACGGTCGCCGGACGATCGTATGCAAGGCATACGCACACATGCATAATGTATGCCTATTCCGTCCGGTCCAATCACGATTAACTCCCTCGAGTTAATCGTGTGGCCCCTCCTCCTTTTGCAGGTCTTTTGAGGTTTTTCCGTTTCTTTGGTGAGCTCTAGTCACCAGTCAGAGTTTATCCCCCGTGGAGTGCGTACACACCACCAGAGTCGTCAGTTTTAAAACGAAGCGTAACAGTGTTCTTTTTTGTTGTCGAGTTAGAGTTGAGTTTTTCCTAACGTAATCACTTTTGCAAAGAGCGGACAAAATAAGATTAGAGACATTTTTGACAAAATAAAATTCGAAACATTTTCTGATACAATTCGTGCGTTTTCCGTGTGCTGCCGACTAATTGTAACAATAGTTTGAGTTTTAAGTTATGATAGATCTGTCTAGAAAACAAACAAAGAACAGTTCAGTGAATTTGCAATTATTATTAAGTCTAAGAATACCGTCAAACATAATAAAAAGTGTACTAATTCAGACAGCTCCCTGTGAAGCCAAAATTAAAGTTAATCGAGTTTATGGTGTTAAATGGAACACGGAGTTAATGTGAAACGAAATTATATGTAATCAAGTTTACGGTTCAATCAAATAAAATAAAAATTAAACGTTATAAGGAAAGGACAGTTCCAGTGTTTTATTTATTGTTTCTCTGTTCCCGCGGTGGTCCTTTTTATTGACTAAGCGTCCATGTCGATGCACCTAGTAAAGACCAACCACAGATCCACCGAAAATTGTTCTCAAAAATGGTAAAAACAAACACAAATTTATTTCGTTGGTGATTGTTTTCTTTTTATTGTTCTAATATCGTCCTCAATGGATTTATAAATTTAATTACGGCCACTTCGACAATAATACACAATACATTCATTTGATAGTTAATGCTCTCAATGCGTTCACAAAGTTTTCAGTTTCTGCAATTTTCTTGCGCAACTGATTGAAATTAAACAATAATACACAATACATTCATTTGATAGTTAACGCTCTCTATGCGTTCACAAAGTTTTTAGTTTTCGTAATTTTCTTGTGCAACTGACTGAAATCAAACTGTCCTTCGTTTATTTTGAACCGAATGCAATAAGTTGGATGCCCGGTGTCAACTTGGTATAATTACGTAGCCCAGCACACGCAGTTGAATTTCACTTGGTTAGGCAACAATCGATCCAAATGACAAACACTTCGATTATGATAGACTCGACTCTGGTGACATGTGTGGGCACCTCGAGAATGAACTGTAACTCGGAAACCTGTGCACCGTTTGAGAATTGATTATCGGGCTAGTGTGCACCGTTCGGCGGATGAATCTCGACTGACTGAAAAAGGGACAAGAATTCATTCATCGTGTCGTGGCAGTGGAGTCATAGATGAATAAACTCACTGCCATTGTGGGGGTTCTCTATACCACACGGATAACCATCCCACAATTCCTACCTAACTTTGACCGCTAACAGCACGTTACCATAACCCAATCCGTAACCCATTTCCACACATGCAAAAACACAGCCCAATATGCAACAGCATCCGTCCCCAAATCTGCAATTGCATTCATCCCCAACCTACCAAGAACTCATTTCCCAAGCTGTAATAAACGCATATTCAATCTACATCGAAACACTTGTGGGGGTTTCTCTATTCTATATGAGAAACAACCCACAATTCCAACCACAATTCCTACCTAATTTCGACCGCCTTTCAGAGCGTCAAATCAACCCCATTTCCCCCTACTTACCTGTTCACCTGCAAAGCATGTTACCACCAAGGACACATAGCTAAACTCGTTGTTCCACGCAATCAATGCATAAATGAGTTTAGCTTCCCTTTTTTGCCATACGGCAACTCGTGTCCATGTCGATTAGCGACAACCAAATCCAGCCGGACGAAGTTGTCGCATCATTGCAGAACCGCTGGGGAAATTTATCAAAACATTCTATCGAATCACGTGATAATATTTCCCTAGCGTTACTTCGGCTTTTCTCCAGACACTTCATTCGCTGGGGATCAATGCTCTCTTTTTGCAGGTGAATCATCAGCTTAATTCTCCTCTCTTTCTCAGTTCTGTCTTCGTACAGATCAATGTACTCTTAACTCACCATACTACCGAATCAGGACAATGGGTTCCGCCCAGAACTACATTTATTCATGCACATACAACCAAATCCACCCCAAGATAATCGTACAGCGTGTTTCTGTTCTCTCATTGTCCCGCTCTCTTCGATCATCAGTTTACCAATGTAACCTACTACACATCGAAGAACGTGGCAATGAGAGAGCAGAAGTATGTTCTCTTTTGGTTGTATCCAATTCTTCCCTTTTCATTCAGTCGATTAACGAGATTAACAAGAAAAGGTTGTATCGCTAACCACCGCCGCGTGTGCATGCTTATGCATGCTTTCGGTTCCCATTCCACCTAAACCATGCAGAACCACACCAATTCCCTCTTACTGGAAAGCCACCAGCATGATGCGTCGCCCTTACACGAAACGACCATCGCAACGATCAAG
Organism: Microdon myrmicae; assembly: GCA_963931805.1. Classification (NCBI taxonomy): domain Eukaryota; kingdom Metazoa; phylum Arthropoda; class Insecta; order Diptera; family Syrphidae; genus Microdon; species Microdon myrmicae. The sequence continues at coordinate 124,064,426 of OZ007502.1, read as the reverse complement.
ACCCTTGACCATACTTGGCTATGCCACCGAAACCAATTTCCCGGTACACACAACCAAAGAATCGAACTCAGTCTAAACGGCAATGATTCTCCGGAACTAAATTCTCTATACACGCATAGCAACCCTTTTCAAAGTTCCTAGTAAATGGCAATGAGTTTATTTTGGCTGTGACTCCACTGCCACGACCCGACGAACTTTTTCTTGCTTGTAACCAGTCAGTCGAGTTTGGTGAGCCGCGGAGCACGCACGCCCCGAACCGCACAAGAAACCCGGGAAGAGAATAAAGAGGACGAGTTCGACCTCGGTAGTGTACACGCGAGTTATGGTTTGTGGATAACCGTTGGAACCGAAGATCACAATACCAAGAAAAGGTTGATCAAAACCTCTTTTACACCAATCAGTAAGAATTTTTCAAAACACGTAGTCTTTCTTTTATTTCCTTCCACTATTTCTTTTATTTATATCATAAAGAGAGTTTTCAGTTACACAAGTGTTATTATCTAACTTAACTACCTTACTGGGTCCGTATTCTCTTTGATTACGCCAATTACACTTAATTGTTTGTGTTACGGTTCTTTTTTACAGTTCTCTTCTGTTTTTTAATTAATTTCTGATACTTTTTAATTTAAATGATTAGATTATTATTTACTTTTCTTTTTTTTTCTTAGCTTGCAGTATTACCGAATATAGATCTAACACTGTTACTTCTTGAGCCTTTCTATTTACTAATTTTTACACTTAGATTTTCTCCGTCTACAGACGATGTAGACACTTTGTTCGCCTTCTAATTTTACTGTTTAGTCAGTTCACAAATTAGTCTCAGTCTCCTTAAGTATACACATTAAATGTCTTAACGTTTTAACTTTTTACCTATTTACCGATACCACTTTACAATGTTCTTCGTTTATGATGTTTACATGTATGTTAACTGTCTTACTGCTCCTTATTACTCCACGTTTTACTTTCACGATCTTTCACGATTTTCTTACTTTTACTATATCGAATTATCCCGAACTGTACTGTTTTCTAATAATACTTCCAAACACACAATTACTCGTTTAGCTCCCTTCGCTCATGCACTTTCTTTTCTTTTATTGTTCACTACCAGACTTTCTCTCCGCCCAACGATACCGACCACTTACACGATCTACCTTCCACTATGACCAATCACTGACTCTCCAGACGAACCACTGACTTTCATTCTCGACTCCCAAGACAAAACCACCGACTACTCGACCAACCACTTCCTCATTACCTCCGGGGTTAACACCTTTCGATTACAACCATGCAATTTAATTTCTATTGACCTAATTTCCGATTCTTAACTTCAATTTGCGATCGCTTCACACTGCTGAGCCAGTCAATATTCCTTCATTGACTTGAACTCCAGTTCAACCGTTGCGATCGCGAATTGACCCAATTAATTCTATTTCTGTTGATTGGGCTGGAACATGCAGTAATTGTTCCGGAATATGCATTTAATAGTTTTTGCCTTATTGGACAATCGCTTTCGGCATATGCAATCAATTGCTTTTGTGTTAATTGGTTTGAAATATGCAATTAATAATTGTATCGCCTCGGGGGTCATTCGAGTTTAAAATCGGATGGCGTTTTTAGATTTAGGTGTGTCAATGATCTTTTGTACATCATCTTTGACTATGATGTCATCGACACACTTAACACGCGCGCAGTAGTATAAAATAAATTATCGCGACCGCAGAAAACGTAATAAACAACATAACACGTCGCTGCAGCCTCGTAACTCAGTGGAAAAAGTAAAGTCGGGAATTAGCGGAGATCGATAACTTCCTACGCGGGGGCTTGTGTACAAAGCTACCCTTTGTACCCCGTGTGCCTAAGTGCTATTGAATTGTAAATTGCGGTAATGGCGCAATGTTTCGTACTGTATAAAATATCGATGAAATAAAGAACATTAACGTGGAAATCATTCAGTGCTTTTCCTTCGTCTTTTACATTGTGGTGTCTCCTACTCGCGGATGACAGTTTCGCATCAGATCTTCAAGTGCTTGCAACGGGCCCGAAGTGCGATCTTCTGGTGGACGGTTAACGGCGAGTGACTACAAGGTATGATCCGACTAATCGAACCTGTAAAATAATTGCATTGATCAGGACTGACTCAGTGGTGACTGTTCCTTGGCTGTGAGTTCCGGATGAGAAAAGAAAAATAAAAAAAAAACACGAAGTGCGAACGAGCTTACAATTACCGGTGCTATTACCCGCAACTATTTGCCGTTCCCCGGATTTCTGTCGGTGGGTGAGAGCGAACCCGTGCTGTACGACGGCGCCCATACTTCCATCCCCCCACACCACTTCCTAGGAACTTCAAAAGGGTTGCTATGCGTGCATAGGGAATTTATTCCCAGCGAATTACTAAAAAATTGTGGGCCGTACAGGCTGAGCTAGATTCCTTGGTTGCTACGTGTACTGAGAAATCGGTTTTTTTTTTTTTTTTTTTTTTTTTTTTTTTTTTTTTTTTTTTTTTTTTTTAAATCGGTTTTGGGAACACGACCAAGTATGGGCATGAGTGGTCGGTTAGACAAGAGAGTGTGGGTCTTGGTCGTTGCGATGGTTGTTTCGCGTAAATGCTACTCATCATGCTGGTGACTTACCAGTAAGGAGGATTGGTATTGGGTAGGATGGGAGCAGAAATAATTTTCGAGGAAACTAAGTGTTGCTTGGTTACAAGCGAGAAAATAGTTTACGCAGGAAATGAGCCGAAATGATTTTCGGAGGAAATTAGTGCTGCTTGGTTGCAAGTGAGAAATATAAATTAAGTAGGAAATTAACCGTTTTTTCTCGCGTCTCTCGTCTAATCGGGCTCTTGCCATCGTAAGTTTCGCCTCCAATTCACGTATCTCCTCTTCTTCATCCTCAGACTCTGAGGATGCAAGAGAAGCGAAAGAATTATTTGCCCCATTGTGGGGTACGAAGGCAGAAAGGTTTGGCAGGTATGTAATATTTTTGACAGAATCGTCATGTAGTGTTATTACTGGAAGAGACTATCTACAACCTAGTTCCCTATGGATGCTGTACGAAGCGCAGCTCGCTTAAAGCATATGGCGTAGAGCGCCGCAGTTAATGAATCAATACGTTTCAGGTATATGATTAACTTTACTTCCAAAAATTCTGGGGTATTTATACTCCCAATCATTCGTTCAATTATTTACAATTTCCATACAAATATTGCTTAATATGCAATTCTTTTCTTAACGGTAACTTCACTTATTGATTACTTAACCTATTTCATTCTTTACAATCAATTAAGAGTGCAATGCAAAAACCACGCTACGAGTTGACCCAATTAATTCATTAATTGCTTGCCAATGATAAACTCGGAAACGTTTCTTCGTAACCGGAGCTATTCGTTTGTTTACGAAATGAAATGAGTTCACCTTGAATTTACGGTCAACAACGAAAGCTGGTTATTTGATATTTGAAAAAAGTGACACGGGCAATTAATGTATTTGATATTATTGTCTGTGGTCATGTCGTGCGTATGTTGTTACACTACACCCTTCCCCTACAGGAAAAAATGTTTATTTATATTTCTTAAAATGTAAATAAATATTTGCTGATACTTATTACTAGCTGTTACATCTAGATTGAATTAAATTATTGTTGTGTATTTCATATTCCTTATTGTCTAGTAAGATTACGCTATTTACACCGTTTTGAGCTATTATTTTATATGGACCTTTAAATGGTTTGTCCGGTTTCTTCTTATTTTGTACTTTTAAATATACATGATCTCCTACTTTAAAATTATATCTATTTATTGTTTTTTGTGCATTATTCCTTTTTTGTTTGTGAGTATATTAATTTACATTTTAGCTCATTTAAGTAGTTATCTAAGTCAAAATTTTTTTCTGTATTTGTTAAAATTTCACATGGTAGTGTACTTAATTTTCCAAAAACGAATTCAAACGGAGAATACAAGGTATTACTATGTGGCAAGGTATTGTAACAGTATGTATAATAAGGTAACTGTTTGGCACTCGGTCGTCCAATACGTATATTACTGCGAACGGCAGACTTCGCCTTGCAAGTTCCACCAACAACTGCTTCTGGTGGTGGACCACCAGCACGGTATATAACTGTCGATTGTTGTCGTCCTGAAACAATTGCAAATGTAAGGAAAACGGGAAACGAATACCTTTAGTTGGATGGACTGTTGACGGAACCTCAAGAAGAATCCTCCAGTTAATGTAAAAAGAACGGTGGTATTCTGTTGTGCCTTTAAGCCTATTTCTCTTTATTTTATTTATATCTATCTTTTTTGAACTGTGCCTCTTGCTATGATTTACGACGAATGTCAGCTCATTTTAATATTATTCGAATGTCAGCTGTTTGCTGACATTTGTTATTTGTGTTGTCCTGGCAGCATTTCAGTAGTGCCTTCGCCAGTGTTGCCAACGTGTGCTGCTCCGTCTCCAACATTCCGCCCACCTTGAACTGTCTGTTCAACCGTCTCATCCTCTGCAACCATCTCCTTAATGCTGCCAGGAAATTTCTGCTAGACAGCTCGCTAACCCTTCATGTATTGCCTTGTTTGCCAAGCATACGTAGAGACAGGTGTAGCCTTCGACTCGCTTCTCGCCGCGTCCTTTCCATGTCCGAAGAGTAATAGGACCTCCATAAATCGAGAACGCCCGATCGTCTGACTGACCTGCCGCCCCCCTTGCACCTGCTGTTGTGGATGAACCTCTTCAGGCACGCTACTGTTCGCACCGTTCGAGTGAAGCTGGAGAATCTTCTTGTTATAGACAGCTCCTCTTGCTGTATTACGAAATACGATGCCCTTCGTTCCTCGAGGTCTCTCGGATTTGATGAGTGGGCGTCCGGGGCAACTTCAGCTCCTTGTCTTGCAAAAAGCCCGACCCTCGCCACCGCAGCTCTGCTCCGGCGAGCTCCTTTGCCTTAAGACCCCTTGATAGGTAATCCGCTGGATTGGACGCAGTTGGTACATGATGCCACTGGCCTTTTGGCAGCCTTTCCAAAATGTACGACGTACGATTTGCGATGAATGTCTTCCACCGCCCGGGATGATCAGATAGCCATTGTAGCACTACCGTGGAATCGGTATGTGCGAAACATTGAACCTCGCTAAGTTGAAGCGCCTTCCTCACGAACAAAAAAAACCGCGCCAAGAGCTGAGCGCCACATAACTCGAGTCTTGGGAGTGACACCTGCTTGACTGGGGCCACCTTTACCATGATGATACGTACTTGAGAAGCACTATCCTCCTCAAATCTGACGTAGAGGACCGCTCCATACGCCTTCTCGCTTGCGTCCGAAAATCCATGTAACTGAAGGGTTTTCGGATGTCCCAACCACCGTGGGATCTTCACCGACTCCAGCACTGGCAAATCCTTCGAAGTACTCCTTGCGCTCTCTCCGGATCTCTTCATCCAATAGTTCATCCCAATCGACACCTCTAAGTCACAGTTTTTGCAATACCAGCTTGGACCATATAGTCTGGAGACGTGTGACAGGACCTTCCTCTTCGTGAGCGATGATACCTCCGCAATCTTCTGCACCTTGTAGCTCAAATAGTCCGGTCCGGGATGCCAATTCACACCAAGTAGCTTCGTTTCTTCGCTCGTGATGAACTGGTACACTTCTTCAGAACCCGGTGAATCGGCGGACAGCCAGTTCAGTACCTTGTGGCAATTTGATTTCCACTTACGTAGCGGGAATCCGCCGCCTTTAAGAACCTCCGTCAGTTTATTTACCAACTGGATCGCCAATTTGGTTTGGCCCTTTGATTGGTGTGATTGGTGTGGTATAGATTGCTGCCCCATAAGTTGTGGGGCCAAAGACTGTTGCAGAACAGATTGCTGCTGCATACTTTGCTGTGTCCTATGCTGTTGTGGCACAGATTGCTGAGTCATAGGCTGCGGTAAGGTTTGATGAGAGACAGGCTGCTGTGTCACAGATTGGTGTTGTCCAGATTGCTGTGGTACACACTGCTGTGCCATTGATTGTCGTGGCATGGATTGCTGTGGTACAGACTTCTGTGGCACAGACTGCTGTGGTACAGACTGTTGTGGCACAAGCTGTTGTGGTACAGACTGTTGTGGCACAGACTGTTGTGGCACAGACTGCTGTGGCACAGCCTGCTGTGGCATAGACTGTTGTGGTACAGACTGCTGTGGCATAGACTGTGGAGGAACAGACTGTGGTGTTAAAGATTGTGATGCCGTCTGCTGTTGTACAGATTGGTGTTGTACCGACTGCTGCGGCATAGACTGCTGTGGCATAAACTGCTGCTGAACAGGTTACTGTGACGTCGATTGTAACGGCACAGCTTGTTGCGAACCAGACTGCTGTGATATAGGTTGTATCGGAACAGATTACTGTGGCATAGATTGCTGCGCCACAGATTGTTGAGGCAGAGACTGTTGGGGCATTGGTTGCTGTGTTAAAGGCTGTTGCGTCATGGACTGCTGCTGATTATTTTGTGGTTGCAACGATTGTGGCTGTTGCAAAGGTTGATGCCGTTGCAGTGGTGGTGATTGTGGTTGCTGCATTCGTCCATCATTGGCGAAGCCGTTTGTTCCAGGGGACGGAGGCCCAGGGCCTTGGACTTCTATTGATGTGGAGGCATGGAGAGAGCCGCCCACCCTGAATTGGTGATGGGTGTATTGATGATGACGAGTGTTCTGTCGCTGGACGGTATCGTCCGATGGGATGCTGCCTATGGCATGTGAGGCCGCAACTTTGAGTGAATAACTGGTGCGGATCCAGTGCTTCCTTTTCCCATTCGTCGGAGTCCCTGAATTTGAATAAGGTTGTGAAGATACCTGATAAGAACTTTGTGGTTCATTTGTTACTTGAGACTTTATGTACGTAGTGCCCGTCATTGTGTTTGTGACACCGGAGGAATAGGATTGCTGAGTTATATTAGAAGCAGGTGGTGAATTATAATTTTGGAAGTTTTGCTGCTGCGGTTGTGTGGAAGATAATTGAGAAACACTGAGTTCATTTGCACCTGGATACCCCGATGTCGGAACATAAGGAGCTTGCTGATAATTCGTATTCGCAGCTTTACCGTTGCCGATATCGTTATATGTAGGAATATTTATTGGCAGTGTAGAACCTCGTGTTGGCTCTTGTTGTGGCAACGAGTGTAAAGATGTCGGAACACTGCAGGTCCCACAGCCATTACTGGTCAGGGGAATAGTCACTTGATTTACAAAGAAATTTGTAGGCTGAGACTGGCTACTGCAATGTGGGTCAGTACCGTTCATTTGCGTTTGACCTTGTTGCTGGTAATCCCCATCGAAGGTAGGCACGTCGATATGCCTCAACTTGACGGGTCGTGTTGTCGCTCCACTCTTGGAATCCGTTGCTGTCGGTTCTGTTGACCGCGTAACCAATTGTTCCAGCAAGCTGTTCATAAGCCTCTGGCTGGCATTCATGGTGTCAAGCAGCCTCTCCATTCCTTGTTGCTCCGCTGTTAATGTTGTAGTTGCCGTTGCCAGGGTGTCTCCCGACGTATCCAATGCGGTGGAGCCTGTGCCTGTTGCCATGGTCAACCGTTGGTTGAGCTTGCCTTGCAGCGAAAAGTATCGCTCTTCGAAATCTGCTCGCTCTTCGTTCTCCCTGTCGATGTTCAGGTCCGGGTCGTTCTCCTCGATACATTCCTGGAGGCTCTCAAAGGATTCAAATGAGTCCTCCAGTTTGCGCAGCCTACTTGCGACTTCCTCCCTGGTCACCTCCTTTGACTTGGTCGTGAACTCCTCCAACCGCGTGAGGAATCCCTTGATGACTCCTCGTCTCCGTTTCATCGTCGGAACAGTCATATCGCTGGTAGCCATTGCAACTTAATTTGCCCCCTTTCGATGCTTGTGGATCGAAGTGCCACTAACTACTTGATTCTGATTCTTGTGGCTCGGCTGTAGCTCGCCTGTAGCTTCTACGCAACTGAGTGCGCTGCTGGGTTACAACTTAGTTTGCCTCTTTTTCGATGCTTGTGGATCGAAGTGCCACTAGCTACTTGATTCCGATTCTTGTGGATCGGCTGTAGCTTGGCCTTAGGCTTCTACACAACTGAGTGCGCTGCTGCTTGTGGCTAGCTTTGATCGGCGGGATGACCGTATGTCTTGTCGCTTAGTAAGCAATTTGTATTTGTTGGTAGCCTTGATCGTCTGGACAGCCGTCTGTCTTGCTGCTTTGCGTTGCGGTTGAAGCGCTTGGGTCGCACGTTGCACTGCAAGAGAGGTTGTCCAGTCGGCAGCTGTTGTGTTTGTCTTGTTTACCTCGGATCGTGGATCCTCTAATATGCCGTGAATGACGGCGGACGGTCCTTAGGCTGGACCTTGGGGCTGCGACTGAGGCAGAGATATGTATCTGATATGTATCTGTAGTTGGGACAGCTTTGGTTAGTGTGCCACGAACCTGGCGGGAGTATTGTATCTACATTGTGGGCAGCTCATTGTTGCGTCACTGATTTGATGGCGTTAATGCACAGCGGTTGCATGGTCGACTATAATGTTCGAAAGGTCATACGGTCGAACGAAGGCTGAGATGATTAGCACCACTTCGTGACAAATGATGTGTCTTCCGTTGTCCTTGATTATTTCGACAATGGTAACCGCTTACTGCCGTGACGTAAGGATCTGCAACTCGTTTGTCCACTGCGAACTGGCAGCAGTGGATTGGATCCACAGACTGGATTCGGCTCGAAGGACCAATTTGTTTGGCACTCGGTCGTCCAATACGTATATTACTGTGAACGGCAGACTTCGCCTTGCAAGTTCCACCAACAACTGCTTCTGGTGGTGGACCACCAGCACGGTATATAACTGTCGATTGTTGTCGTCCTGAAACAATTGCAAATGTAAGGAAAACGGGAAACGAATACCTTTAGTTGGATGGACTGTTGACGGAACCTCAAGAAGAATCCTCCAGTTAATGTAAAAAGAACGGTGGTATTCTGTTGTGCCTTTAAGTCTATTTCTCTTTATTTTATTTATATCTATCTTTTTTGGAACCGTGTCTCTTGCTATGATTTACGACGAATGTCAGCTCATTTGAATATTATTCGAATGTCAGCTGTTTGCTGACATTTGTTATTTGTGTTGTCCTGACAGCATTTCAGTAGTGCCTGCGCCAGTGTTGCCAACGTGTGCTGCTCCATCTCCAACGGTAACCATTCGTTCTAATTTTCTTTATCTCCCACAGTCATTAGGTTACGATTTGAAACTCTATGATTTCTTTCTATAGATCCTAATGTCTCATGGTGATAAGGTGTTGATACTATTTGATTTATATTTAGTAATTTACAAATGTTTTTTAACAATTCATTTGTAAATTCTGTGCCTTTATCTGTTTTAATATTTTCAAAGCATCCATATTTCAATATAAATTTTTCTACTATAGTCTTGGCAACGGTGTGGGCATCTTTAGTTTCCATTGGAAATGCTTCTACAAATTTCGTTAGTTCGCATTGCATTGTTAATATATACCTAAATCCGTTTGAAGGTCTCAGTGGGCCTATGGTGTTTATTGATATCGTTTCAAATGAAGTGCTTGGTGTATTTGTCATCACAAAATTCTACTTGGTGTATTTTGTTATCTTTACCTTGTTACAGATTTCACAGTTATTCACAAATGTTTTTACCATTTTGTTCATATTTTTCCAGACATACTTCTGTTTCAATTTATTAATGCATTTTCTGATGCCGCAATGTCCTCCTATTTTAGAGTTATGATATTCTTCAACTAATCTGTGCTTTTCTTCTTCATTCGTCACCTGTTTCGGTGGTTCATATATTAAAATATCTAAACATTCATTAATGTTTCTTTCCTTCTGCAGCGTATTAAATATGTCTTTGAATTCGTGTACGTACACATTCTTAAATATTGAACTATTTCTAGCCAGCGCTAGTTTAGTAACACCTGTATTGCTCATAGTGGATATCAGTTTCTTCAAAATCAATTTTAATTCTGATAGAGAATTATCGTTTTTTTTTTTTTTTTAGTTTTTAAACCACATTTATTTTCCTAATTCTTTTTACATGTATAATATTCGGGGTAAATGTTAAACCCTTTTCTACAATCACAATCCTTAAATTAACTTACTGGCTCTATGCGAGCTCTCTAAATTACACATTACAACTTGATTTTTATATATGCCTTTCGGAGTATCTTTTTTCATATATATATATATATATATATATATATATATATATATATATATATATATATATATATATATATATATATATATATATATATATATATATATGAAATAAGTCATATATTAGATATATATATATATATATATATATATATATATATATATATATATATATATATATATATATATGAAATAAGTCATATATTAGAGGGACTCCTCGTTTACATCTATATGTATATATTATTATTACAATTTTTTTTTTTTTTTTTAAATTATTATAACAAACAAAAACTTCAAAACAAAACGAATAAAACATAATATAAGAAATAAAAAATAAAATAAAATAGCTACACAAAAGTAATTGGGAACGGCGGACAGGAGGAGGGGGGACAAGAGGAAGGAGAGCGTTGCTCTTGAGAGGCATACTATATCTGAGGAAGTGAAGTCCTCTCCTCGTTGAGAAGCCACCACCATTTGGGAGATGTTCGATCTGTGGCTAATTTATCTCTTTCACTGATCGCCGTGCTAAAACGCATGCGGTCTGGGGCATTGGAGATATCACTATCATGGAGAATTCGTTTGTCCCTGGCACCACGAAAAGCGTGGTAAATAATCGGGACTCCATGCACGTCTTGGATAAGGCCTTTTTGATCCAAGAAAGGGAACGCTTCTGGGGGAATAAACCCGTTCTGGAGGGTATTCTCCAGATACATATCATTGGGATAGAATGCTCCCGAGATAAGATTATTGTCACTGCACATTGCCCTTGCTGTGTGACCACGAATAATTTTAATTATGAAATTGTCTATCCTATTTAACCCTGATTTGTTATACAGGATTTTGTTGGGATAGAATTTTTTGTATTGCGACTCTGGTGTTCTATAAAGTCCGAAGCAGGAACGCAAACACTGCCGTTCGAACACACGAAACTTCTCCATATAAAGTGGAGATATGTTATACCATACTGGACAGCCATAAATCAAAATTGGTCGGATGAATGCCGAGAACGAAATTATGTTGACTCTGGGGTCAAGAAGACTACTCCGGAATAGACTTCTTGTCATAGAATATGCGCTTTTAGCTGTGGAGAGGGACGCTGCTACGTGCTTGTCAAAATGTAAATACTGGTCTAGCCAGATACCAAGGTATCTAACTACAGTTTTCACTTGCAGTGGAAGGTTATTGTTACCTACAATAGAAAAGTGTTTCCAGTTGTATTTTGTATCCCTCGAGGCCCTGGATAGGGGCGTTCTGAAAAGGATAGTCTCGTTTTTCTGGAAATTAATCTTTAATTTCCAGTCGTCGCTAAATTGTTTTATTTTGTTGAAGTCATCTTGAAGGTGCCTATTGATGTCGTCTATTTTTCCTCCTGTTCTGTACACCACTATGTCATCGGCGTACGTAATGGCGTTTTCGAGAGAACTCACTAGGTCACTAGTGTAAATATTGAATAGAATGGGAGAATTCACAGCTCCCTGCTGTAAGCCATTTTTAATTTGGAAGGTCTTGTTGGAGAGTATGTCCCCGCATTTCACCACAAAATGTTTGTCCATTATCATATCATAAATGATATATAACAGATATTGGGGCATAACCATACGGTGTCGAAAGCCTTTTCAAAGTCAACCAAGCAGGCGCCTGTACATTGTCGCTTTGCCTTGTTCCACTGTATATCGGAAACAAGTTTCGTCGCCGCATGAACTGTATCATGTTGCGCTCGAAAGCCAAACTGGTTGTTGGGGATGATATCGTTTTCATCACACCAACCTATCAGTGCTTTGTTTATAATTTTTTCGAATACCTTGCTGATGTTGGGAAGCAGGCTGATCGAGCGCAGATTAGCTGGATTGCTCTTATCCTTACCCTTTTTGGGGATAAGGTGGACTACTGCAGTCTTCCAATGGGTTGGATAGTGTGCATTGTTTAGAGCGTTGTTAAACAAAGTAGTGTATATGTTCACTGCTTCGCGAGGCAAATGCCTTAGAACCACATTTGGAATGCTATCTATTCCAGATGATTTCTTATTTTTTATTGAGCTAAGTATGTTTCTAAGTTCATCCTTGCGCACAAACATATTTGTATTTTCATTTCTGACGGGAGAATCCGCCCTATTATTTTCGCCGAATGTGATGAAACTACGGTTTTCGGATCGCCAGTTGTGAAGTTGATTGCGCAGCGAGCAATGTCTTTGACGGGTATTGCTTTCAATTTCAGTGTTAGCATGAACTGATTCATTAACACTGTATACTGATTCGAAACAGGCTCCAATTGAATTCGCTTTTTTTTGCGGATCTTCGACGACTATTACTTCATCATTGGAGTTGATGTGCTCTAAGGCGAGTCCTGCGTTCAGCATTATCCGACAATTCTCGGAAGTCCGTGGAATTCGGAGACAGGGAATGTCATTGTGATCTTTTCGTCGACATATTTTCTTGATTTGTGAAAACATGTTCGGTCCGTTTGCTTGGACAGCTCGAATTCTGTTGCTCCACTCCTCATTTATTACTGCTCGGTAATTATCCCGGATCAGTTTTTGAAGATTTTTAATCAAGGACTTGATTGTTTTGATTTCATTGCTATTTGGGTCACTGAACTGCCTATAGCACAATTTCATCTTTGAGAGCAGGGTGCTCTTTTGCCTATACAAAGCATCGATAGTTGCATTTCTGTATCGGTGGGTATAGCCATCCATATGAGCTACTTTGGGGATGGAACGATTCATTGTGTTAGTAACAATATCGTTCATAGTTAGGAGGTAGTGATCGATTGCATCATTACGGAGGTTTCTATTAGTCGGTTGGTCTATGCCAATGTTGCGTATTTCTCTTTTTACTATGCGACCGAAACGCGACCAATGTGCTTTTCGGAAATCGAAAAAGTGTACCTGGTCGTACTGCTCAAGTAGGTGGTACTCGTTTGGCACGTGTATTGCGGCTCCAAGTCCGTAATGATCGCTATCGTACTCAATTGTGCGAAGACAATTTCGAGTAGTTACCTCGGTATCTGGTAACTGAATTCGATCATCTGTCATAAGTAAATCCAGGAAGGAGTTACCTCTTGGATAAGACGGTGTACTTGTAGCGTACAATTCTAGTTTATGCTCGATCGCATTTGTTTGCCACCAATCAAACAAGGCATTGCCTGTGGTGTTCGAGGTCAGATTGCCCCAGGCACTGTGCTTGGAGTTAAAATCACCTGCCATTAAAAAGTAATTGTTTTCCGAATCTAACTTGAGACTTCGGAAAAGCGTATCGATTTCACTGATAAATTGGGTACCTTGAACAGATTCAGGAGCGTAAGCAGCGACTATATATAGATGCCTTTGACTTTTTAGCGGAATGTCTATAATGCATGCCTCTAGCACCTGGAATTTGGGTACTTCCGTGCTGTAAACGACCTGATGGTGAAGACCTTTCTTAAGATAGCGACCCCACCCCCTCGAGTAGAGTGTGGTCGATCTCGTCTAATTATGTTATAATTTTTGTAGCCCATTTTGTGCCTTTGGTTTAGCTTAGTTTCGCTAGCCAAGACCACATCTGGGCATTCGACTTGGAGCAGATTGCCTAAATTATCCCTTCTTTCGATGTAGATTAGTGAATTTACATTCACAGCTATAATTTTTAGGTTTAGTTCAGACGGAGGGTTGAAGATTTTGATGTGGAGGGTTATTTGAGAACAGGGTTGAATAGAGAGTATCTATTCGTGTTCTTTGAATTTGGGCAAATTGTCCTTGCATGGTTAATAACATTGTTATTATTTCTGAATGTGCCTCTGGTGCGGGCATTTTCCCAGTACTATATGTATGTTCCATGGATGCTGGTTGCTTAGGAGCACCGGCCATTTGTGCATATGACACACAAGGAGCCACGAAATTGTTGTAAGAACGAGTTTTCATTTTTTTCTCTTCTTCAACTTGTTTCTTTTTGGATTCCAATTTTAATTTCATTTGTTGAAATTTAGGACATCCTCTAAAATTAGCAGTGTGACCTGTATTTTTACAGAGGACACAGGACAGTGTTTTCCTATCTGGAAGCTGTTCCTTGCCCAAGGGGCATTCACCAATGATATGGTCGGAGAGGCATTTTACGCACCTGAATTGCATGTGGCAGTTTGATGCCGCGTGCCCGAAGCGTTCACAACGCATACACTGCAATACGCGATCGATTTTTCTTATTTTTTCCCAACTTATTGTTTGGTGGTTGAGGTGTTTGATGTATCGGAGAGCATCAACTTTACTGTTGGGACTCAGTGATACAATAAAGAAAGGCAATTTGCAATTGCGTTTTGTGGAGTTGGCGGTAGAGAAGGGTTCCACACCTGTAAATTTTAAATTGTCGGTTTCGACATTTTTTAATTCCTCTAATACCTCCTCAGGGGAAAAACATGGATCAACGCCTTTAAGGAGCATGGAGATTATTTTCTCCGATTTCGGGGTGTACGTGTAGTACTCGCTTTTTGTCCTACCCAAAGCAGTCATTACTTTGCGATAACCTTCAATATCATCGCACATTAATTTTATTTTAGAATTATTAATTTTTTTTGTTTTGAAATTTTTGCAAGTTAACTCACCTACTTTTATAACGTCCTTTGTTTCCATGGACGTAAGTATTATAGGCGGCGCCTTTTCCTTTTTGTTGGTTACGATGTTCTGGTTTGTTTGCTGCTTCTCCATCTCGATTCTTTGCTGCATTTTGTTTGCTTCCTGATGTTGTTCCTGATTTTTCCGTTGTGCTGTTGTATTTTCTTGGCTTTGTTGTTGCTGCACCAGGTCTTTTAATTTGAGGATTGCTTCTCTTTGTTTATTGAGTTCCTCTTTTTTGTGTCAATATCCACAAGGAGTTTTTCTAATTCCGCCGGATCTGTTGCAGTACCTGTGATATTGTTTTCTTCCTCAGGAAGTCATTCGATTTCACTTGGGTCAAGGTCAACCAATTCGTTGAATTGGTTGTCTGTGCCTGTGTATTCGTTTTTCTTTCCTTTCGCATTTTTTTCGCCGTCTGAATTTGGCTTGTGCCGCTTTGTTATAATACTCGGCTGTCGCCCGAGTCGGCTCCGTGTCATCGCTTTCAGGTCTGCCTGGCCCCTTTTCATGAAAGGCGACGAGCTCTTTAGCACTTTATTTGCTTCCATCATTTTTTATTTTTTTATTTTTTTTTTTTATTTTTTTTTAAACAACCGCTCTCAGTGGCGGCCACACTGTGTAATCCACACTTGTTCACTTACACTCGCGCGACGAATTTATTTATTTATATTTTTTTTCTTTTCTTTTGCTTTCTCCTGTTGTCAGGTATACGTCTTATCTCTTTGACGTGTTGGTAACGACTGATAGAGAATTATCGCTGAATTCCACAATTACAGTGTTCTCTGCTAATATAATTTTATTTCTTGAAGCTTCTTTGTTTATATTCCCGGGTTTTCTGAACTCAATCTTCTTCATTTGCCTTATGTCAGATAGTGATGTACAGTCCCATATGTGAAGGTGATCAGTCCCCACATTTGAGTCTAAGGCTTCCGCACAGTTTTTATTCATACTCTTTATTTCGTCTTTTTTCTTCATTGCTCTGGTAACAACATCTATATTATGTGTTGGCATCATTTCTCTTAACTTTTGAGAATCTATCTTTATTCTTCAAAGTGCATCTGCGTTCATTTGTCCTTGTCTGAATACAATGTCGAAATCGTAATCCATTAGGTCTACGCGTATTCTTGTCAATTTTGAAGATGGGTTTTTATGGGTGAACAAGCTTACTAATGGCCTGTGGTCAGAGTAAACCGTGAATTTTCTACCAAATAAATAGGGTCTGAAGTAATTTATTTGGATGTACTATAGTGTGCATGCGAGTTTACAAAATATTTTATAATTTTTGTTGGTCTTTTGTTCTTATTTTGTTTACAAATGTTGGGATCATTGTATAATATTTCATTTACTTTTTATATGTATTTGCCATGTATAGGCGTACAGCAATTTTTTATATTTATTGCATTTCTTACTGTGAGAAATTCTTCTTTCTCTTTACGTTCTATTTTCTATTACAATATTTGTTAAAGTTTTTCTGAAACTTTATAAGGCTTTTATTGATATACATACATTTAAGAGTAAGTATTTCCTTAACTATTAACTAAAATGAATTGATTACAATAATATATTTATACCGAATATAGAGAAAAATACAAGCAAAGACTATGTTTTATATAAACAGTACCATTGCAATTTCAGCCTAAGCAATAACTACATTTCGTATAAAAATTTTAATTTACATAATTGTTAAGCGACGTGTATAGTTATTTACATGTTTATTAATTTCATTTCATCAGGCGGGATATATAATTATTATATAATCATTACTGATTTGTTTCTTTCTTTTTTTTTTGTTTATCATTTTAGAAATGATTTATTTCTGTTCTGCTAGGGAATCGTCCAAGATTTCTGGGAAGGAAGTATATTGTCCATGTGGATAAGTAATGGATATGTTGGTTGCTCGTCCATCTGGGGTAATTCGAAGATGAGGGGGGTTGCCAATTCTTTCGTACTTCATTTGGTAACACAATTAGTTTTTGTGAACGTTCTAGTATGTAATTGTCTTCATATTTGCTCGTGTATACCAGTGGTTCCTTTATACTGCCAAAAAGCTCATCTAATTCTTGTCGCGAACAAACCGATATCCGGTTCTGGTCCGCTGCGTCGTATGAAGTTAGCATCATCTGGGGTATAAATTACTTCAGGTAATAATAGCAGGATCTCATCAAGAGTCTCCGGGTCAGTGTAGGATCTCATCAAAAGGTCTTCAGATTCCAATATGCCAGGTTAGTGAAGGATCATCGATCAGAAAAAGTTCCAAATCAGTGCAATTAATCTTCAACGATCAAAAAGATTCCTGGTTGGTTTTGCAGGATCGCCATGTGGGGTACGAAGGTGGAAAGGTTCGGCAGGTATGTAATATTTTTGACAGAATCGTTATGTAGTGTTATTACTGGAAGAGACTATCTAGAACCTAGTTCCCTATGGGTGCTGTATGAAGCGCAGCTCACTTAAAGCATATGGCGTAGAGCGCCGCAGTTTATGAATCAATACGTTTCAGGTATATGATTAACTTTACTTCCAAAAATTCTGGGGTATTTATACTCCCAATCATTCGTTCAATTATTTACAATTTCCATACAAATATTGCTTAATATGCAATTCTTTTCTTAACGGTAACTTCAGTTATTGATTACTTAAGCTATTTCATTCTTTACAATCAATTTTTTTTTTTTTTTTTTTTTTTTTTTTTTTTTTTTTTTTTTTTTTTTTTTTTTTTTTTTTATTAGACTTCTCTCGGGAGAGGCGAACCTATAGCGTCGAGTGGGCGCCCCGAGATGCCATAAAATAACTGTTGCAGTTCTTTTTGAACAGTTGCAGGTTGTAACGCTCCGGGAACACTCGCGTGGGAAGGGAGTTCCACAGCTTCCCCGCTCTGTAACGGAACGAGTTCTGATACAGGGATGTTCGCGCTGTCGGGAGATGAACCACAAACGGGTGCGATCCGTCGGATTGTCTTGTGGAGCGCATATAGACCGAATTGCGTGGAACAATGCCAAGAATCTCCGAAGAACAGCACCCGTGATAATATCTGTAAAACAGACAGAGGTCGGCTACGCGCCTTCGATGTGATAGCGACTGTAGTCCCGACGTCAGCGCCGAATCCCCGATCAGGCCGATCGCTCGTCTTTGTACGCTCTCAAGTAGGTCGAGGGTATGTTTAGGAGCCGAGCTCCAAACATGAGAGCAATATTCGAGCGCGGGTCTAATTTGAGATTTATATAGGAGAAGAAGTTGGGCCGGAGTAAAGTATTTCTTGGCTCTAAAAAGATAACTCAGTTTTCCTGAGGCTGATCTGGCGATACCCGATACGTGTTTATGCCATGATACATTCGCACAGACCGTGACGCCGAGTAATTTCAAACTTTCCCCAGCCTCGAGGGCCCGGCCACTCATCATCAGCTGTGGAACCGATGATCCAGTTTTCTTTGTGAATGTTGTATACTGGGTCTTCGTTGCGTTGAAGTCGACAAGATTGGCCTTTCCCCACTGCAGGACTTTATCCAGATCCTGGTTCAGAGAGTCAATCTGTCTACATCTCAGCTGGTGCGACGTTGATGCACCAATCGGCCGATCACTCGAAAAGGAGGAAACAAGCGTACTATCATCCGCAAAACTGAACACTTTGTTATCCGTTGTCTCCAACAAATCATTAATGTGAAGCAAGAACAAGGTTGGAGCTAAAATAGAACCTTGGGCCACCCCCGAATTAACAGGATACAGATCCGAACACTCGCCGTCCACAACAACCCGGAACGATCGATTCTCGAGGAAGCTCCTCGTCCAGTCGCAAAGCTGTTGGGAAAGTCCATATGAACGAAGTTTGCTCAGCCGCCCTTGACTCACCATGCCGTTCAATCGCAGATGTCCATATATCGGTTATAAGTGTCAAAAGGTCTCCTGTGGATCGCCTACCACGGAATCCGTATTGACGATCATTCAGAAGACCGTTGCACTCCAAATACTTAACCAACTCTGTATTGATGACTTTTTCCATTACCTTAGATAAAATAGACAGTAATGCTATCGGACGGTAATTTTGTGGGAGACATTTTTTTCCCGTCTTTGGGATTGGCTGAACTCGAGCGATTTTCCAACAGGCAGGAAAGGTCCTCCGTGCATAAGATAAGCGGAAGAGTCTGCCAAGGACCGGCGATAGTTCTGGAGCACAATTCTTAAGGACTATTGCTGGTATTCCGTCCGGGCCGGTTGCCTTCCTACAATCCAGTTCACGTAGAATGCGTTGAATAGTCCGCGGACGAAATCTCACATCCCGCATGGAAGACTGTACCGGCGAGATCACAGGTGGCTCCAAAAGGCCGGGATCGAGATTTGAATTCGCGGAAAATAAATTCGCGAACACATTAGCTTTATCCTTTGGATTCGTGACTAACGTCCCGCTGTCTGTCACCAGCGGAGGGAAAGAGGAGGAAGCAAAGTTACTGCTGACAGCCAGTTCTGTTAACATCGGTGGGATTGGAGCGCCATTGCTTAAAAGCTCTATTTTTTGCCGCTGTAATCAGCTCGCATTTTTTGTCAAACCAAGGTTTATCAAACGAACTTCGTTTGATGGAATGTGGAATATACATCTCCATCCCCAGGAGAATAATCTCTGATACCGACTCCGCGCAAGCGTTAACATCGGAGTTTCCGAAGCACACCTCCGACCATGGAAAGGATGCGAAGAAATCTCGCATATCGTCCCAGTCAGCAGCCCCATACTTCCATACATGGCGAAGCTGCCTAGGCCGGTTATTCGCTTGGTATGCAAGTGCTTGCGCGACAGATACCAAGCAGTGATCTGAGTTTCCCAGTGGCGCAAAAACCTCTACGGTATAAATACTCGGTTCGGATGTCAAAAACAGATCCAGGGTGTTCGCATAATCGCCTCGGGCATCCGGTACTCGCGTTGGCTCCCCCACGAGTTGAGCCAAGTTGTGGCTTACAGCAAACATCTCCGCCAGCCTCCCAGCCTCGTCGGTTCTGTTAGAATGTAACAACCAGTCGGAATTGTGCACATTAAAATCGGGAAGGACAATAATTTCAGAAGCTGGGTGGTTGATCTGTATCCAGTCGACGGTATATGAAAGATGTCCGAAAAATGTCGCCGGTCGATCGTCGTTCGGGGAGCGGTAAAGACAACAAAGAAATTTAACGGAATTCCTCAGCACGACCCTCAACCATATGATGTCCATATGATTGGGTTCCAACTCCTCCATTCTCTGGCAAGCCAGATCGGACCGTGCGAAGACGCAGACCCCGCCCTTAAAACGGAATCTCGAATGTAAGTCGTATCCTGAGCAACGAAGATATGTCGAATCAGTTGACGAATCGACCTGGGTCTCAGTTAGGGCAAGGATATCAGGTTTCGTTGTTTGCAAATATTGGTGGACGGCGTTTACATTAGTATTGGTGAAACCGATGCCCCTGATGTTACAAAATGCCGTCACCAGTCGAGCGTGGGCCGAGCCTCGAGAGCTAGCCCGGTTATGCGATGACGAACCTCTCAAAGTTCCATTATTTATCATGATATCTGCATGATGTTCCCCCTGACATAGTCCCCCCCGGAGATCCGAATGGGAGACTAGTTTACCTCCGGAATTCTTTATATCAGAAGACACCATCATGACTTATCCCCGTGTCAGTCCGGGCCATCAGCCACACATCCGAAACACCGTCGAAGATTTCTCTCGGCGATATCGCGGAATGTACAGCGTGACGGGGTGGTATCTCACCTTGGGACCGACTACCACCTAACCAACCTTTTCTTGAACCGGTCCATCAGCCAAGCTCCGAAAGATGGCCAGGGATTTCTCCCGACCATTTCACGGAGCCTAAAGCTTGATGGGGTGGTATTTCACCGGACGCACAGGGCGTTGGGACCGCGGCTACCACTCGGCCTTTAGTCGCCTCTTACGACAAGCTGGCCTAGCTGTGAGTATATTCTAACGCTGTGAGTATATTCTTAAGAGTGCAATGCAAAAACCACGCTACGAGTTGACCCAATTAATTCATTAATTGCTTGCCAATGATAAACTCGGAAACGTTTCTTCGTAACCGGAGCTATTCGTTTGTTTACGAAATGAAATGAGTTGACCTTGAATTTATGGTCAACAACGAAAGCTGGTTATTTGATATTTGAAAAAAGTGACACGGGCAATTAATGTATTTGATATTATTGTCTGTGGTCATGTCGTGCGTATGTTGTTACACTACACCTTACATGTTAAAGTTGGAGGGGGAGGGGAGCTCCCTGTCCTCCTCCATTTGCTGTTCTCTTTTCTCCATTGTTAATTTCGCGGTTTTACTTCGCGTCACAATGGAGTTTTTCGGTGTACCTTTTCGTTTGTGTGTTGTCGCGTTTTTGTCTTCCTCCGTGTTCATGCTGGTTCTCTCCAGTTTGTTTTCATTAAAAAAAAAACAAAGGCGAGCTGCAATACGAACCACGAAGTCGATTTCTCCCGTAACCCTACTCGAACTCGGCTATCGTCGGCTAAGAGTCAGTAAACTTGCACTCGCACCAAATGATTCTTTGAAAACTCTTTGCTTAACTAGCAATAAATTGTGTGTTTTAATTTTCACTTTTACGACTGAGGTGATATATTTTAATTGTTTTACTTTGTTTTTGCACCTCACTGAAGTGATTTTGTGAGCACGTTTTTTGTCACTTTTAACATTCGTTTTGTTTATTTGTTGTTGTTGCACTTTGTTTTAATTGTCACACCACGTCACGTCACTGTTTTTCTATTTCATGGCTTCGTCCTCGTTTATGAATTAGATTAATTATATCGATAGGTTGTCCGTTTTTTAAACACACGTTTTGAAACTGAGTATTCACAGAGTGAAAGGCGATGTTTTCGTGATATTAAAACACATTGGTTATGTGATAAACAGCACTTTAAGTTAGTAATGTAATTGTATGTTTGTCAATGAAAAAGTTATATATCGTCGAGAGTGCATGCGCGCCGAATACCGCGAAAATAGGAAGCCGACGGCCCGAATGAAGATTCTACTTGACGCAAGTTGAGTAGGAGCTTGATGCCGTATTAATGGACGTGGTATTATTTGATGACATGGATGCAATATAGTTTCGATTAAAAGAACCATGTCCACCAAATTATCCTTTATGAAATCAGAGGCTATCATAGGCTTAAAAAGAGAAATAAGGGAGTTGACATTTATAGGGATAACTTTAATTTTGGGTTCCATTTTCTTTACACCGATCGCATACTCATCCTCATTTCTCCATTTCCCCGCCCATTAAATTCGAATAGACTCTCGGGGAATCATTGAGTAGTCAATGAACTTAGGGATAATGGAAAAATCGCTGGAAAGGAGAACAGCTCGGGGTAGGGGTTGTGTATAGGTATGTGTATATGTTTCGTCTCATTTGCCTTGATCCTCGTGTAGAACATTGTATAATTATCTGATAAGAATTATGATGCGTGTTGCGAGAAAGGGAAATGGAGAGGGTTGAAAAGTGCACGTTTGCATAGTTTTCAACAGATGCTTCGACTATTCATAAATGAATAGCCTGTACTTTTTCTACATGAAGGGGAACATTGGCCTTGGAAGCTTTTAAAGTGAAAAGGAAGTTGTGAATGGGAAGTAATGTTTCGCTATTGGCAAACAGCGTGATGCATGCTACCGGCTTAATGTAGGAAAATGATTTTTCAGATTTAATTTCAGCTCAATGATTCGGGCGCGAGGGGGAGGAGGGGGGTTTAATTATGTAACAAATCTTCCTCCCGTGGTGAGGGTTTCCGGGAGCGCTACAATGTACAATTTATAAGTGTTGTAAGTTGTACAAGATGAACGCTTTAAAAGTCCGCCTTTATTGAAAGAAATATTTAAAAAATAATTAAACTTTACTCTAGATCTAAAAAGACTAAATATATACTTTTAACCAATTGATCTTTGAAAGACGCACTTGCAAATTAAGCTTTATTGGGATTGTGTCGTGCATGACTACTTATTATTGTTGGTGTGTTGTTTTCTTCATTTTCAACCCGTATTCATTTTTCCTCGCTCTTCTTGGAAGCTTGTTTGCTACGCTTCGTGATTACCCCCCTTCTTCCTCCGCCGTTACATTCAATCTATCGTTCTATTCCATTTTTCATTTCTATTTATTCTTTTTATCTGCCTGTTTTTAGTCTTCATATCGGAAGTCACTACAAAGATCTTACGTTTAGGTCATTCGAATTACTGATCAATAAATCGATGCATGTGAAATTATTCCAAAAGGTGACGGAGAAAGTTGTAATATGTAAAACAGAGCACGAGCGTCATTAGGTAACTCATGTTACTAAATTCTACCACGGTCATTGTAGGACATAAGAACAAAGAAAACATCTAAAAGCAAGGGCTTTAAAAAATTGCTTCTGTCAAAAATAACCGACTCCACTCTGGGACTGGGATTCAATGTGATCAATCCATTGGAACGAAATTAACGAACTAACTCAGATACCACATTTCTCTTGTATATTATAGAATCCAGATATCACAAGTGCGTTTGACAAGAGCTTATTACAAATGCTAACCGACAACCCAATTCGACATACGATGTATTGTAAGAACATTAAAGAAATGGCAAAACTAGCAGAGAAGTGGCAGGGCTTTGAAAATATTGCAACAAAGCTACACACACTATACAGTACGTTTAGTGATCGGATAGAACGGTGCATGAACTCTGAATCCGCATTCAATGTTATCAATCACGGAGACCTCTGGGTCAATAACTGCATGTTTAAATATGAGAACGGTCAGCCACAAAATCTGCTATTCGTAAGTATACACTTTCTATAATCACCTTAGCATTTGCCACAGAACGAGGTACCACTTTTTTTCTTTTAAATTACAGATTGATTTTCAAATGTGTTATTATGGAACTCCTGCCCTAGATGTACACTACTTTTTAAACACTAGTGTACAACTGCAAGTTCTAATCACGAAACGTTATGAACTTCTGAGGACCTACTACAACGCACTGCAGTCAACTTTGAGGACTCTTGAATACGATGACATTCCAACATGGGAACATTTCAAAAACGAATTGAATGCCAAGGAAATTATTGGGTTCTGGGCTTTTGAAGCGATACTTCCGCTTCTCTCAATGGGCAATGAACATTCCAAGGATAATAGTTTTGAAGGTTTTTCTACCGATGAACGAGCCCGTAAAATTCGTCAACACATGTTCACTTCAGAACGGTACCTGCAAACGATTAAGTATTGTTTGGATCGCTTCGACGAAATCGGTGTGTTAGATTAAAAAGTAGGAACACATAAAGGGCGGATTTGAGTCAAATTTCAGTCAAATTAGATCAAAAAAAGTGAGAAGCGCTAATTGCCAAAAAGTATATATGAGTCTGTTGACATTGTACTCTTACATTGCCTTACTCATCTGCAAAAGCTAATTAATTTGTATATGTGTTGTGCTCTTTAAAATGTACATAAATTAGTTGTTTACATAATTCTCCGTACGGGTTTAACCAATTTATTATTAATTATTTTTTAACTGAATTTGTGACACATTATTTTATCATTATTACATCTTCTTTTTAACTTTTTGCACATCATTTAACCGCTCTGCGGGAGCGGCCTAACAAAGATATGTGGGTTTTGGTTTAATAGTCTCGTCTCGTAGTAAGGTGCCCCAGGGGAACAGGTTCTCTACGATTACCCAGCTCGACTGTCTCTGATCGGCAAACTCTGACAAGAAAAATTCCGTTGTTCGTCAATTTAATCCTCATTTATTAATAGTTCAATGAAATAGAAATTTAACGTATTTAAAGTTATTAAGAAAGTCAAAGTTTTTATAATGGACTTCAAGTATTTACACTTATTAAGAAAGTCACAGTTTTTATAGTAGAACTTAACGTATTTAAACTTATTAAATAAGTTAAAGATTTTATAATAAACTTCACGTATTTAACTTGTTAAGAAAGTTAAAGTCTTTATAATAGTACTTAACGTATTTAAACTTATCAAGAAGGTTACAGTTTATAGTAGATCTTAACGTATTTAAACTTATTAAGGAAGTTAAAGATTTTATAATAAAACTTCACGGCACTAAGCTTAACGCGTTCTAAAACTGTAAATCAAAGGGTTAAGTGTATCCGCACATCAACGTAGTTAAGCAACGACTCTAATTTATTTAACGTGGAGGCAGGACTCGCCTTGTTTCGATATTTTTCGACTTTGGACCTAGCCAGCGGTTATCATCAGATATTGGTAAGACTAGAAGATCAGCACAAAACTGCTTTCAGCACCAGCTATGGTCACTACGAATTTAAGCGTATCCCATTTGGATTAAAGGGCGCACCAGCGACATTCCAGAGGCTGATGAACTACGTCCTCTCCGGTCTCCAAGGTTTGGAATGTTTTGTATACTTAGATGATATAGTCATCTATGGAAAAGACCTGAGGGACCATAATCACAAACTCGAGAAGGTCCTCCTCCGATTGCGAGAAAACAATCTAAAACTAAAAAATTAGGGCCAGGACATGGGAAATGGACCAAATGGAGCCAACCATCGAAAAAAGAAGGGTGGAAACAATCAGTAGCCCGGAAAAAATCCAGACAATTTTAAAGGACTATCACGACTCGCCATTTGGTGGTCATCAAGGGGTAACCAAAACCTATAAAACGATCAGGAAAACGTATTGGTGGCAACACATGTTACAAGACATAAAACAGTACATAAAAAAATGTAGAAACTGTCAAACAATGAAATCGAACCCTCCTTTACGAATGCCTATGACAATAACAGACATCGCCGAAAAACCCTTTGACAAGGTGTACCTGGATATAGTCGGGCCTCTGGAGCAGTCACATGCAGGAAATATATATATATTAACATTCCAAGATAACCTCACTAAGTTTTTGGACTGTTACGCGCTACCAAATGCTGAAGGGCGGACAGTGTCACAGATGGTCTTCGACCAAATCATCACCCCATATGAAATCCCTAAACAGTTGGTCACCGATCAGGGAACCAATTTCCTGAGTGAGGTGTTCAAAGGGATGTGTAAATTGTTAAAAATAAAAAAACTACAGACGTCAGCATATCATCCGCAATCAAATGGAGCTCTCGAACGAATCCACCGACCTCTGATGGAATATTTGCGAAGTATGGCTGATGAGAATCCCAAGTCATGGGACCAATATTTGAGAACAGCGACATTTGTGTATAATAACAGCTGCCATGATAGTACCCGGTTGACTCCTATGGACTGTCTCTACGGGTTCTCACCCGAGGTACCGTCCAGCCTAAAACGAGAACCCGAGCCACTATATAACCATGAGAGTTACTGCCACCATCTAAGATATAAACTTCAAAAGTCATACTCAATAGCCCGGCGAAACTTGCTGATCAGTAAACAGGAGGCAAAGGTCTACTACGATAAACGCACGAGGCCATATAATTTCGACGTAGGGGATCGAGTGCTCGTTAGAGTAGAACCCCGGAAAGGCAAACTGGCACCCCTATGGACAGGCCCATATCCCGTAGTCGAAATTGCCGGACCTGTGAATACAACCATCAAAATGAGGCGAAGAAAAACGGTGATACACAACAACCGGTTAAAACCATACATAGAATGATGAAACGTGTCGAAGGGCCAGAGGTTCCTACTCAACCTCTACAGCCAAACCACTTCAATCGGCTTTAAATAAAATCCTGTATACTTAAAAAAAAAAAAAAAAAAAAAAAAAAAAAACATTAAGAAATTAAGCACCACAAAGTTATGAAAACTGAAATATATGCACCTACTAAAAAATCTAAAAAATTAAACACAAAATTTATGAAAATTGTAAATTGAAATATAAATATACTTATTATTAACATTAAAAAATTAAGCACCACAAAGTTATGAAAACTGAAATATATGCAACTACTATTAAAACTACAAAATTAAACACCAAATTACGAAAATTGAAATATAAATATACCTATTGATAACATTAAAAAATTAAACACAAGGGAAAGGCTATGAAAAAATGAAACATATACACCCTAAACCAGTTCAATGATTAAATTAAACAAATTACAAACGCTATTGCAATCAAAATTATTATTATTATTATTGTAAGTATGATTATTATTATTACCAAGATTATTATTATATATATGATATAAGATTATTATTGTATAGATGCAATGAAAACTGGAATACACGGCCCAAAGACGCTGGGAAAATAACTTCATAGAATTGTCAGAACTTAAATACATATTATTTCGAGCACTACTGCTACAATCCAATTAAGCACCATACAAATAAAACGCATGGGCAAAATTGGTATACAATCCCCAACGTGCAATAAATACCATTACTAGCATCAATACTGTTAAGAACTAAGAATTCACAAATAATTAAACAACTTCATTACGTTACGTCACACCTTTAAGACTAAAAATATGAAATGCCATACTAACGAAATGAAAATATTCAAACTAAAATATTTATATATACATCTATCGTTAAAATTAAAAACAGCACCCAAAAATAATGAAAACTGAAAAACAAATGTATCTACTGTTAAAATTAAAAACCTGAGCACCAAAAAGTTATGAAAATTTAATTATATATATATATATATATATATATATATATATATATATATATATATATATATATATATATCTATTATTAAAAGCAAAAAAAAAAGTCTTATGAAAATTGAATTATACATCTACCGTTAAAATTAAAAACAGCACCCAAAAATAATGAAAACGGAAAAACAAATATATCTACTGTCGAAATTAAAAACTTAAGCACCAAAAAATTATGAAAATTGAATTATATATATATATATATATATATATATATATATATATATATATATATATATATATATATACCTATTATTAAAAGTAAAAAAATAAGTTTTTGAAAATTGAATTATAAATATATCTATTGTTAAAATTAAAAACTTGAGCACCAAAAAGTTATGAAAATTTAATTACATATATAAATTAACATCAGCAGACGGCGTGAACAACACCTGCACGCGCAAACCCCAAGGAAGAAAATTGCTGACCAAGTGTCTGGTGCAATCGGAGCACCTCGAGTCATTTTCCAAGCTAGCGAACAACACCAGAAGCTGAGATAGCGAAAATGAGGCATTAAGTATAAGCAATTGAATCGTTGTCAGTTTAGTTTAAGTTTTGAACTCAAGAATAAAGGACAAGGCATTCTGCCCTGTAATAAAAAATATATTTTTTTTAATTGTTTGTGCAGTACTTATATTAACTGGCGCCCAACGTGCCGGCCCGCTTCTGTGACACTGTGAATCCGCGAGTACCTTTGTAAAATCAAGCAATAAACAAGCTTGTTGTGACACTGTGAATATCCGCGAGTACCTTTGTAAAATCAAGCAATAAACAAGCTTGTTGTGACACTGTGAATCCGCGAGTACCTTTGTAAAATCAAGCAATAAACAAGCTTGTTGTGACACTGTGAATATCCGCGAGTACCTTTGTAAAATCAAGCAATAAACAAGCTTGTTGTGACACTGTGAACATCCGCGTAAGTGCAAAAAGTGGACAACCAAGCCACTAAGACAGTGAAGTGATAGGGAATAAGGTCCCCGAGTAGTTCCACGTGAACAAAAAGGAGTCAGGAAGCTCTGACAGCCGCCCTAACCAACAGTTGCAGCCGGAACCCACCATCAAAAACAACATTAAGAAGAGATGCTGCAGAAACTAATTGTAATACTACTGTAAGTTAATAATAATCTAGTTAACATATATTTTTATTATATTCCTTTTTTAACCACATTCTATCCATTGAGAAAAATTATCGAACAGTAAATTTACATTCCATTATACAGTTAAGTGATTATTTGTTTAGTGCTTTCAAAGCAACTACATTATCATTACGTGAACGGGTGATATAATTGATTCTCTCAAAACAAATTTTTTTGTTTTGTTGTTGTTTTTTCGTTTTTGTGAAAAATGGTAAACCCTAATAATTTAATACGACCAGCTCGTCTGGAAGTGCCTGCAGATAACGCTGCAGCTCATCAACCTCCCGCTCCCGTTCCTCCCCCTGCTCCTAATGCAATAAACAACGACATGATTAGGCTAATTTCACAACTAGTGACCGAAACCCTTCAAATACAGGGACGACAACTTTTTAACTCCATCATGAACCCCGCGTCCGATATTAATAACGACATAGACCAACCAATAAACTTGGCTAACGATAGGAATTTATCCGAGATGGACAAAATACCCGATGTAGTAAAAAGCCTCAGAGAATTCTCTGGACAGCCACACGAATTTAACTCATGGAAAAAGAGTGTCGATAGGATACTCAAAATCTATGAACATTTGAAAGGTACCCCCAAGTATTATGGAATCCTATCGGTTATTAGAAATAAGATTACGGGCTACGCAGACGTCGCTTTAGAATCATATAACACTCCACTAAATTGGGAAAAAATGTCAAAATGTCTTACTCTACATTATGCAGACAAGAGGGATTTAGGAACCCTCGAGTACCAAATGACAACTTTGGTACAGGGTAGTAGTACGATTCCCGAATTCTATCAGGCCGTCTACCACCACTTGTCGCTTATCTTAAATAAGTTAGGATCAATGGAAATGAGTCAAGAATCCATGAATAACATGACTCAGTGTTACAGGGACAAAGCGCTTGATACTTTCGTCAGAGGGTTAAAAGGCGACTTGCCTAGGTTACTCAGTATCCGTGAACCCGCTGACCTACCGCAAGCTTTGCACCTATGCTTAAAATTGCAAAACGTTGATTTTCGAGCCCAACATGCAAACAATTCACACTCTAGCAACCGGAAAACATTCTACCAAACACCGCCTCCAGTTCCACCTAGAAGGAACAATTTTTCATACTCAAGACAGGCACCTATTCCCGCACGCAGACGCGAATTTCATCCCGAATTACTCCATAACCCCCGAAATGCTCAGCCTCCTCAGTTCTACAGAGAACCACAATACCAGTCAAACCAACAATACCCACAGCAACGACCACCAGCAAATCAACGTCCACTTCCTCCTAAGCCAATGGACGTCGACTATTCTATCAAATCCCAAAAGGTCAACTACCAGAACAGACCTCGTAACCAACAGTTTGTTCCACAGAAACGGCAACATTCTCAACAATTCCATCAACCACACAAAACGCAGAGAATCTACCACACTGAAGGACCCGATCCAGACAAATACGAAAGTGAAATAGAACGAGAAGACCAAAACTATGACCAGACACTAACAAATTACACTGACCTACAAGATGACCCTTACCTTGACAAACCCGAACATCTTGACGATATCTATTTTTTAGACTAAGGCCCTCTTCGCTTCCTTACTTCGAACATATCGCAAGAAGCGGAGAGACATTAAAATTTTTAATAGACACAGGATCTAATAAAGACTACATCCAACCCCGGCATATCAAGAATCCTCTTCCGAATGAAAGACGTTTCTACGTTAAATCAGTCGGAGGGAGCGTAAAAATTACACACCACTCATTTGTCCAATTATTTGGCCATAATACAGATAAAATAAAATTTTTCATTCTCCCCAGCCTCATCTCGTTTGATGGTATAATAGGCAACGATACTTTGAGAAAACTAAACGCGATTATTCATACAAAAGAAAATTACATGACTATTCACCCAAACATATCAATACCACTCAAACAGCATATTTCACAATTAATTAATAATATTACTTTAAGAACTTCCCACATGAGCAAGGAACAGTCTGACAAACTCAAGGGCATAATTAACGACTGTCCTAATCTCTTTTCCGACCCTGACAAGAAATTGACTTACACCACCACCGTAAAAGGAGAAATTCGAACGACAACTAACGATCCCATTTATTCGAGATCATATCCATACCCGATATCACTCAAGGGAGAAGTCGAAAAACAAATAAACGATCTAATAAAAGATGGTATCATTAGGCCATCTAAATCCCCTTACAATTCTCCAGTTTGGGTCGTTCCCAAAAAAATGGATGCCTCTGGAGAAAGAAAATATCGGATGGTGATCGACTACCGTAAGCTAAACGCTGTTACCATCGCCGATAGGTACCCGATCCCCGAGATTAACGAAGTGCTTGCCAACCTCGGAAAGAATAAATGGTTTACTATAATCGATCTTAAAAGTGGTTTTCATCAGATCCCACTTAAAGAATCTGATATTGAAAAAACTGCCTTTTCCGTGAATAACGGAAAATTCGAATTCACTCGTCTCCCCTTCGGGCTAAAGAATGCCCCTTCCATTTTTCAAAGGGCTTTGGATGATATTCTGAAGGAATACATCGGGAAGTGTTGTTATGTTTATATCGATGACATCGTCATCTTCGGGAAGGACGAGATCGAACATCTTAGGAACCTGTTCAAGACCCTAGAGGCCGCCAATATGAAAATACAGTTAGACAAGTGCGAATTCTTTCAAGAAGAAATAGAATTCCTAGGCTTTGTCATTGGTAGGGATGGCATCAAAACTAATCCCAAAAAGGTCCAATCGATTGTTGACCGACCTGCCCCTAAGACCCTTAGGGACCTCCGTTCATTTCTCGGTATGTCAGGATATTATCGTCGCTTCATTAAGGACTATGCCAAACTTGCGAAGCCCCTGACATCCCTCTTAAGAGGGGAAGATGGACGAGTATCCAAAAATCTTTCTAAGAACAAACCAATTCACTTGGACAAGCAAGCCCTAGAAGCATTTGATAAAGTTAAAAATTCACTTATTTCGGCAGAAGTAGTTCTGTCATATCCTAACTTCAAAAATGAATTCGAGCTGACCACGGACGCCTCGGATTATGCTATCGGGGCAGTACTCTCTCAAAATGGTAAACCGATCACATTTCTCTCGAGAACTCTAAACAAAACCGAAGAACATTATGCAACGAACGAGAAAGAAATGCTCGCTATTATATGGTCACTGAATTCATTAAGGAACTTCCTCTACGGATCCCAAAAGGTGAAAATCTTTACCGATCACCAGCCTCTCACTTATGCCTTGAGCAATAAAAACACCAACAGTAAAATGAAAAGGTGGAAATCTATTTTAGAAGAATACAACTACGAACTCAAGTATAAGCCAGGGAAAGCAAACGTAGTGGCCGACTCCCTGTCGAGGCCTCCCCAAGTAACCGAAATTCATTCGATGACCCCAACCGAACATAGTGCCGATAGCTCTTCTGATAACCTAATCCCTACTGTTGAAACCCCAATAAATGTATTCCGTAATCAACTAGTACTAAGAATAGGCGAAGATAACAGTTACCAAATCAAAACTCCGTTCGAAAACTACACAAGACACATTTTTACCAAACCAGAGTACTCAGAACCAGACTTAATAAACGCACTCAAGAGATACTTGAAATCTAATACTATAAACGGACTTTTGACAAACGAAGAACTATGGGAAAGATACAAGAAATGTACCCGCTCCACTTCAAAGACTACCGTATTAGATTTACCCAGAAACTGGTGGAAGACATACCCAGCGAAACCGAGCAAGAAGAAAAAATCTTAAAGATACACCGACGCGCTCATCGCAACGCCGAAGAAAATCGAATTCAATTATTAGAAAATTTCTATTTCCCTAAAATGTCCTCTAAAATTAAAACCCTAGTAAATCGTTGCGCAATCTGTAAAGAAAACAAATACGACAGGCACCCTAATAAACCACACTTGAAACCTACACCTATTCCTAATTATCCTGGACACACCATTCATATCGACATCTTTTCTATCGAAAAACAACTTGTCTTAACAGCCGTCGATAAATTCACAAAATTCGCTCAAACTAAAATTATCCCATCACGCTCAATCGAAGACATTAAACGACCATTACGAGATATCATATTCTTCTTCTGCGTACCTGAAGTCGTTGTAATAGATAATGAGAAGGCTCTTAATTCAGCCTCAATAATCTCAATGCTAGAAGATGACCTCCAAGTCAAAATTTTTAAAACTCCTCCATACAAAAGTGAAGTGAACGGTCAAGTTGAACGTTTCCACTCCACATTGTCCGAAATCATGAGATGTCTCAAATCAGACGGACCTCCACGGTCTTTTGAAGAACTCCTAGAGCGAGCTGTGAATGAATACAACTTCACTATCCACTCAACCACAGGTAAGAAACCAATAGAACTCTTTTACGGACGAATACCCAGATTAAACCCCGAACAATTTGAAAAGACACGATTGGCTAACATTAAAAGACTTAGAACTAAACAGGAAAAGGATAATAAATACCATAACAAAAAAAGGAAACCAATTAAAGACTATCAAATAGGACAAGTTATTTTTGTTAAAAACAATAAACGAATAGGTTCGAAATTAACAGATAGATACCGACAAGAAATAGTTAAGGAAAATAAGAATTCTACAGTAGTAACCGAATCCGGCAGAGTAGTGCACAAAAGTAATATTAGAAACTAGCATTTATCTTTCCAGATGTGCCTTATGCACCTGTCAGGCAACTATTCAAATATTGGACTTTTCAAACGCACAAATAGTGACTTTTCACGTTGGACAGACGAAAATACAGGACGGAAATTTCAAACTAATACACGCCATCGACTTGGACCAATATGATCAATTCATATCCGCAATAACCCCAATCCTTAACCTTGAATCCACCCAAAACCATACCATATTTCCTTTGCTATGACATGAGTTGCAACAGATCGAAAATCTCTTACATAACTTGAAACCGCGAATAACAAAACGTTCATTAAATTTTATCGGCAGCGCATGGAAATGGATTGCTGGCAATCCAGACCATGACGACTTTGTCACCATTAAAGAAAAAATCACGGATGTTCTAAAAAATAATAACAAACAGGTTGTCATAAATCAATTATACAATGAGAGAATGAATAACATCACCAAAATTCAAAACGAAATACAGAAATTGTTAAAAGAAGACAATAAATTAAGTTCCGAATTAATAACAAATGTACAATACAAAATTAAACTTGTAAAAGAAGAAATAGAAAATATAAACTATGCCATTCACTGGGCCAAATTAGGCATGATCAATTCATTTATTTTATCAAAAAAAGAAATAGAACTTGCTACAAATATTTTTAATAAACAACAGCTGCCCTATAATACAATAGAGGAAGCTCTAGACTTCTCGGAAATAAAGGTTATAAGCAATTGTTCAATAATGCTCTACATTATAAATATTCCCTTAACAACAAACGAAATTTACGAAAGTCTTGTAATTAAACCTGTAAAAAGAAACAATATCATAACAGAAATCCTATTCGATGTAATTCTCAGAAATAACGAAGAGATATATGGAACAATAAAAAAATGTAAAAATTATAACTCCCTATCCATCTGTAATTCTAAAGATATTATTAATATTAGAAACGACACGTGTATACCTAGCTTACTCAACAGCCTCCCAGCTATCTGCAACACCGTCAATAGCCAGCATATCCCAACCATAGACGAGATCTCGACTGGCAACCTATTGCTGAACCAATTTACCGGAGCCCTACAGGTCGAGAATACTACTCACAACCTCAATGGAACATTCCTGATAAAATTTCACAACACCACCGTAAGCATCAATGGAAGATCATTTACTTCCAGAGAAGCATCAACGATACAAGTACTACCGGCAATACTCCAACCCAATCCAAAGGAGAAAAGGTACAGCGAGCTACTATCTCTAGAGATGATGAAGGACCTCCACATCAACAATACAAAGGAAATTCGACTGTTGCAAACGGAGAAAAACACACATCAAGCAACCACCTACTCGCTCATCTCCTGCCTCGGAATACTTGCTATAATAACCTCGATCCGCAAATTTTTACCCAAACGAAACAATACCATCCAAATCCCAGAAGACAAGATCCAAGTGAAAAGTCCCGAACCAAGAGAAATCTTGCCACCCAACGCGCCCCCATATTTTGAGATGACAAAACAAAGGTTCAACAACCTTCCGTATTTTTAGCGATTGAGGACAATCGCATTTAAGAGGGGAAGAATTAACATCAGCAGACGGCGTGAACAACACCTGCACGCGCAAACCCCAAGGAAGAAAATTGCTGACCAAGTGTCTGGTGCAATCGGAGCACCTCGAGTCATTTTCCAAGCTAGCGAACAACACCAGAAGCTGAGATAGCGAAAATGAGGCATTAAGTATAAGCAATTGAATCGTTGTCAGTTTAGTTTAAGTTTTGAACTCAAGAATAAAGGACAAGGCATTCTGCCCTGTAATAAAAAATATATTTTTTTTAATTGTTTGTGCAGTACTTATATTAACTTATATCTATTATTAAAAGAAAAAAAAAAAAATTTTATGAAAATTGAATTATACATCTACCGTTAAAATTAAAAACAGCACCCAAAAATAATGAAAACGGAAAAACAAATATATCTACTGTTAAAATTAAAAACTTGAGCACCAAAAAGTTATGAAAATTTAATTATATATATATATCTATTATAAGAGGGGAAGAATTAACATCAGCAGACGGCGTGAACAACACCTGCACGCGCAAACCCCAAGGAAGAAAATTGCTGACCAAGTGTCTGGTGCAATCGGAGCACCTCGAGTCATTTTCCAAGCTAGCGAACAACACCAGAAGCTGAGATAGCGAAAATGAGGCATTAAGTATAAGCAATTGAATCGTTGTCAGTTTAGTTTAAGTTTTGAACTCAAGAATAAAGGACAAGGCATTCTGCCCTGTAATAAAAAATATATTTTTTTTAATTGTTTGTGCAGTACTTATATTAACTTATATCTATTATATTATATTATATCTATTATTAAAAGCAAAAAAAAAAAAATCTTATGAAAATTGAATTATACATCTACCGTTAAAATTAAAAGCAGCACCCAAAAATAATGAAAACTGAATTATAAATATACCTATTGTTAAAATTAAAAACTTAAGCACCAAAAAGTTATGAAAATTGAATTATATATATATCTATTATTAAAAGTAAAAAAAAAATTTTGAAAATTGAATTATAAATATACCTACTGTTAAAAAGTAAACTTAAACACCAATAAGAAATAAGTAAAATTGAAAAATATATAGCTAATGTTAAAATTAAAAAGTTAAGCACCAAACATAAATTGAAATTATTACTTATTGTTAAAGTTAGAGAATTAAGAACCGAAACACAAAAAAAAAAAGAATACATATACCTATTGTTAAAATATAAAATACTATTATGAACGAAATTGTTAACACAACCAATGTAAACTGAACCGAAATCAAGAAACAGCCGTCCTTCGTAAACTACAATCATTTCAGAAAATTAATCTCAACAAGATTAATGCCCTTTTCAGAAGGGGGGAGGAGCGTAGCGATCATAACTCACTACCCCCAACACCCCTAAATGTTCACCCACTCTGTAAAATTAATCTCTTCTAGATTAATTTTCTTTTCTGAAGGGGGGAGGGATGTTGTGATTCACAACTCCTTCACCTACTACCTATCCCTAATAACCACTTACCTAAAACCCCTAACCTATCCCATTCCATACTTACCTTTTCCATCCACTCATCCATTCTCCCATAGCAGGGCATATGTGCGACGGGTGAAACCTTAACCTAATCTGCCGCACATTGACCTAATCACTAACCTTTTATTAATACACAGATCGGGTTTGTACTCCAATACTAAATGCATACTTGGGTGCAAACCTCGATCTGAAATAATATAAAAAGGGCGGCCCACCTTGGTTTCGGCGTCAGTCAGTAGCCGGCAGTTCGTTCGCAGCAGTCGATATCAATAGATTATAAAAAGGTCTTCATCAATAAATTATAAAAAGGTCTGCCTCCAATAAATTATACAAAAGTCTTCTGATTCGGTCCCGGAAGGTAAGTAGCAAAATACAAAATATATAAATATAATATTGTTGGGTACTGATACACACCGGTACACACAACAATAGAGATATTATTTATCTGACATGTACATTTTTTGTTATTATTTATCTAGGTAATGTGTTTTTTATAATGTTTTATTGTTTTCCAGTAAATTTGAAAGTAGATTCATATAATTGTAAGGTTTGTTAAACGTAAATAGTTAAGATTAATAATTAGTGTTAATATAAATGTTGGTAACAATAATGGGCTAAATTATTTTGGATTTGCCAATAATTTTGTTCAGCTACTTTCTTCTTTTTTCAATTTAGTTCATAAACTGTCTTCCTCATTGAGGGTTAATGTTTGTTTTGTTTGTTCTTTGGTTTTTTCTTAATATTCATACTTTTCGTATTTTTAAGTTAGGTTTTAATTAGGGTTAACATATATTTTTGAAATAATTACAATTTTGTTTGCTATTTATAAATTGTCTTCCTCATTGAGGGTTAATGTGTCTTTTGTTTTATTTGTATTTCATTACATTTGTTTTAATATCTTTTTTGTGTATAACATTTATTAGTTTTTTTTTTGACAATTTTTATGTCGTCTGTTATTTCTGTCCATATTGTGTATTTTTAAATATCTTTAACTGGTAGGTTATTGGACTGTGGTACACCTTGGGGATAGCATACGTCTAGGGTTAATAGTAGGACATGGGTATTTGGAAGGGTTAGGATTTAGGAATAAGGTTTAGTCTGTTGTTGTGGATTACCACGGATCTTTTGCCTATTTTGATGACCGCATTTTTTGCCTTAGTTATTCCTGTGATGAGGAAGGGGCCCTTCCAGATGGGTGTTTCTTTGCCCTTGTGGTTTTTATACTTTATCAACACTCTGTTTCCCACTTGAAACGATTGCGGTTTTGTTTCAATTCCGGGGCATGCGGTTGCCTTTGAAGAACGGCATTCTTTGCATTGCTTTCTATATTTCCGAATGTCGGAGAGCATGGACGGCCACCAGCATCTTTGTCGTATTTTATTATACGACTTGGTGATGCTCAGATGTTCACCCTGAGTGTTTCCGCGATCTCATTGAGGTTTATTATTTTTTCAGGCGTTGTGGGCTTTTGCAATAATTTTTTATTTTGAGAGGAGTTAGGGCATGGGTTTGTTAAGTTAGTTGATGAAGTGTTTGTTATTTGGTTAATACCCTTGATATTGCCACTTGGCTTCCTTTTCAACCTGAGGATTTTGCGCTTACCTTGGGCTTGCTCCTGTTTTCCTTTGGCGTATTTATTTTCAGGTGCCTTTTTCTCGAGGTGTGAGAATTTTATTGGCACGCTAAATACGCTAGGGTTTCTTTTCGTGCGAGGAAAAATGACACTTTGCAGTTCCTTAACAGGAAGTCATTTCCCAGTAGACCGTCCTCTGGAATATCGGGTATATTGCTCATTACTTGGAATGTGCATGGGAGTCTGGGCTTACCTTTTAATTGGAAGTTGACCTTGCAGGTTCCCAAGGTTCTAATGCTTCCAAATGGCCCCTCTAAGGTGCAGGCTTCTTGGCGATTTATTTTGCAGTCTGTTTTGCTAAGGCAATTTTGGTTGATCAGACGGATTTCAGCGCCGGTGTCCACTACTAGCGTTGTGTTCTCGTTAACACCTACATCTATAGGTAGTTGGACGGTTGGGGTGCTGGTTATCGGTGCGGGTGGGGTCCTGATGTGGTAGGTTTTTGGCACCGAGGGTTTTGACCTTTTTTGTTTGGAAGTAGAGGATTCCTTTGCAGTTTGGCATTGAACTCGCGACTCCCATTTCAGCTTTTGCTGACAGGATCCTTGATTGTGACCTTGTTGGTCACAGGAGTCGCAAGTCTGCCTTATGTGCAGAACTCTTTTCACTTCCCCTAATTGCCGGCAATCACTGATATCGTGATTTAATTGCTGGCAGTGTGTGCAAAAGGGGGTGTTCTTCCTTTTCACATAATCCTCATAGGCGTGCCCCCTTTTGTTGCAGTAACTGCAGGTTATTCTGCTGAGAGGGTCTGCATGTGTCAGGGATATGCTGAGGGGGTCTGGTTTTATTATTTCTTCGGTTCCCCTGTATGGTTGGCCAGCTGGCGGTATTTGCGCCTCTAGGTGTGGAATCCCCTGTGCTATAGGTTGTATGTGTGGTATTATTTCCACATCTGGGGTATTGGGCATTATTTGTGCAATAGGCTGATCCATTTGCGTATCTAAAATTGGTTTATAGGGGATTGGAGGTGCTATTGGTGAATAAGATGGAGGAGAATTAAGTGGAATTTGCGAAGATATTAACGGCAGCTGAGGTTGTTGGATTTGTTCCAATTCCAATGTTTTATCCATTAAAGCTTCCATCGGTGCGTCGCCCATTAATATTAAGAATTGCCAATGGTACGGGTTTATCAACCCCTTCATGTAGATGCTTTTAGCGAAGTCATCTAGTTGTGGTCACTGCCTCGGACAGTGTGGGACCGTATTTTAACTCCGCGGCTTTCCTACATTCCCTTAATGACTTCTTCAGTCGTAACTGAAATAGGATAAGTGCTTCTGCCGGGTTTTGTCGAATAGCTAAAAGTCTATTTACCAGATCCTGATAGTTTTCTGTTGGCAACGGAATCGTATTAGGTTTTAAATTACAGCGATTATCTTGTTTTATTGATGATTTCACAGGAATAATCGTCAGGATGAGTTGTGCAATCCTCTAGGACATAGCTGATAGTTCTCTATGGTGATCGTATCTGCATTTCAGGTTTATTCATTCACGCCTGGTCGAATCTGCATTTCAATTGATGGTATGTTCCTTAAGACGTATTCCACAAAGTTGCTTACACCATGTAGAGGATTCTCTTGTAACAGCTCCCCAAAGCTGCTTATTCCATTTAGATGATCTTCTCTTGTATCAGCTTAATACTTATTTACAACTGACGAGTAAAACCTTTATTAACTATTTAGAACCGAGGGGATGAACAGAGACCCAAATCAATTGTTACAA
Source organism: Microdon myrmicae (assembly GCA_963931805.1). NCBI lineage: Eukaryota > Metazoa > Arthropoda > Insecta > Diptera > Syrphidae > Microdon > Microdon myrmicae. The sequence goes on along the minus strand of OZ007502.1, from coordinate 124,024,826 downwards.
AACCAAAGAACAACACTGCACTATATAGTTTGTCATTAACAGTTATTTTTATTCATTAAGATTAACTTGATTTATCTGGCTTATAACCGTTGAACAGTATACGAGAAGGCAGCATTTTCTGCGCAATGACAGCTCGACAATTAATTATTCCTTTGTTGTGTCAGCTGTTTGCTGACAGTTGTTATTCTTTGTTCGTGGGCAGCATTCAGTTGCAAATCCGTTGACTGTATTCAGTGCGAATCCGCAACAAAGAGAGTGGATCATATTTTTGCTTATAAAAAAGCAAAAATAGACAAAGTCTCAAAGATTTATTGACGTTCATATTTATTGGCCTTAAAGGTTTATAAATGAAAACACATTTGTATATTTAAATGGCATAGTTGTAATTCCTTATGTTATGTTACGGCGACCCGTCGTTATCTCTTTTTGGGCTTTTGTATCCCTAAAATTCATTTCTGTAAAGAACCGTCATTTTTTTCAGAGGAAACATTATGTGCAATAAAGAATTTCCTGGAAACGGCGCCATGAAAAATTACTGATGAGATTGTATCCTCTGGCCAAATAAGATAAGAAATAATTTGATTGGCGGAACATTACGCGAGTAAGATTTTTGTCACCGTAGGATTGAACGACTAATGAGAACCGTTGAAAAGAGGAGTTGTGGCGGCTCTTGCAAACGCCACTACTTACCTGCTCAGCTACCACCAGGTAACAATTTCCACGCGCGTCCTACTTCATAAAAAGCGTGTACTTACCTGCCTTAACCATTCCATAATCACAGAAAAACCTGTGAAACATAATGTCTGCTGATATGAAAAATACATCAGCAACAAGGACATTCGCTACAAGGGCATAGTCGTGCGAATCGCACCATGTTTCCCAAAAGGCAAAATCCGGTTGCACATGCAGCAAACAACATTGCCCAATAAGTATCAAAGAAATACCTCCAAATGTGTTTACCACATACTACAGGATTTATTCCTTCCTTTTTGTGGTCATCTATACAAACGACCGATCGACCACCCGTCCGACAAGCGAAATTGTTGGCACCAGCCAAATGCCCTTCAAAACACGGATCGATACAACATCGCGTGTTCGATATGATTCCCTTACATATTCCATGCGCATAGGACAAAGCATTTTCGCACACACACGCATGGCGATTTATACCATGGGATGCCGGTAAAAGCGCGCCCTAGCAGCGTGGGGCCAACACAATGATGTCGAGGGAACATATCCATTTATGGAAGAGGAAAGTACACGATCGGCAATAATGCCTTACGCACACGTTGATCGTGCAAATACTTCAACCCTTTTCGTAGCAGAGATGCTCGCACCTGCTGCGAACTTTAAATGGATACACGCGATGAGCAGCAAAAGCAATGATCGTGTGTGAGTTTCAACCCCCTTTTGTGTTGAACAAAACGCAAAAGGATAAATTACCAAATATGGTCATCGAAGCGATGATGGAATATTTGGTATTCTGTCGCTTCGATGAGCTTATTTAATCGCAATTTGGATTCCGTGGAGGCAAGTCGGGCCCTCCACGTAAAACGTCGCTAGAGTCGAGATTTTTTTCTTCTATCGAGTACAGTCGATGCACGGGGTGTTTACTCGGCTCTAAGTAGTGATGTTCGCGCCTGTCCGAACACGGAGCTATAACTTTTTATTTCAAATTTATTAGTGGATACGACGAACCATTCATGTGTAAATAAATAATCATAATTGTCCGAACACGGAGCTATAACTTTTTATTTCAAATTTATTAGTGGATACGACGAACCATTTATGTGTAAATAAGTAATCATAATTTTCCGAACACGGAGCTGTAACTTTTTATTCCAAAAATTATTAGTGAATTAAACGAACCTTATATGTTTTCCGTTTTGAACCTGGAACTGTTACGTTTTAAGTTTACTAATTAGTGTTGCATCTGAACTATTATTATTAACAATAAAGAAAACGTTTAAGTTTGAATAGTGACTTTCACTCCCTTTTGGTTTTAAACTATAAGTGGCATAGTTGCGCCGTTCCGGACTGTGGACAACGAGATAGGGGACAGTTTCGTGAAGCACGCCAAAACGGAAAGACGAAACCCCCCCACATTGATGACAATCTACGAGGTAACAACTTGGGGATGGAAGTAGAACCCGTGCAAATGACGGCACACATACCATCCACACCCATAGAGTTTTAGGAATCTGATACAGTGCTATCGACTAGAAGCAGAGTATTATTTATTACGTATTGTGTTTGCGGAATGTCAAGCAAACAAAGTCGGCTTTCATGGTATACTGATCTGTGATTCCCCAATAAATATGGACGAAGGAATAAATGACCCAACTAAGTTTTTAATGTCATTCCTAATTATGCGCCCCCCGCTTGGTAGAAACCTTGACGTGGTGCGGGGGCTTAAACTACGATGAATCGCTCAGCCTATGCTGACGGAAGCATACGCTTCCAGTAGGGCCACCCATGTCAGACAGGCTAGCGAGGAGTAACACACAAAGATCTACCGCCCCTAATCCAGGGTGTTACGCGTCACCGTGCCCATTGGATGGTTTGCAGCCAGGGGTATACCGGCTGTATTATAACGGCGCCTCTCTGACACCGGGTCGAATCAGAGCAGTAAGCAGACCTTACCATATCAAAGAGGGGCTCTGATATGGCGGACCATTTGAAACCCCAGAGTGATCCAATGAAATGAATGATCAATACACAAAAAACAATCTCACAAAAAGCCCGGTAGGCGTAGGTGTGATGAGCCAACACTACCATAAGGGAACAAATCATCAGGAAAACACCGACTCGGCAAAAAGAAGACGTAGGGAAAAACGGAAAAAGCGGGATATACGCGTCGGGACGTGGAATGTTCGAACGTTATATAAACCAGGCGCGATACAGACGGTCGTAGAAAACGCGAAACAATATAAAATGGACATCGTCGCGCTCCAGGAAGTTCGACTCCCACATCAAGTAATCGAAACCAACGGGTTTACACTGGTGTGTGGAGGTACCGATACACATAACCTCGGAACTGGCTTCATCATAAGCAAGAAGATTACGGCCCATGTAAAAGATGTGCAATTCATTAATGACCGAATGTCTGTGCTAAAAATACAGGGCCGATGGTACAATTATGTATTTATAAACGTACACGCCCCAACAGAATCTGCGGACGAAGAAACGAAGGACACGTTCTACGAGACCCTAGAGGATGTATTTCATGGGATCTCATCATTCGATGTTAAAATCCTCCTCGGGGACCTCAATGCGAAAATTGGAAAGGAAGATATCTTCCAACCAACTATAGGTAAAGAAAGCCTACACGATGTGTCAAATGATAATGGAATTCGAATTATCACGTTCGCAGCGTCAAAAGATCTGTTAGTAAAAAGCACGATGTTCAAGCACAAGGAAATTCATAAAGCCACATGGATATCACCCGACGGCGTAACGCGTAACCAAATAGACCATTTCCTCATAGACAAAAGACACCACTCGAATATCCTTGACGTAAGAGCATATAGAGGAGCAGATTGCGACTCCGATCATCTTCTAGTGATGGGCAAAATCAGGAGTCGCCTCGCAGCAATCCCACGTGGGCAGTCACGGGAGACAAGCAAAAAGTTCGACACTGATAAACTGAAAGACCTACGCAAAAGGGCTGAATATCAAGACGAGCTAACAAATAGATTTAGCATTCTAGAGAATGTGAGCAGTGAGGAAGAGGAAGCTAATAGTGTGAACACTAAATGGACATCGATCAGAGACACAATCAAACTAACAGCCCAAAAGGTATTAGGATTTAAGAAAACAATTAAGTCCAAACCTTGGTTTGACGATGAGTGCAGGGCGAAGATCGAAGAACGTAAACGCCTCAGAGTGATCCACTTAGAAAGATATGATGAAGTCAACGCAGAAAGATACGCGACAATTCGGAGAGAGACAATGAGGCTCTTCAAACGCAAAAAACGCGAATGGGAGAAGACTAGGATCGAAAAAATCCTAGAAAATTCTAGGGCAAAGAACATCAGGGGTATGTATGTCGGCATAAATTCAATTAGAAATGGCTACCGAGGAAGAGCCAAAATAATTCGAGACGCAAACGGCTGTCTGGTCACAGAAACAAACAATGTCGTGACAAGATGGAAGCAGTACTTCGAAAACCTGCTCAATGTACGCACCCATCAACCACAGATAAATGTACCAAGCGTACATACAGCTGAGCCTCAGATCCCAGAGCCGTCTCTCAACGAAGTTGTAGACGCAATAAATCGATTGAAAATCAACAAGGCTCCCGGAGTCGACTGCATACCGGCAGAGCTTGTGAAGCATGGAGGAGAGGCAACCGCTCGAAAGATCCACCAGCTCATCCAAACAATATGGGATAAGGAAGTCACTCCGGAAGAATGGAAAACCTCAATAGTCATCCCCATTTTCAAAAAAGGCGACAGATCTGACTGTGAAAACTACAGAGGAATATCATTGCTCCCAACCGCATACAAAATATTAACAAATGTCATTCTGGCGAGAATCACACCTTACGCAGAAGAGATACTGGGAGACTACCAATGTGGATTCCGTAGGAACCGGTCAACAAGCGACCAAATGTTCACAATAAAACAACTGCTGGAAAAGAAGTGGGAATACGGAGAGACGGTTCACCAACTGTTCGTTGACTTCAAAAAAGCCTACGACTCAGTCGCAAGGCAGAGACTCTACCATATTCTAGTTGAGCTGGGAGTCCCAAAAAAATATGCCGCGCTCATTCAAATTTGCATGAACGAAAACAAAGGGCGAGTTAGAATAGAAAACCACCTCTCAGAACCATTTGAAATCCGGGACGGACTAAAGCAGGGAGATGGTCTATCACCGTGTCTCTTTAACCTTGTGCTCGAGTATGTCATCAGAAAGGTACAAGACGACAACATGGCCGGATCATCCCTGAACGGGGTCACACAAGTGCTCGCATATGCGGATGACATCGCCGTTCTGGGCGATAATCTAGAGACTGTTAGTAAAAACTGTGAAATCATCATGCAAGCGGCAGAAGAGGTGGGCCTAGAAATAAATGAAGACAAAACAAAATACATGATTACGGCGAGAGCAGGTGGGTCTCAGAGAACACATATAAACGTCAGAGGTAAGATCTTTGAAAAAGTTAAAGAATTTAAATATCTGGGAACGATACTGACGGCCAGTAACGAAATGTCGAAGGAAATTAACAAGAGACTGCATTCCGGCAACGCGAGTTGGCACGCAGTCAGTAAACTGCTGAAATCCAGACTGCTATCACGTAACATAAAGCTCCGTGTCTATAGAACCATAATCATGCCAATTGTTCTATATGGATGCGAAACATGGGCTCTCACAAAACGGGAAGAAAACAAATTCCGTCTATTCGAGAATAAAGTTTTGAGAGGCATCTTTGGAGGTAAATATGACGAGGAGGCAGGACAATGGAGGAGACTCCATAACCACGAATTGGAAGAACTATATCGCAAACCTACAATAGTGAGAGTAATCAAGTCGCGAAGATTTAGATGGGCCGGACACGTGGCGCGAATGGGGAACGATAGGACCGTGCATAGAATTCTTGACGGTAGACCAACGGGAAAGAGACCGGTAGGACGGCCGCGACGGAGATGGGAGGACAATGTTAGGTTTGACCTTGAGGAGATCGGATCGAATGGTGAAGCGTGGAAGGAGAGTGCCCAGGACAGGGAAGGATGGCGAAGCCGAGTCGGTGAGGTCATGAACTTCCGGGTTCCTACAGGCCAATAAATAATAAATAATAATAATAATAATTCCTAATTATGCGCAGAAATGTTTACTCTGTGGACAGTATATTATTTCGAGCTAATAATTTTAATTATAAAAAACGGTTGCAGATTAGTCATTACCCACTTAAACTAGCGACGGCTTTCGTTTTGATTATACGATTCGCACAACTAAACACTCAACGTGCCCGATTTTAGTAGATTAATTGTGGAATCCACAGTGCGAAATTAATTTCGAAAACCAAATTACCAGCGACAGCGTCCGTTTGTCAATAGACAAACAAAGTCTATCAGTATAAACAAGAATTCTATGATAGACGATGTCGTTTAGTGTAGTGCAATGTGACATTGCCAAAATTAATGGTAATAACGATATGAAAACGTATTTTGGACTTCAACGAATGTTATCGTAATAAGATATTATGTCTACTACCGAAGTATCAACAAGTTTTTGGTTAATGATTGTTTTCCGTTGCCAACAGCTGAACCAACAAAAATCGGGATTTACATCCGACGACAGCCACATATTCGCATCGCAGCCAAATAACCGTTATTGAAGTTTCGATATTACCTAAGCATAGATACAGTCTCGAATAGAATAATTGAAAGTAATGGAGTATTAGTTAAATATACGTACTTTAAACTACTTATCGCAAAAACCCCTTAAAATAACAGCTCAACAATACCTAACTACGCCGCATTCAAAAATACATTACTACGTCGTAGGTTTGATTGCCCTCTGTATTTTGAGCATGTGACACAGGGAACTCTGAATAACGACACTTGGATATGATATAAGCAAATAAAGTGACTTCATAGGTTCAATTAGAACGAAAACAAAAATAAAAAACAAATAAAAATGTAACAACTTGAAGTCGCCCCAAAATACTCCGTCAAAATTGAATTCGTGTTCTCTTACGAAATTTAATACCGGACAAAACCTAATTGTTTATCATACATAAACAAGAGAGGTTCAGCTATACTACCCGTGCTGCGTAAACTACAAGTTTGTTATGCAGTTGTTAATAATATTTTGATAGCTCGCAAACGTGTATAACAAGTTTCTTGTAATTTTATGAGGAATATGAAGAAGGCGATGAAATCGCTCAGTGTCTTTTAGTCTCTCAGTAAGCTTAATATACCCCGTCATTAAAATCATGCCGATAATATATTCGACCTGGTCAGAATTTGAGGAAGAATGTAGAATATGAATACATCGATCTTGGTACTATACGAGTAGTTGATACGAATATTGAGACATGAGGGCGACTGTAGGAAAGATCGTTTTTCTAATTATTCTATGCTGTTATAACAATCGATTTTTATTTACTCCTGTAATTCAATTTTTTGGAACTGCACTGCCACGTGTGCGTTTAAAACGATTTAAATTGTATGGATATGTATATAGTGTGACGCATATGGCAATCAGTACTAGAATATTCTAGAAAGTCCAAAACAAAATACTAGTATATTCTAGAAAGTACTGGAAAACTGGAGACATTGACCAGTAGAATATTCGAGGCTATGGAACGGACGGAAACGAAACACCGAATCAGAAGGAGGAAAAACGGTATAAATACGCCGCACGCAGATCGGGAAGTAAGTAAGAAGTAAGAAGTAAGTAGAGTCAAAGACGCGATAAGTAAGGAAGCGATAAGTTAAGAAATCGTTACGTGTACGGTAAAAGTAACGGTTGTTATTACCGGACAAATAAAGTGTTACATTAATTCAAAATCGATTTAACGGCTCTTCTTTATTAAAAATAATTAATCCAGCGAACTCTAAGCTCGCTACAATTGGTGTCAGAAGTGGGATGGGGCAACTAAATTTTGCGTCGACTACCGCCGGTTAAACGACGTTACGAAGAAAGACAGTTACCCACTTCCTCGAATCGACGACACACTAGATGCCCTTTCTGAGGCTCAGTGGTTTTCAACATTGGACCTAAAAAGCGATTACTGGCAAGTGGAAGTGAAGGAGGAGGACAAGGAGATGACAGCGTTTACTACCGGAAACAGACTTTATCAATTCAACGTGATGACTTTTGGATTGTGTAATGCTCCAGCAACTTTTGAACGATTAATGGCAAGTGTTCTGCGGGGACTTACATGGAAGACATGTCTTGTGTACTTGGACGATATCATCGTTGTTGGAAGGTATTTACCAGAACACATCAATAATCTGCGCTCCGTCTTCGAACGACTAAGACAGGCCAATTTAAAGCTCAATTCGAAGAAATGTGAACTCTTCCAAAGGAGAGTAAAATTCCTGGGACACATCATTTCATCTGCAGGAGCTCAAAGGGATCCTGATAAGATAGCAGCCGTCCGAGACTGGCCTACTCCAGAAGATAAGCAACAGTTAAAAAGCTTTGTGGGATTAGCCACATATTACCGACGGTTTGTTAAAGATTTCGCCAATATGGCTAAAACCCTACATGAACTAACGGGTAAAGACAAGAAAATCAATTGGACAGAAAAGTGTGAGGCAGCATTCAATACATTGAAGGCCGAGTTATGTAAGACTCAAACATTGGCATTTCTAAGATCTGTAATGTATTGTATGAATTCTTTGGAGAACCGAGTCAGCTGTTATGGGATTGTTGTTATAGTTGTCATGTATATCATAACGTATGTTTTGTGCCAGTTGTTATATACAGAGGGTTGTGACACAATAATGCTGCACCAACTGTGTCATAAGAATTTATTGTAGGTACGTCAATTGGGAAAGTGCAGATGCGACAATAGTGATAGCTTCATTCTTTGGATGATGATGTATAGTTGAGCCACTGATTTTGTTGAACAACCGGCTAAGCAACTTATTATATGTAAATAAGTATTACAAATGAAAGAACGAGGTTAACTGTGCCAGGTATGAGTTGATGCATTATAAAACTGGTTTTAAGTTGAATTGATGTGAGTTGGTTAAAGCTGATATAAAAGGCTACGCCAGGTGTTGGGAAAATCCATTCAACGCCGATTTCGGGGGTTCATACCCCAGCAGTTGTGTGGCCTAGCAACAAGCGTAAGTGGCTCCCGGATTGCATACGCCGTAATTCCCCGGTGGCGGTTACTCGGTCAACGGTGCTTGATTTAGCAACTGGATGCAGCGTAACGGCCCGTTACGTGCAGTTGGCAGTCACCCTATTCGGTAACGGGGCGACCACGGTAAACCTCGTGGTCGAATTCTTGGAATCGCTTTGGCCTCGTTAATTACTTACTCGTCAATTATGGGGACTCCAACAAGGGGACACCTCCTCTTTCACTAGTGTGGGATGCGCCTCAATGCCCAGCAAAGATCACCAGAGAACCAAACGGTATATTCCTCCAACAAAAGAGTCTTGCAATTTTGCGTATTTATTTAATCACTTTAAATATTATTTTTAAACATTATTTTAAACTTTTAATCTTAAATAGAATTCAACACATTTTCAACTAAAACGCAAAAACTTAAAGAAAAACATAACAAAAATAAATTAATTCGCTTCGTGGGACTGGGCTTAAAACCTTTTTGCTCCTTCCTCGAGGAGATCAGATCTTATTCTTCCTCACCTGTGCCTCAACTCTCTCCTCGGAACTCTAAAGCGTATCGTTTTTAAAAGGGTCAACCCTCCATCTCTCTCGCTCTCCACTCACGTCCACTTCGAAAAAACAAATTCGAACTCGAAGAACTGCACGATCCACACCCGAATCAGGGTGGGTTCAGAAATTCACTTCAGGATCATGCAATTCTTCCACCACCTTACCATCATACTATGTTGAAACAAAGTACTAAATTCAATTATTGTTATTATTATTAAATGTAAATTTAAAATTAAAATTTAAAATTTAAAATTATTAAATGATGGTGGTGGCCGACGTACGTAACACACCCCCCCCCCGCACAAGACTGCGTGCCATTCTTAGGAGAGGAATGTCACGCCGGAGAGTGGACGGTGGAGAGCAAACAACCAAACAATTAACAAACCAATCAACAAATAAATAAATAACCAAATAAACATGCTTGGGTGTTAAGGTTAGTAAGGATTTTCTATATATTTAGTACTACCTATATACTAGGGTTAGTAAAAATAAATAAATAAATAAATAAATTAACTAACACGTAGTTATTAATATAAGAGGGGGGGGAACAACAGATTAGCGCTCCACAAAACCAATGACAACACAAACGCCCGCGGCGGGTCCGACACCCAATCCGATGGTCCGACCAAAAGCTCGACCGCCCACACGATCCGGTTAGGACTCCCCCGCCAAGGCGAGGTGATCCCCTCTCGTTCAACCATTCCAAAATGTCACCCGGCCGGCGAAAGCGTCCCGCTCCTATATATTTACTTTAATACTCCTGTTTTTGGACTCGGTACTTGCCCCGGTCCATGGGTTGGTAGATCGGGGGTTTGTCCCGTTTCGGCGGCAAAACCTACCATCACCCGACATTATAGTGCGCTTTCGCATTTGCATATTTGCGATCCAACCCCCAGCACTGGGGTTTGCCTCTGCAGTCTGCGCTGGGACTGCGCCTGCAGCATTAGGCCTGGCCTTAAATACTTTCGTCAGACTCTCAAGTTGGTATCCCTCGACGAAGGTCCTTTACAAGGACGAAGATTCCGGAGGGTAACCAGAGTCTGGCCAGCTAGGATCAGGGGCTCCAAGTTCTAGGAAGGCTTATCCTTCCCTTATTTGTTCGTTTATATAGAACGTTGTCTATAACTATGTGTTATTAACGTCCACTGTTTGGGGTTCATCCGGATGACCACGTGGGTAGCACGTGGTTGAACCGCTTTTCGCAGCCCTCCCCTGTATGGGTAGGGTCTCCGGGCGAGTACCCGCCGCAGTATCGACCTTAACAGGTCCCTTTGGCACGTCTCCCCGTTTGGCTGCCACATGTTCAACCCTTCCCGTCCCATAGTTGACAAATTGAATGGAGAATGGCACGGGATTTACGGTCGTTCGGGGAAAAACCAAACAACCACCCGGCCCGTCTACCTTACAATTCCGAGACAGGAAGTCGTACCCCAACAATCCGTCTTCCTCCAAACCCGGCAAGGAGTCTACTATTTGGAAACTGCAGGGAATCTCATGGTGCAACTTGAAATTCCCAGTGCAGCATCCCCTCGACTTGCCTTTGACGAACAGCGCTTGGAGCGTTGTAGATTTATGCACATCCATGCCATATCTAGGATGGAGTGCCTTCAGCTTCAACAGGCTGATCTCAGCGCCGGTGTCCACGATTAGGCGCGTAGGGTTCCTACGGCCAATGTCTAGAGGGAGAGCGACAATCGGGACTCGAGTCGGCGAAAACTGAGAACAGCTGGAGCTGGGTTTCGTTTTTAGTGCGGTCGGGTAGGATCTTGCCGACCCGACCTTGGGGAGTTTCCCGAACTCTCCCATTTCGCCTTTTGTCGACACTCTGCCGCCTTGTGAGTGTGTCGACCGCAAAACTCGCACAATGATCCGCTCCTCCGTTCAGGAATATTCCGCTCGGGAGTCCCACTGGACACCGAACTAGCGGAACTGGAGCTATTCTTTCTGCCCACTTTGGGCCCAATGCGCCGGGGCTGCCATTCCCGGCTCCCCGCGCTGCCTGATGCGGCATCATGCCTCGCATCCGTCTTTGAGGATTTTGAGTCCATGGTGTCGGGTCGCTTACCGCCACCGCTCGACACGGACAGTCGTCGCCCATCATCTCCATCCACCTTCCGAGAATCCCTACTTTCCGCGCTATCATTACCGGCGCTTCGATTTCGCCGACGCCGCCTCCGACGCCCTCTGCGCCTATTTCTCGCGCTTGCCCCAGTCTCCACACGGGTGTCTTGTTCTCGGCTCGCAACAGGTGCTGTTCCGGCGTGCCGCTTATGGGGAGAACCCTGGGAATGCTGTTGTTTTTCCCACCTTTGCTATGACCCTGTCGGCCACAAAACTCGCAACAGCACCGGACGCTGAATACTCTGGGGCCTGATGTCGCCGGCCCGCCGCCCGTAGACGGGGGCTGCGGCTCTGGTAGGGCTCTCCGCTGATACTGTGGTCGCTGATAAGGCGGTTCTTGTCGTGCGAATCCGCTCTGCTGACCACCACCCCTGTATGGAGCCTGGGCTTGGCGCGTCTGTCTCGGACGATCCGGGCAGTCCATTATGTCGTGGCCATACCGCCAGCACTCGCGACAGAAAGGAGTGTTCCTCCTCCTCAGGCACTCGTCGTACACGTGACCCCTCACTTTGCAGAAATTGCATATTGTCTGGGATTCCAGGGGGTGCGCCGATCGACCAACCGGATCCCTGAACGGATTGTCCCGACCCGATCGATCCTGTGGCACATACGTCCCCTGAGCCAAGCTCTGCGACTCTCCACTCCGGCTCGGCATGGTATTTCACCACGCTCCCTCGCCAGAGGAGGCCGGAGCATAGGCACCAGCATCCCGTCGATAATTGAGAGGTCCGCACGACTGCTCCCGAACGAAACCATCCTCCCCCCGTCGACGACTATCAGGCTCTTCGGCCGGCAACACGAATGACACCGCCCGGGGATTTAAGTTCGATAAAACCGGCGCCGGCGCCGCGGTGTAATCCCTAGAAGTGGAGGATGAACCCTCCAAAAGGGTCGAGCAACTCCCCGGTCCCAACTCTAATGTTCCTGACGCTGTCGGCCGCGCATCCACTAACAGGTCGTCCTGCCTCGGGGGACATGGGGACCGCCTTCGACACAAGGTCGAAAACCCTATCTGTGCCCAGCATGGTCCGTACAGGACATGGTTGTGGGCCCAGTTTAAAATACGAGGGCATCGGCGTGTCCTCCATGCTCCCGACAGGCTGTTTACCGACGGTGGGAGGGGGGCGTGTTGGCGATCGGTCGTCCACAAATTCGTCCCTCGAATCATGGAACGCCTCCGGATCCACCTCGTCAACCGGCGGCTCGGGAAATGCCTCGGGTCGTGCCCGGGCAGGAGTGCCCCCTCGGACATCTCTCTGACGTTGCCTTGTTTGCATTGCTAGGCCGTCTAACAAACTCAAAATTTCACGCTGTTAAACCCGGAACCCCGACAAGACCTAAGGCCAACAGCAAAACCGGGAAAAAAAACAACCTAGTGATGGGAAAAACACAGTCCACCCCCGAGCTCCAACAAGAAATACAGCCTCCAACCGCAATAATTCTAACGCCCTCAACAAGCGAACCACCCCGAACGCGGCAACACCAATCCGTACACGAGCCGGCCGTATATCGGACACAAACCCAAAATGTCTGTTCCGAACAACGTTCTATTTCGAAATTTCTCCGAAAGTCGAGGGGCGCGAAAAACAACAAGGAATACGATTTCTAGAACAGGCAAACAAACACTCCCAAAGGGGGACAACCACTCTACTCGCAGCTGCAAAACTGCAGACCGCGAGAAAGACCACACAACACAAATGACCACTACACCACACGAGAAGAGAGAGAGAGAGAGAAAGGTGGAAGAAAGGAAAACAATCGAACCACGAACTCAACGCGTACTCAGTGAGGGAGGAAGACAAAATCCGAACTCCAAAAAAAAATCAATCAATATTACATTATTCTCATGAAAAAGAAAAGTAAGAAAAAAAAGAAAATCTCCCATCAACATATGCGACTCGACGCAAACAATCAACAAACAAATTAGCACTAACTTAAAGCTAATATCAAAACATTTCTACTGCAATTTTAACACAATTCGCACTTAACATTAGAAATAAATAAATAAATAAAAATAATTAAAAAACAGTATGTATTAATTTACAAATATAAAGAACAAGAAGAAAAAAAAAGGGAAAAAAAAAAATTCATATATAAATTTCTTCGTTCCTCGTAAACAAGAAAGATTAAATAATCAAACCTGCCGTGGTCCCTCCGGTAGGTTTGTCCGCAGCGCCAGTGTAATGTATTGTATGAATTCTTTGGAGAACCGAGTCAGCTGTTATGGGATTGTTGTTATAGTTGTCATGTATATCATAACGTATGTTTTGTGCCAGTTGTTATATACAGAGGGTTGTGACACAATAATGCTGCACCAACTGTGTCATAAGAATTTATTGTAGGTACGTCAATTGGGAAAGTGCAGATGCGACAATAGTGATAGCTTCATTCTTTGGATGATGATGTATAGTTGAGCCACTGATTTTGTTGAACAACCGGCTAAGCAACTTATTATATGTAAATAAGTATTACAAATGAAAGAACGAGGTTAACTGTGCCAGGTATGAGTTGATGCATTATAAAACTGGTTTTAAGTTGAATTGAAGTGAGTTGGTTAAAGCTGATATAAAAGGCTGCGCCAGGTGTTGGGAAAATCCATTCAACGCCGATTTCGGGGGTTCATACCCCAGCAGTTGTGTGGCCTAGCAACAAGCGTAAGTGGCTCCCGGATTGCATACGCCGTAATTCCCCGGTGGCGGTTACTCGGTCAACGGTGCTTGATTTAGCAACTGGATGCAGCGTAACGGCCCGTTACGTGCAGTTGGCAGTCACCCTATTCGGTAACGGGGCGACCACGGTAAACCTCCTGGTCGAATTCTTGGAATCGCTTTGGCCTCGTTAATTACTTACTCGTCAATTATGGGGACTCCAACAAGTGGACACCTCCTCTTTCACTAGTGTGGGATGCGCCTCAATGCCCAGCAAAGATCACCAGAGAACCAAACGGTATATTCCTCCAACAAAAGAGTCTTGCAATTTTGCGTATTTATTTAATCACTTTAAATATTATTTTTAAACATTATTTTAAACTTTTAATCTTAAATAGAATTCAACACATTTTCAACTAAAACGCAAAAACTTAAAGAAAAACATAACAAAAATAAATTAATTCGCTTCGTGGGACTGGGCTTAAAACCTTTTTGCTCCTTCCTCGAGGAGATCAGATCTTATTCTTCCTCACCTGTGCCTCAACTCTCTCCTCGGAACTCTAAAGCGTATCGTTTTTAAAAGGGTCAACCCTCCATCTCTCTCGCTCTCCACTCACGTCCACTTCGAAAAAACAAATTCGAACTCGAAGAACTGCACGATCCACACCCGAATCAGGGTGGGTTCAGAAACTCACTTCAGGATCATGCAATTCTTCCACCACCTTACCATCATACTATGTTGAAACAAAGTACTAAATTCAATTATTGTTATTATTATTAAATGTAAATTTAAAATTAAAATTTAAAATTTAAAATTATTAAATGATGGTGGTGGCCGACGTACGTAACAGATCGGATCGCCCATTTATATTGGATACTGATGGAAGTAACACAGGAATCGGAGCAGTATTGTCACAAGAAGTCGATGGTAAAGAGAGAGTTGTCGCATATTATAGTCGAGTTCTATCTAAGCCAGAGAGAAACTATGGGGTATTTTTGTATATTTGATCTTGACAGTGTGTCGGTCCGACACGGGTTCTTCAAGACGTACCCACGCTGCACCGCGTCCGTCCGTAGATCGTGCACCGATGTCTTAGATGGATGAGAAACAATTTGACTCCTCTTGGTGGTGAAAATGAAACTATCTTATATTTCAGTTTGGTCACAGTATTCATAACAATATGTTTAGGTTGTACAAAATGTATTTAATTTCGTGTACACTGATTTTAAGTTCAAACTTGTATTTTGCCAATCTCACACTATCTTATAATTCAGTTTGGTCACAGTATTCATAACAACATGTTTAGGTTGTACAAAATGTATTTAATTTCGTGTACACTGATTTTAAGTCCAAACTTGTATTTTTCCAATCTCACACTATCTTATACTTCAGTTTGGTCACAGTATTCATAACAACACGTTTAGGTTGTACAAAATGTATTTAATTTCGTGTACACTGATTTTAAGTTCAAACTGGTAATTTTTCTGATTCCCCACTATTTTATATTTCAGTTTGGTCACAGGATTCCTAACAATAGGTTTAGGTTGTACAAAATGTGTTTAATTTCGTGTGAACCGATTTTAATTTCAAACTGGTAATTTTTTTGATTCCGTTTATTTTATATTTCACTTGAGACAACTTGTCCTCACCGTATCCACTACCGATTGCTCTTGATTCTGGTTGTCTACTAACTCTTCCGTCTGCGCTGCAGCACTTAGGGGTTGGTTTATTTGCCACCAACACAGGCCCAGCCATTTCTCCGCGAACTAACTCATACGGAGGTCTACTCTTCGTGATGTACTCTCACACAGCCAAGGAAACGATTATGCATTTGCCCTGGCCCGTGTAAGTCACCCTAGGAGCCGACATTCATATTCATGGGTGCACCGTACCCCTGGTGGTGTCCATCTATATATCATGTTAACAGTCGTGGGCGCTATGTGTGTGGCTTTTTCGTAGATATTTATTTAATATCAGAGGTCGCCCGGGTGACCCATACGTGCGACTTGATGTATCTTTACGCTGGCATACGTTATATCTCTTGTATTGTATTCAATTAGAGATGTGTTCTTTTAAGGGCATGCGTTGTGTGTTTCGTTTCTTGCGAGCCTGCTTGGTAATTCTGGGAATTAGTCGCAGGCTTGCGCAACCGCATAATGTGTTGGATGGTTATTCTGTTATATCAAATCGTTGGTTGATGTTTTTACCAGATCGATGTGCAGGTGTCCCATGCTTGCGACATAAAGTTTCATGTTTCTTGCAACTACGTTGCGCCTGTCTTCATGCCGTGCTTTTAGATATTTTAAGTATTTCTATTTTGGGGAATGCCTGTTATTGCTGATACACTTTTCGTATCAGCAGACATTGTGGTTGTTAGAAATGCTAATGCAGGTAAGTACACGATTTATCGGAGCCGAACGCTTATAACAAAGGGGGTTACCTGGTGGTAGGTAAGCAGGTAAGTAGTGGCGTTCGCAAGAGCCGCCACAAAATTATTGCGCAACAAGAAAGGAACTGCTGGCTGTCGTAGAAGCCGTTAAGAGTTTCCATAAGTACCTCTACGGACGTCGATTCCACCTTCGGACGGATCATGCCGCCCTGAAAAAGTTGTTAAATTTTAAGAATCCGGAAGGACAAATAGCTCGATGGATCGAACGACTTCAAACGTACGATTTCCAAATTTTCCAGCGTCAAGCGAAGGTGCATAATAACGCTGACGCTCTATCAAGAAGACCATGTAAGCCAGATTTTAAACATTGTCATGGAGTGGAAGAAAAAGAAGAGGCGTACGACATTCGAAATGTATAAGTAGAAGTACTAGATGGGTGGACGAGTGATGCCATACGCGCAGCTCAACTTCAGGATGAAGATATGTCGCTAATCCTGGAACACAAAGAAAAGAACGAACGGCCAACTTGGAACAATATTTCCGACAAGAGTGGAACATTTAAAGCATATTGGGCACAATGGAATTCCCTGCTGGTGAAAGATGGAATTCTAATGGGTAAATGGGAAGCCGCGGACGGAAAATCCCATCGAATGCAGACTCAAGTCGCACCATTAAAAGTGAAGGATGTACTAACAGAAATGCACGACGGGGTCTCCGGTGGACATCTGGGAGTTAATAAGACACTTTCAAAATTACGATCTCGCTTCTACTGGCTTCACATGAGAGATGACGTCGAGTCTTGGTGTAGGAAGTGCACAACTTGCATTGCGACCAAAGGACCAGCAGCAAAACCTAGGAGCGCTATGAAGCAGTACAACGTGGGTGCCCCTTTCGAGCGAATTGCGATTGATATCTCAGGACCATTCCCAAAAACAAATACATGTTGGTCATCATGAATTACTTCAGCAAGTGGGTAGAAGTCCTTCCAATTCCAAACCAAGAAGCAACAACCATCATTGAGCAGCTTATCAATAATTGGATCAGCAGATATGGAGTTCCCTGTGAACTTCATTGCGATCAAGGCCGAAACTTCTGGCGTAAGGAAAACCAGGACCACACCCTTACATCCACAGTCAGACGGAATGGTCGAAAGGTTCAACCGAACAATGAAAGAGTATTTATCGAAGGTCGTTAGAGATCACCAACGAGATTGGGACAAGTATGTACAAACCTTTCTCATGAGTTATAGATCTGCTAATCACGATACGACGGGCCATTCTCCAGCCAGAATTATATTTGGACGAGAGATACGTTTACCAGCCGATCTGCGATTCGGAATACCTTCAGACGCCATAGATAAGACCGAAGACTACGTAGCCTAATGGAGAAATCGCCTCGATGAGATTCATCATTTGGTTCGAAAGCAAATCAAGGTACCAAGTGACAGGATGAAAACAAGGTACGACGTTCGACAAAACGCATCCGGATAACGTATGGCTTTATGACTCTCATCGGCAAAAGGAAGGTCTTCGAAGTTGCAGCAACATTGGGAAGGACCGTATAAGATTCTCACAAGAATTAACGTTGTTTATAGGATTCAGCGAAGACCGAACGCCAAGATGAAAGTGGTACATCGTGACAGACTGGCGACTTTTTGTTAACCCAGGAGACCAGTGAACTTAGTTCGGGACGAACTAATCTAGGCGGAGGGTAGTGTGACGCATATGACAATCAGTACTAGAATATTTTAGAAAGTCCGGAACAAAGTACTAGCATATTCTAGAAAGTACTGGAAAACTGGAGACATTGACCATTAGAATATTCGAGGCTATGGAACGGACGAAACACCGAATCAGAAGGAGGAAAAACGGTATAAATACGTCGCACGAGTTATTCTTACTGTCGCTACAGAAAGGAAAACAATATTTTTTCTATGCCAAGAAGAGGTTTAGTTCTTCCTTCACGGTAATTTTATTTTTTCCTTTACTTATGTAACTATTTACAGAAAAACTTCAAAAAACAATGTCCGAACTATGTTCGTGGCTTAGAGTAATTGCCATTCTAGTTGTGAATGTTTCGTTTTTATACATTTTCAGTTGATAAGGATGCTAGTGAAGATAAAGAAATGCTAATGAGTATTCTATAGATAATAAATGTATCCGTAATGTAGATTGTATGTTGAGTCATCCGTAATGTAGATTTGAGTCATCCGCAATGTAGATTGTAATGTATATTGTGGATTGACTCATTATAGATAATTAGGGTTTTTGGTGTTAACTCACGCAGATCGGGAAGTAAGTGAAAAGTAAGATGTAAGAAGTAAGCAGTGTAAAAGTAACGGTTGATATTACCGAACAAATAAAGTGTTACATTAATTCCAAATCGATTTAACGGCTCTTATTTATTAAAAATAATTAATCCAGCGAACCCTAAGCTCGCTACAATAGGTTAATGTTTTGCGAGCATTCAACTCACAAAAAAGTGCAACTGTAAAATCTTCTAATGGCACAAACGACACTAGAGTTCGGTTATACTACGGTGGGCGAAAGGTTATATCATCTATATTACTATTATACTATTTATTGGCCTGTAGGTACGCGGAAGTTCATGACCTCACCGACTCGACTCCGCCATCGTTCCCTGTCCTGTGTACTTTCCTCCTATCTCCGTCGCTACCGTCCTGCGGTCTCTTTCCCGTTGGTCTACCGTCAAGAATTCTACGCACGGTCCTATCGTTGCCCATTCGCGCCACATGTCCAGCCCATCTTAATCTTCGTGACCTGATCACTCTCATTATTGTAGGTTTGCGGTATAGCTCTTCCAATTCGTGGTTGTGGAGTTTCCTCCATTGTAACGCCTCGTCGACATATTTACCTCCAAAGATACGCCTTAAAACTTCATTCTCGAATACGCGGAATTTTTTTTCTTCCCGTTTTGTGAGACCCCATGTTTGCATCCATATAGAGCAATCGGCATGATTATGGTTCTTTAGACACAGAAGTTATATCATCAGTAATCAAAAACATATTATGTAATTCTTGAAAACCTGGAAAACAGGCGACGACCTTGGAAATAAATTCGACAAAATATTGTCTTATTTATTTATTCTTTTGTTTAATGTTGGTACTAGTGAACTTTTGTTCTATACCAACATCGTAAGTTCCAAGAAACTGTGAATTAGTAACCTAATATATCTGGACTACTTGACCGAACAATTACCCCTCCCTACCCGAGGAAGTCCTAGCCTCAAGCGGTGACAACATTAGGACGAAGTCCCCATTACACTTATAGAACTGCGCGAAAAAATGGTACCCAAAGACTGACTTTCACAACACAACACTTTGACTTTCACAGGCGACGTAATTGAAAGCGGCCACAAAATAAGGAAGGTATTGGAGGGATGTGTCTATGGCTGTACCGATGTTGACCCATTTACGCGTTGAATCGACATAGAACTGAACACACTGAATGATAAATCTGCTTTCGCTATGTTTTTATTTAATCTGTTTCCAATTGATATTGTACCACTTTCAAAACTCGAGCTTTGAATCTCGTGTCTTGCAGATTTTATCAGATGGTATAAATTTCACGGATTGAGTCCCACGTTCTAATTTCCATGTTTCGAGTCTCATATTTGGAACCTCGTATGCCGTGTTTCGAGCCCCGTCCATTGAATCTCGTGTTTCGGTTCTCGTATGGTTGATTGAGTCTCATAGGAAAAATTTCATATTGGAAATCTCGTAGATCATGTTTCAAGTCCAGCATGTCAGGGGTTTTGAGTTCGATTGATCCAGCCTCATGAACCGTTTCGAATATAGAATCTCAAACAATGGATTTATACCTTGATTTGTGTTTTTCAAGTCTCGTTTTTCGAGTTTCGTGTGTTTTATTTCATGGACCGATTACCACATTTAGAGTCTCTTCGATCGTAATTCGCCGATCGAATCTCGATCGACTATCTTAAATGCAATAGTTCGACTGCCCCCATTCCGATTCGTGTCCGGATGAAACCACTAGTGATCACTTCCTTGGGTTACGTTACGATTATCGCGATATGGTGTACTCATACTGTCCCGCAAGGGCAAACGATCACTGTGACACATTATATGGCCGTATTAAAACAGGTACTGCAGGATTGTGGGGATACGTCTGTTGTGTGCGCCGGCACGGGCACGGGTTGACCGGTACTCCACGGATTATTCCACCTGATTCAGTAAAATAAAACACGGGTAATTGTTTTACTTCTATTGTTTATTGTTCTAGTTTTAACGGATGGTTTCTGTATTACACTGAATAAGGTTGTTGGTTCTTAAGGAAGTATATATTGCACTGTTAATTTTGTTTTGAAGATGAAGATTTACTGAAGATGTAACAAACCACCCCTGCAACACCGGCATACAATTCGAAACGCACTCTCACGACTACCCGCCACTATGTAATTAAATTCGACTCGTTGTGTGGACACGCTGGTGGTTGATTTCCGACTAACGAAAAATGACTCATGCAGAGTCGGTCATCCTCTAAGGGTGGTTTTTCCTCTCGAGAGAAACGTGCAGTTTCTCCTCATGGTGACCAATATGAGAGGATCTCTCTGCCGATCATGGCGGGATTATTTCGCTTGCTCGTGTTGCCAGGTCACGGACAAACGAAAACGAAAAAAAGAGAATGAGCCAAGGTTATCGTCGGTGGCGCGCATGCAGCTGCGTAAAACATGCTGCTCGCCAAGAGTGAAACCTGTGCCACAAGGAAATGAGATACTGGCACAACGATGGTTGCGCACGGCATCCATGACCGTGGAAAGGTGTGCCTGCTCACACTACGGAGAATTCAATTTTTGGCGGTCTGACGCGAGATGCGTCGACTGCTTTTGTCGGTTGGATAAAAGGCCGCCGAGAATGTGGGTAAGCCAGGAAAGTCTGCTACGGACGTGTGTGGCAAGAAACCCTGGCTGACAGGAGCGCCGATAAGTTTCCCTATGTATGTTGCATATTAGGAATTATTTTCAGGGAATTATAGTTATGCATTATCTGCATGAAATGATGAGTTCTGATGATGCATTGTATGCATGATATGACGAATTCTGGTGATGCATTATCTGCATCATATGACGCCCTTGGCAAGGGTAATTTTTGCAGGCAACTGCAGGTAAACGCAAGGAGTTGGGGCTGATATTGTGGGTAGAATTGTGGGCGGAACCACCTGCAAGAATTGTGGGTGGAATTGTGGTTGGCAAAAGAAGTTGGGGTTGGAATTGTGGGTGGTTCTTAGTGTAGGTTGAAAGAACCCCCACAGGATCACATCCCCAAAAGCTACAAGGTTTCGTCAAGCGTTGGAAATTGCCTAACAATAATATGCGGCCGCATACGGCGCACGTTTCCAATGAATTTCGAACCAAAAAAGTTCCCGTTATGCTGCACCCACCTTATGGTGCAGACCTACCTCAATATGTGTTTTTATATCCCTAAAACAGAGCTTTGGGAGGGTGAGAGCGAAAATACAGGGCAAATTCACTGATTGCTTTCAACCCGGCGAAGGCCAAGACGATCCTTGTCCCTGTCCACTCCAAGTTGACATGCAGCCTCCATGTGACACCCCTGGATCGCTACTTTGGCACCCGCCGAGTAGTGAACTAACGCATGCAGCGACATCCTGAGAAAAGTTGGCGCAAGGCTAATAACTTTGCCCAGAAAAACAAATTATTATGGCAAATTTAACAAGCCTGGGATATGGACCGGATACATGACGACAACCACGGAAACGAAAATGGCTAAACGATTTGACAATTTTCTCATGGAACGTCCGCTCAATATACAGAGCTCGAGCTTCACAGCAGCTAGCCGATGCCCTGTCGGAATAGAAGGCTGACATAACAGCATTACAAGAAATAGGATGGGCGGGGAGTGGTGTTATTCCAAGAAACAGGTATGACATTTATTACAGCCGTCATTAAAAACATCATGTGCTCAGGGTAGACTTTCTAGTCAGCCAAAAACTGAAGCCTGCCATTATCGGCTTTTATGTAATAAACGAAAGAGTGTGCACTCTTCGCGTGCGAGGTAAGTTTAACAACATAAGCCTCATAAACGTTCAAGTCCCCTGACGACGAAAAAGAAGAATTCTACCAGAACGTCGAACGGGCCATTAATGCCTGCCCAAGACACGATGTGAAAATCGTTCTTAGTGATTTGAATTGGAAAATAGGTCAGGGGCCGGTTTTCGGGCACTACGCATGGGAACGCTAATGACAATGGACTACGAGTCATTGGCATGGCAGCATCAAAGAACTTGGGCGTTGCGAGTACCAGGTTTTCACGTAAAGATATCCACAAAGCCACCTGTGTATTACCTGATGCAACCAAATTGACCACGTGTTGATAGCTCGCCACCACTCTTCCTGATGACAACGTCCACTCGGATCACTATCTTGTTGGTATAGTTTTCCGAGCGCGGATTGCCTTACGGAGACGTATTGCATCTGCGGATCAGATTCGAATCAACACGGCTGCCGTACGCAATCAGAATACCAGTAACACCTTTGGTCATGCGTCAAGACTCGCCCTCGAAGAGCTCGTTGGAGGGAGAGTAAGTCCTGGGGCCAGAATTCCGGGCGTAGAAGAGAAATGGACTCGCCTTAAGAATACTGTCATTGGTACTGCCAAGCCCATCTTAGGCAGTAGTTATAGAGATCGGAACGACTGGTTTGATGATGAGTGCAAACGAGCGACTGAACGTAAGAATGCTGTAGCAGTCTCATGGGACGCGGGTACGCGAGGGGAATGCAAAGAGCTCACAGACAAAAGAAAAGTGCCTGGAAAAAGTTCGTTTGCGAAATAGAGAAAAGTAGAGAGCGCGGTCCGCACCAGGTACGTAAGTTCTATCAAATAATCCGCAGTATGACGCGGTACACACAACGCTGCACTTACTGCAAGGATTAAGAGGGTAATCTGATCACCGATCCTGAAACCAGTCTGGAGCGATGGGAAGTGCATTTCAATAAATTGCTAAATAGTCAGCTCACAGAAGAATTGGAGGCTCCACCAATGCAAGAGTAAGAAGAAATGCTGCCGCCACCAAGCATTGAGGACACATTAAAAGCCATAAGACATCAAATAAAACCCCGGAGCTGATGGCATACCAGCTGAGCTGATCAAACAAGGAACGACAGCGTTACATCTGCTGATTCATGAGATCGTGGTGCACGTATGAGAGCAAAAGGAGATGCTGGAAGATTGGCGTCATGGTATAACTTGCCACATAGATAAGAAGTGAGATATCACAGTGTGCAGCAACTATATGGGTATAACATTGCTGAGTTCCGCATATAAGATACTCTCCTCTATCCTACAAGTCCGGATAGCCCCATCGACTAAAGTCATCGTTGGTCAATATCAGTGTGGCTTCATCCCAGGCAAATCAACGATTGATCAGATAATCACCTTTAGGTAGACGATGGAAAAATGTCTGGAATGTAAGATTCCATTATATCATCTATTTATAGATTTTAAGGCCGCCTACGACAGCATAGCCAAGGTAGAACTATATAATGCCATGAGAGAGTTCGGAATTCCAAACAAACTAATACGACTTTGTAGGTTGACCATGACCAACGTAACTAGACAAGTAAAAATAGCGGGATTGCTTTCCAAACCAATAAACATCTTTAATGGACCCTGACAAGGGGACGGTCTGACCTGCCTCCTCTTCAACCTGGCGTTCGAGAAAACAATCCGTGACTCTGGCATTACAACTAGAGGGGCTATTGTCAGCAAGTCCAGCCAGATACTTGCTTACGCAGATGACATCGACCTCTTCGGTAGACCCGATTCGTCTATACAGGACTCCTTCACTCAGATCGAACAGGCGGCACAAAAACTGGGACTGCACATTAATGAGGGAAAAACTAAGTAGCAACTTCTGCGAAAGGCAGACCTAACGTTGGTAAAACTATCAGGGTAGCGGAGCACGAATTTGAAGTAGTGCAATCCTTTAACTACATTGGGTCAATAGTATCAGTCGATAACAATATGGAAGAAGAAATACGCGAACGGCTAAGCCGCATTCGAGAGGAAGGTCTTAAGAAGAATCGTTGGCCCCGTATGTGAGGGAGGACGATTCCGGAGACGGTACGACCATGAATTGTACGCGATCCACATTGTAAGAAAAATCAAGCTTGGTAGACTCCGGTGGGCGGGACACCAGGATGTGGCAGGATGTATGGAAAGAGACAGCGCGGCAGACCTTGTCTGCGATGAAGGGATGGCGTAGACCAGGGCGCCCAGAGCCTGGGAGTAGCAAACTGGATGACATCGCCTCGAAATCGGGCCCGATGGAGAGACTTGCTAAATAAGGCCAAGACCGGATCCCGGTTGTAGTGCCGATAAGGATGATGATGATGAAAACAGAGCTTTAAGACCGCCGTTTTTCTAGTGCAAACCAGGGTGGCTTTAAGGAGTTGCACTGCAGGGAGAACAGGATTGGTATGTTTCGTGATAAGCTCATAAATAAAGAAATTTATATGGAAGTGATGTCAGTCTTTGTTAAACACTCGTCGGATAGTTTAGATTATTTTCAAAGAGCCAAGAGGATATTATAAGAACAATAATAATGAATAGGAATTACCAATTAAAATGTTGTAACTAATTGTTTAAATAAATAAATAAACACTAAAAAAAGAAACGGAAAACAATACCCTTTGTCGGAAAGGCGTAACACTTCTGACAATTCGTGTTAAAAAACTTTTCATTTTCGCCAACTGGATGGCGTTAAGTTACTGTACTGTTTATTAGTCCGATGGGGTTTTCCAATGGGCATATACTAAACACATTTGATATAATGCCATCGATAGCACTAGCTTTTAAAGATGTGCCGATCATGTTAGCACTTATTCCTTTTCCTATCCATTCTCCTTTTTTCTCCTGTATCTTTTTATCATAATTGATTTAGTTAATTATATTAGTTAAAAAATGAGATTGATCTAAATCTAGGCTTCTCTACAAGGAACAAAAATTAATGATGTGTTTGTGAAAATATTATAACATGCCTCACAGTACGCTATTTTAAATTTAACTTACAATAAAACCTACGCTAAGATGAACTATGGTGGTCATACAAAAGCTTTTACAGAGAATTCATTACCTGCGTCAGAAGTCGGCTTTTATATCACACCATTTAAAATGTTAGAAGTGAAAAAGAAACATTACGCATGTGAACGACTTCCTCAGTACCCTAAGCTGTGTTTTGTTTTATCTGTAGTCTCGCTATAAGTAAATAAATCAACATATTCAACGTCATTTTTATATAACGCGTTGGAATTTACCGTCTCATATAAAAGAGGTATTGTATGTTAAAATTACTACCATTCGTGAGGCACAACACGTCGGTTCGCGATCGCTTGCTCTCCAAAACCAGCAATCTATACCACCTGTCCGTGAAACAACACTTTTATATTTACCCGCGTACGTGCTCATAAAGCAATGTCGATCGAATACAATAGCCTGGAAAATGTGCCAGAAAACCTGAATGCAGGCTTATTCGGCGAGGTTTTGGAAAACTCCCATTTAACGCCTGACATTTGCCTTAAAAAGATATCCTTCGAAAAGGGTTGTGAGGGCGGAGAAAACTATTGCAGTCAGATCTATCGGGTTAAGCTAACTTATGCTCACCTATCCAAAAACTTGGAAATGAAATCAGTGATCGCGAAAAGCATTTTTACGGCCAACGCCGCCTTAGAGTTCCTGAATGACGCTAAAGTGTATTTTAAAGAGAAAATATTCTACTTCAACATCCTGCCGCGATTGGAAATTCTCATGGGCAACATTAAACTCGGGCCGAAATTATTTTACGCGGTGCGAGAACCAATCAACACACTGGTATTTGAGGACCTCTGCTCTTTGGGTTACATGATGCTTGAACGCGATAAAGGTTTAGATCTTCCCCATTGTGAGATGGTCATGAAGAAGCTTGGTCAATTCCATGCCTCCTCTATGGTGTTTCAAAGCCGGGTAAGCCTAATGCGTATTTTTTTGGGAAGACAACTTACAGGGGACATTCTTTGTAGGACCCTGAGGCACTGACCTTGTTCCACAGCGGAATTTTTGCGGAGGATTTTGTCTACAAAAGCCCGACCTCTGACGCAGTATTCGGGGGACACTTTCAGGGATTGATAGACGCCATGGCTGATTGGGAAGGTTTCGAGAAAATCAGAGAGAAATTACAAGATCTTGCAAAGGACTTAAAACCGAACGTAATTAAAAGCCAATTACCTATTCCTGGTGAGCTGAAGGTTTTGAATCACGGCGACCTGTGGGTCAACAACTTAATGTTTAAGTATGCCGGAGATACCAAAGACGTGCCGGAAGATGTCGTTTTCCTTGACTTCCAGTTCAGTATTTATGGTAGCCCAGGGTTCGACATTAACTACCTCTTCTACAGTTCGATGCAATTAGATGTACTTAAAACTAAGCGGCAGTTCCTCCTACGCACGTATCATGCGTCGTTATGTGAGACACTGAAACTTCTCCGGTTTAAGGATATTCCGAGTTTCGACAACATTCTGACTGAAGTGCGAAGGCGAGAGTCATTCGGTTTCCATCTAAGCTACTCGCTTTTCCCTATGATGGGTTTAGATAAGTCCAAGTCCCAGGATAGCTCCCTAACCAATATTATTGACAACAGTTTCGCCAAAAATTTCGTTAAGGTGTTATTCTCTTCAAAACGCTGCGAAGAAACTCTAAAGTACACGATGAAGCGATTCGACGAACTGGGCGTCATCTAGCCTTAATGCCTTGTGTTGGTTTTGTATGTTATAGGTATATAATATATGTACTAAGAGATAAAATAAACCGGAAATAAAATAAACTCAACAGGGTGACGGATAAAGTCCTTGTTTGTCTGATATAAAAACTTCGTCAGTTGGGTAAATAGAGAGTTGAGGAATAACCAAAGAGAACCTTTTAAAGGAAAAACATAAAAATTGAAAATGGGAAAGACAGACGTATGAAAACATTAAAAGACGAATAAAAAAGGGCTGGTTGAAAGTGACGCGAAATGAACAGAAAAAGGATAATGAAGAATAAGTGAAAGATGGACACAAAGAAGCGGGTGTGGTGAAATAAAAGAAAGGAAAAAAAAAGAACAAGCGGAAGGGTTAAAACACGATAAATAAAATGTGAGCGGAATAGGAGGACGCGGAAAGGAAATATGCGAGAAAGTGGACGGGGGTAACGATCAGAAGGGGGACTAAACAAGTGACTTACGAATAGAATGAACAAGAAACCTAAAAAGACGAGAATGAATAGTTGACTATACAGAATAGAAGAAGTTTGAAAGAGGGAAAAATAAAAGAATTAGGAAGCAAAAAGGTATAATAAAAGATCAAAAGATAAAAATGAGCAATACAAAGAAGAATCCTCAAACTTAATACGACGAAAACAGTTGTTTGTAAAAAAAAAAACGAAGTCGTAGAATGAACAGAGTCAAAGCTGATAAAAGAAACATTCAAGGCTATAGAAACGGAAAAGTAAAGAATGTTTGGCGGGGGTGCGGGGGGAGACACACTAACTAAAAAGAGAGGAAATAAACAGTTTTTGATTAAGCCTGAGATTAAACAAATAGAAAACAGAGCAAATGGAATTGAAACTCGAAATGATGACATAAGATAAAATAAATATGCAAAACATAACTAAGTATTAAAAACAAAACAATAATACGGGGCCGAAGAGGAATGCCAAACAGATGTAAACAATAAACGGAAGTTTTCGTTGGGGGCCGAGGAGGTAATGAAAAGAGGAATTGAGAAGAAATTCTTCAGAAGGGGAGATGAAGATGAAGTTTTGAAAAAGAGCGGTTTTAGAGGCAAAGTTAAGAGCAGGGGGTTGTGAAGAAGAAGTTGAGAATACAAAGCTTAGAACGAGGATTTTGTGAAGAACTATTTGCTAAAAATAGTAACTGAGAAAACTGAATTATCAATAGGAAGTTGTAGAGGACTGAGAAAAATGATTTGAATACGAGGAAGTATCAATAGGAAGTTGTAGTTTCTAATCCATGAACCACTGGACCCCGTGGAGGTACTGGAATTCTAGTACACAAGAAATTCCAATTTTCCGAAATTAGGTTCACGAATATAAATAATATTGACTACACGGCAATTAAAATTTTTGCAAAAGACTTTTTCCTTAAATCCGTAGACATCTACTCACCTAACCTCATTTTCATTTCATTTTTAAAACATTTTTTTATTTTCTTTTTATCTTCTTAGTTTCTAAATTACATGCTAGACAAAAAATGTTTAAATTCTAGCGTAATTATCTTATATTATAACTTACTGGTCCTACGCAGACGCTCTAAGCTAAACATTACATAACGACTGTATAATTTGCCTTTCGGTGACAGAATTTTGTTTGTGGGAGTACTTATAATAATTTAAATGACAAAGAAAAATTTTGAAAACTTTGTCGAAATTTTTTTTTTGTTTTTTTTTTCTTAAGATTTAACCTACTTTTTTTTCTTTCTTTTTTCAATATAATTTTATTTAAAAAACTTAACTTAACTTAACTTAAATCTTATACTACCCTAATTCTAGAAAAGCTAAGTCTATGTAAGCTGGCTGATAATACTGTTATTCTTTACCGGCTTTGGTATCCAGGTCTTTATATGCCATTCAACCACCACAACTGTTGACGCTGTCTAATACTATCGTCCCGGTCTCTGTGGGAGATAGCCCTACTGAAGCGCAGGAGCTCTTCCTCCGTGCGCGTTACTTCCCGGTCGTAGCACAATCGCCCGTTTACGGATGATCTACTTACATGATAGATCAGCGGAATTCCGGATCTATCCTGTATAAGCCCTTTCATGTCCAAGTCAAGGAACGCCTCTAGGGGAACAAAGTCGTTGCGACGCACGCTCTCATAGTACAGAGTGTTTGGATAATAGGCCCCGAAAATTAGGTCATTGGACGAACTTATTGCTCTCGCAATATGTCCTCTGATTAATTTAATCATAAAATTATCCACCCTATTTATGTACGCTTCATTATATAAAGTCTCATTTGAATAATACTTTTTATAGTCCGATTCCGGTATCCGATATAATCTGAGACAACGTCTGCAACACTTCCTTTCGACCACCCGAATCTTTTCCATCAAATTTGGACCTATGTTATACCATACTGGAGAACCATATATGAGCATTGGCCTGATGAGCGTCATGTATCATATGACTTTTACCCTACTGTCAAGTTGGCTACTATGAAATAGCCTCCTTGTCATAGCAAAAGTTTTCCTCGCTTTGAGCAAAGCAGCCTCTACATGTCTGTTGAAATACAGATATTGGTCTAGCCAGATGCCCAGGTATTTAACTAAACTCTTGGTTCCCAGTTTATCTCCATGCGGTCCCACGATAACTAGCTTTCGCCAGTTTTTCCTTGTGTCGTACGTGGCTTTATATAATGGAGTTCTAAATAGGATGGCTTCACATTTCTGGAAGTTGATCTTAAGTTTCCATTCATCGCAATAGCGCTGTACCTTGTTGAAGTCTCGTTGTATTAAACTAATTATGATCTCAACTTTCGGAGCTGTTCTGTAAATTATGAGATCGTCTGCGTACGCAATAGCCTGCGGAAGTACATCTAATAAGTCGCTAATGTAAATGTTAAAAAGAATCGGAGAGAGTACCGCGCCCTGTGGCAAGCCATTCTTGATATTATACGTATTATTAGAGGTCACATTACCACTTTTGACCACGAACCTCCTGTCCTTTAACATATCGGAAAGTACATATAGTAAAGGCTTATGTATGCCATGTCTGACCAGTTTGTAATACAACCATTCGATCCAGACGGTATCAAAGGCTTTTTCCAAGTCGATCAGACCGGCACCTGTGCATTGGTTCCTACATTTATTCCATTGTATGTCGGAGACCAGTTTAGCTGCGGCATGTGTGGTTTCATGACCCGCCTTAAAGCCAAACTGGTTATTTGGAATAATGTTGTTGTCGTCTACCCATTTTACCAGAGCTTTGTTAATGGTTTTTTTCAAATACTTTACTGATGCTTGGGAGTAAACTTTTCGAGCGCATGTTCATTGGGTTTGTACAGTCTTTGCCCCTTTTTGTGATGGGCTGAATGATAGCCGTTTTCCAACGCGCGGGATAATATGTTTTATTCAGCGCGTTGTTAAACAGGACCGTGTATATATCTATTGCCATTGGGGGCAGTTCCTTGAATACGATGTTAGGTACTCCATCTATTCCCATTGACTTTTTGCTTCTTAATGAGTCGAAGATACTCTGGATTCCTTCCCTTGTGATTAAAAGGCTATTAGCCTCACCATTGGCATTAATGTCAATTGACAGATTATCGTTACTGAATTCGGTAAAACCCGGATTCTTCGAGTGCCAATGTGAAATATCATTTTGGATGTGCAGGTGATTCTGTTAAACAAATTAAAAAATTGTATTCAAATTGTACCATTGCATTCAGGCCCTTACGGCACACAACTGTCATCCACACCAAGAAACGCCAAACTCACATTTGTCAACTCTTCTTAGCATCCAACTTTCGTGCCGTTCGGACGTGTAAAATACATATCCTTAATTTAAACAGAAATCCGTTTTGTCTTTTATTGTTCACCCTGCCTGTTCAATAGGTTATGGGCCCAGGTTCGCGGAACGATAAATATGTTTGTGTTGTTTAAATTCTTTTCGCTTAAAGTCTCGTGTTGTAAGTCCGCCCTCGTGCAACAGTGAAATTTTACAACACCACGATGGAGAACGAATCAATAAGGATAACCAAACTCAAAAGCATTGAGAACTGGAGTACGTGGAAGTTCCAGGTACGCATAGTTCTACTCTCTAGTGGAGCATGGTACATCGTCAGCGGAGAAAAGGAATTTCCAGAGGAAAACATAACCGAAGCTCATCGAACAGCACGTGCCTCATGGACAAAACTGGACACTTTTGGACAGCGTACTATCGCCACATCAGTCGACGAGGAACCGCTACTTCACATCATCAACTGCACGACTTCCAAGGAAATGTGGGACAAACTTTCATCTGTTTATGATCAAAAGTCGGAGACCAGCATTCACATGCTACTTCAACAATGGTACAGTGTTCAGAAAGACCCAGCTCACAACATTGCTACACACGTTGCCAAGTTGGAAAACCTTGCACATCGATTGAAGGTTATGGGTGAGAAAATCTCTGATCAGCAGATAATCACAAAAATTTTAATGACTCTTCCCTCCACCTTCAAACATTTCATCAGTGCATGGGAATCAACACAGCCCGATGAGAGAAATCTTACCAACCTTATTTCCAGACTCTCAGTCGAAGATTTCAGGCTAGAGCCTGCAAATGCAAGCGACAACGTGGCTTTTATAGCTGGGAAGTCACGACAAAAGAACTTCGAGCAGAAATCCTCAAAATCCTGTCATTATTGCAAGAAGCCGGGCCACTGGAAGCAAGACTGTTTCAAGAGAAAAGCAGCCAATGAGAGAAAAATAAATATTACACATGCCTGTCAATCGTGAGATTTAAAATCATTGGATACGCTTCAAACGTATTGGTATCACATAATACGATACTGAATTTTCAAGCGTTATTAAATAGACTCGACTATGTCTACGCTGATCAAAGAACATCATATGTGTTAGAAGACGAGCTGAAACAATTAACACAAGGAAAATTAACACTTTCAGAATTCCATAGTGAAATCAGTAAAGCATTAAATCTTCCCCTAATGAAACTGGAAATAGAATTTGGAAATAACACCCCATAACTAGCGGAAAAAGCTACAGCAGACAGTGTCAGAACATTTATTCTTGGGATCAACTGCGATTACACACGCTCAACACTCTACACTCACAAACCCAGACATTTGGAGAGTGCGTATACAATGGCAAGCACTATTTATCATGATAACGTCCTTCATAAAGTTTCAAAACCTAGACTAGAAGACATAAGAATAAATAAACCTCCAAGAAACCAGAATCACAATTATAACAATAATTTCACCTACAGAAATAACAGAAATAACCACCACAACAACTTTGAACACCCAAAACAAAATAATAACTGGAAACCACGATATCAACCGAATGTCCAAATACAATACCAACCACCACCAGAACCCATGGACGTAGATAGTTCACAGGGCTACAGACATGTGACACAAAAACCATCCAACGCCTACTACAGACAATCAAAACAAAATCATCCAGACAGAATATTTGGTCCAGAATCATCACGAAATCATCACCCACCGCAAAAACAACAAAGAATAAACGAGATCAAAGAAGATGAAGACAACGAATCAATCTACCCACAGCTAAACGAAGAAGACAAATACATTAGACAGGAAGCTTTTTTAGGATTATAGACGGCCTCCCGTGTCTCGAACTATACCCGAGGGATAGAGGAAGGTCAGGTCCTACATAACATTAATAGATACAGGAGCAACAACGAACTATATATCAAAACAATGCAAAATGGGTGAATCTTTAAAAGTGATTCCATTTAATGTAAAAAGTCTTCATGGCTCTACTAGAATTAGAACAATTACCTTTTTAAACAACAAAATTACGTTTTACGAAATAGATGATCTAAGCGATTATGACTTAATATTAGGTTCACAGGGACTAGAACAAATTCAGGCAGAAATAGATATGAAAAATAAAAAATTGAAATTTATAATCCCAAAAAGCGAAACTATTAATTATACGGTTGACAATAAAAAATACGAATCAGAAATTCAAGATATTATTAATAAATCCGAGCAAACTAACCCAACCTTACCCTTTACCACCACAATCGAAGCCAATATCTCCACTAAAAAAAAAACAAAAAAACAAAATATATTCAAAACAATACCCATATCCCACTAGCAATCAAGCATTTGCAGAAAAAGAAATCCAAAATCTCCTGAAAAATGACATCATTCGCAAGCCCTTATAATTCACCAATTTGGATCGTGCCAAAAAAAGGCATCGATGGGTCAGGAAATCCAAAAACACGGTTGGTAATCGACTTTCAAAAATTAAATACCGAGACTATATTTGACCGTTACCCCTTACCGGATATAAATTTAACTATACAGAATCTTGGTAACGCAAAAAATTTTTCGACAATAGACTTGGAATCAGGTTTCCATCACAGAAAAATTAAAGAAGAAGATAAACAAAAAACAAGCTTTTCGGTAAACGGCGCGAAATATGAATTTAACCGAATGCCTTTCGGGTTAAAAAACGCACCATCCATTTTTCAACGTTGTGTGGACGATATACTCCGTCCATACATAGGCAAATTCGCATACGTTTATATTGACGATGTTCTCATTTTCTCCGACACCCCAGAACAGCATGTCGATCACATCAGGATAATTACAGATGCATTGAGCAACCCCAATATGAGGATTTCGAAAGAGAAATCTCATTTCTTCAAAAACTCAATAACTTACTTAGGGCATTGCATTAAACATGGTAAAATAACAGTCGATCCCCTAAAAATAGAAATAATAAAGAAATATCCCGAACCAACAAACCTCAAAGAGCTACGCTCATTTCTCGGACTTGCAGGATATTACAGGAAATTTATTAAAAATTACGCTTCTATTACCAAACCCATGACTATTTTCCTCCATCATGAGAATGGAAAAATATCAAAAAATAAAAGTACTTCTACCAAAATACAACTTGACTCAGAGGCAAAAACAACATTTAACGAGATAAAAACCAAGTTACAAGAGCAAATTGAATTATTCCAACCCTCATATGATAAACCTTTCGATTTAACGACCGATGCTAGTAATATAGCCATAGGAGCAGTCTTAAGTCAAGGAGATATATCAATAACGTTTTTGTCACGAACACTTTCTACTACAGAGCAAAACTATAGCACAAATGAAAAGGAATTACTTGCAATCGTTTGGTCATTACAAAAACTTCGAAACCTCCTATACGGCATTTCAGATCTAACCATATATATCGACCACCAATCACTTACCTTTTCAATATCGGAAAAGAACCCAAACACGAAAATAAAGCGCTGGAAAAAATTCGGTGCGAAAGTTGTGTATAAACCAGAAAAACAAAACGTAGTAGCAGACGCTTTGTCACGTCAACAAATTAACCACACGACATCCTGTTCACAACATTCAGCGATAAGCTCCCCTCAAGAAGACTTCCAACGAACAGGCCAAGCCCTGAACACTTTTAAAAATCAAGTGATACTAGAACGAAGTAGTAAGGAAAAGCTAATATCAAAACACATATTTCAAAGGAATATCCACGAAATCACATTCGCTAACGAAGAAAATCTCATTGCAAAAAATCCTAAACCCAAAAGCCATAAATGCTATTAAAATGGAAGAAGAATTATTATATCAATATTCAAAGAAAATAAAAGAAACATTCATAAACTACAAAATAGTCATCGCACAGAAAAAGCTTGAAAATATTACAGATCAGGAAAAACAACTTGAAATAATGACAACAGTACATAACAGAGCCCATAGAAATTATAGAAACAATTATAGAGAAATCTCCGAAACGTGCTATTGGCCTAAAGCACGCCAAAGCTGCAAAAATTATTTAAAAAATTGTAACATATGTAGTACAACAAAATACGATAGACACCCGCTGAAACATCCCATAGGGAAAACACCAATCCCAAAGGTAATCGCTTAATATCTCCAAATGGACATATTTTTCCTTGATAATGAGATATATCTAAGTACTATCGATCGTCTTTCAAAATGTACACACCTTAGACATCTCCCAAACAAACTGAATGTACCCCATGTCATAGACGAACTACTATCGCAAACATTCATATATGAAGGAGAAAGATACATAACGACTGATAACGAATCCATCTTTACCAGTCAAATAGCTGAAGCAACATTTCGGAAACACAACGCGATCCATATAAAAGTCCCAACTGAACATTCGACCTCCAATTCGCAAGTTGAACGCGTACATTCAACATTACTCGAAATCGCGAGGGCGCTGGCTAAAGCAGACGACATAGCAATCAAAGACGCCATATTCAAAGCCGTTAAAGAGTATAATTTAACAATACACTCAGTAACCGGAAAAAAACCCGCGGAAATATTTTTTTCACAAAACAGAAACCCAGAAGAAATAGTGAAAGCAATAAATAACCACAGCACAAGAAAAACTGTTACAACAAGTGAATAAAAATCGTAAAAACAAAACGTATGAACAAGGAGAAATAATTTACGTTAGATCAAATCGAAGAAATAAAAAAACCGACCGCTTCGGGAAACACACAGTATTACGCGACGACGGAAATACAGTCCAAACCACCAAATCTAAAGCTATACATAAAGACAATATACGATCGAAATGACACCCTTAATACTTATAATGACATTAATTACCGCCTGCAATACATTCGAAGCCATTAGTTTAGAAAATAAGAAATACTTATTTAGATGATATAAAAAGTATATATAAATATAATTTTAGAATGACCACTAATAAATATTCTTGAATATGCTAAAATTACTGTATACCAAAATTAAGACTATATAATAATTGCTTATAAATACCCTATATTAAAAGAAAAATGTAACAACTATATATTACATCCCCTAGCAAGTAAGTTTGGAAAATTATTATTAGACCCATACATTGCCTACTGTAAAAATAATTATAAAAGAATCTCCAGATGTAAGAACCTAATGGCGAACTTTATTTGTAAAAGGAAACCACAAGATTATTGTACCTCAAAAATTGTAGAAAACAGACAAGCAAGTTGTAAAATAGAAAAAACAATAATAATGAGCCACTGAAACATTTTGAAAATGGAACCACTTTTATTGACCATAACCATAAAATTAATAATCATACTTATAGCGGACCATACCTTATCAGATTCAAAGGCCATACCGAAAAAGGAGAGATAACAGAAAATACTTAAAGAAGACAAATATGTAGTTGCGGGGAATACCTGTACATCAATATCTCGAGGACCAACACAGAGTTTAAGAAACTCCAAATAAACGAGGACGTTCATTTTTAAGGATGGCTGGAGTTAAGGCCCCAATTATTCATATCCTTATAATACTATAGAATATATAGAATTATATAAAAATATGAATCACCCAAACAGTAATCATTTATTGACACCCAAAAGATGAATCGTCTAATCACATACAACATAACGAAAGTACATCACCATCCAAACTGCTAGATGTCGCCTCAGATAAACTTAACGAATCGACAGTCAAATATTAATGATAGAACGATTCCACTTCCTCTTTTCTTGGTGAAGCTGGTCGAGCAAGCATATATCATAGGTAGTAATTCTTCAACTTATTAATATTATTAATTAAGACGAATATATTTAATGTAAATTAACATTTAGTTAATTATTTCCGAAGTTCGAAATAGAACTATAAAAAATATGTAATCCTAGACTTATTATTTAATAAAATCAAATATATTATTTTGAAACAAGTCTAGATTACTTAACTCGCGTAAAAAAACAGCTTAGACGAAAACGACATAGCAGTTACTCCCCTTTTATTAAAAATCAAATCCAACTCTTGACTACCCTGATAAATCGACAACTAAAACAATTTGCCGACCAGGCTTAGACGTTTATACTTAAAAATATTAAACCCAATCGTGATTTATTCAAAAATATCAACAGACTAAAGGGTCGAAAATACAAACCCCGAATCGATTATGTTATCAACCCTACTAACAATCACCCAGTCCAATCAGATATTGACATAGCAAACTGTCTAGCTAATCACTTTTATAAAATCCATCAACAAAACGACTATAATATAATTCTTTGTTCGTACTGTACTGTAATATAAGTTTTGTATGGCACCGTAAGGTGCTGGCGGGTTAGCAGAATTCGTCAAGGACAAACGAAGAAAACTCCAATTGCTCTGCAGATTGAACACTATATTTGCGATACAGATCGCTCTAAGCCACCATGCACGGCTATGAAAATATGGTATGCAGTCGGATATTCGGCCAGAGGAACATACGATGAAATGCAGTATATATGATAGTGTGATGATGTGGCCCTTTATTTTCCTGTACCCAAACCGTTATACGTTTCGGGTGCCCGTGTTGGGTGCTAATGTGCAATACCTTGTAATTCTAATTTAGGTAAATAATTCCATACCTGGGGAGCAAATGTGGAATACTCGCTAATGTCACCTCCGGGGCAATTCTTACGTGATGCATCTATCGTCCAATTACCAGGTCGTCAGTCCTCTTCCCTTTCTTTAAGTGGTTCTTTAAACTGCTTCCCTTATGTTCAGGTCATTGGCGTTTGTTTACGCCAAAATAAACTCTTATTTAATGTTTTCGTTCAAGGCTAAACTTTTATTTCTGATGTTGAGGTCCCGCCGTTCTTCCTCGGTTGAGGGAAGAGCGGGGACCTTTTATTTTTTCTTTTATTTTATTATTATTTTATTTGTTGAAGATCTTGAAAAACGAAAGTTAGTTTTGACAAACAGTCGAGAATTAAAAGCACCGCAATAGTCAAAGAAAAAACTTGATATTAGTTAGTTATTATTTTAAACTCCTTCTAAACTGATAACACAAAAAAACTTTACTTAAATTTACTTTACTGCTATCTCAAAACTTATAACTCGCTTTTATAAACTCAAACACAACTGAAACTCAACTAACTCAAAAGTCAATCTGAACTGAACTCAAAAGTCTTCCTTGATTACTTTTCAAATTCAACTGACTTTTTCTCTCTTCTGATTCTTTCTGATTTTACAATATAAATTTCTCTATACTTATAGAACATTGTGTTCATATTTACTGGAAATTATAACATGAACAAAACAACTTTTAACAAGGTCTCTGTGACTTTTAACATGAATAAAATTTGGACGAAAATCAAAGTTACTATGTTTTGAATGAATAAAAAGGTGCAGGTTATTAAATGTGCTGTAACTGGCAATATTGTGAATGTTTATGAATGTTGAAGTCCGGCGCCGTGCTTCCTCGGATGAGGGAAGAGCGGGGACCTTTTAGTATTCCTTTATTTAATCTTCTTTCATCAATTCATGTTTTGTTTGATTTCAATTCTTGATATAAAGTTGTCCGTTTTTGAATTGAAAAATCGTTTGCTTATGTGGGCGGTTTCTATAGTTTCTTTTCTTTTATTGTGTGTTACTTTGTTTATTTTTATTACAGCTTCTCCTTTTTTTTTAAATAACAAAACTCACACTAAAACTTACAATTCAATTGCTAACTCAAACAATTCTTCCACTGTAATCTCCAACTAGAACTCTCAAACTAAACTTCTTCTTCCAACTGCCAGAACTAAACTCTACTAACTTCCAATCCCAACTGCACTTTTTGAACTGAATTTTTTCTCTATTCTGTTTTTTCTTCTGTGACTTTTCACATTCAATTCGGACGAAAATCCAAGTTGCTATGTTTGCAATAAATAAAAAAGGTGCAGGTTATTAAGTGTGCTGTAACTGGTAATATTGTGAATGTTTATGAATGGTATGTATTAAGTGAGAATGTAATATATGTTAAGTGAAGTTTTTAAGGATGTGTTAGGAGATTCAGTGTTAAATTTAATAAGGGTAGTATTCTGGAATACAACATCCCACCCTTCTTCGAGAAAGAAAATTATCCTTGAAGAGAATAATTTTCTAGTAACTATATATTAAATTAAGATTAATTAAAAACTTGGATTTTCGTTCAATTACATTACAAAGGTTTTCAAAATTAATCTTTCATCAAAGGTTACAATAATCAAAAAGTTCTTAATACTAGAAAAATAATCTATTTACATTATATATTAACTAAATTTTTTCAATAATCAAAAAGTTCTTAACACTAGAAAAATAGTCAAAATAGTCTATTTACATTACATATTACCTAACTAAATTTAAATATTTCTCCTTGGAACCTTTTGTTTTCTTATCCAAAAGTTATTATTACTTATTATATTAATTATATAATATTAATATTATTGTTTCAAAATTCTCATTTCCGTTCGAATATATATATTAATTCCAAAATTTCCAATACATATATTACCTCTAAAATTTCCTTTCTTTCCTTTTCCGTTCGAATATATATAAATTCTAAAATTTCCAATATATATTACCTCTAAAATTTTCTTTCTTTCGTCCCCCTCATTAACTTTTTTTTTTTTTTTTTCTTTTTTTTTTTTTCATTTCCGTCATTTCCTACAATTGTTAGATTATTTCATATATATTGAATAATAAAACAAAGGTCATTTGTTATGTGTTTATCTTTTCCTTAAATTTATGGAAAAGTTTCCAAAACCTTTCTGGGCCTATTACTATGATGATTGAATAAAGATGATTATTACCAAAAATCTTCTTGAAAAATGATCTTAAATAATTTAAATGACGGTGTAACCTTTTATTTTTTTGTATTTTGCATTGGAATAAATTTTTTTTGTTGAAAAAAAAGACTTGTAATGTATTTATATAGTTACTCTTTACAATACCTATTTTAGTTAAATTATTATTTTCATTTTTTATTATTTTGTGTTTGAGTAAGTGTTTGTGTTTGTTTGCGTTGTTTAAAATATTTATTGTTTTCGGCTTAGTGTTGTCATTGTCCATAGCTTTAACTGCTGTCGGAACGTCTACCTTTTCAGTCTTACTCACTGCTGATGGATCGTTTAGTTTCTCAGTCTCATTTACTGATTCGAATAGTTCTTCAGACTTATTAGCTGTTAGAACATCTTGGTTCCCAGTCCTATTTGCTGTTTGAACTATTTCTTCAGTTATATCTGCTGTAGAAACATTTAATCCGTCAGTCTTTGCTGCTGAAAAGATTTGTTCATCAGTATTAGCTGCTGAACTGACTTGGGTTTCGAATTTTATTGCAACTATTGGGTCTTCAGTCTTTAACACTGCTGAATTTTCAGTCTTTGTTGCTGAAGTGCCGTGGTTGTCTATTGGGATAGCCGGAATATTAGGGGTTTCTGTTTGTATATTTTCTGCAGGATCCGAATTTTCAGTCTTTAATACTGCTGAGTTTTCAGTCTTGGTTGCTGAAGTGTCTGCGTTGTCAATAGGGATATCTGAGATATTAGCGATTTCAGTCTTTAATACTGCTGAAAATTTCGGATTTTCAGTCTGTGTTGCTGAATTGTTTTCCAGAATGGGAGTATGAATCGGAGTCTTTATATTAGGGACAGGGTTATCTTCGTTTATATGGCTTGGTTTATAGGAGTATGTGGGCTCAGGGTAAATTTGGCTAGGAGCTTCATTAAAATGGTCGTTATCTATTTCCAAAGATCTAATGCTGTAAATAGAAAACTTTGGTCTGTCTTCCATAAATTTTGGTTGGCGTCAGGCCTCGTTTTCC
Source organism: Microdon myrmicae (assembly GCA_963931805.1). Taxonomy (NCBI): domain Eukaryota; kingdom Metazoa; phylum Arthropoda; class Insecta; order Diptera; family Syrphidae; genus Microdon; species Microdon myrmicae. Next base: position 123,983,944 of record OZ007502.1, on the reverse strand, counting down.
GACTCTTGCACCCGAGAAAAGTGAACATTTTGTCTATCGTTTTGTCTATTGGTGCTCCTAGAATTTTCACCAAAACGATTTTCAGAGTTTGTAGGATTATTTCGGAATGGGTTACGCGTTGTTGTACCTTGTTGGTAATTTGTTGAAGCCGATCCATTCCTAGATATCTTGTATCTACACTCATTCTCTGTGTGATTATTCCGTCCACAGAAATTACATACAATGTTATATTCCCTTTTTATGGGTTGTCTATTCGGAAAAAAGTTGGATTGCATGTTCCGATAACATGTGTCCTGTGTATGCCCTGGCTTACCACAGGTTTGGCAGACTATACTATTGAATGTAGGTTTTTCGTTATATTGATATGACCTGGGAGAGTTGTCCATTCGAGCACCATGTGATACTACATGTGCAATCGACTGTTTTAAATTATTTCCCCCATGGACTTTAGCTAGTATCTTTAGCTGTTCGTTGTTTAGTCCATCCTCAAATGTTTGTACGGCCAATTTTTTGTTTTCTTCCATTAAGAATTCCCTAACCACCGCGTCTGCTGTTATTTCACACGTGGCAGAGTTTAAAGTCCTTAGAGCATTCGCGACTCTATCACCGTATTCCCGGACGGTTTCTCTGTAGCGTTGTTTCAGAGAAATCAACTCATTGTGTGCCGTCGACCGAGATTGCTCCTCTTTATATTCCGATTCGAGTTTATCTTTTAAATCCTCCCACTTAGCGATTTTGCTATACCTGATCAGATCGTAAGCATGACCCTCTAGTCTATTTTTGACTAGCTCTAAAAACGTCTCGTATATATCCGGGTCTGCCTTCTTTATGGATCTAAATAAAACGTCTCCCCCGGAAATAAATTTACCTAAGTCGCAGGGTTTCCCGTCAAAGGTAGGGACGATTCTGAAAACATCAGAAATTCCGACAGACAGAGCCATTTCAGGGGTTTTACTGAGTATCTGTTGATAGTGGAATTGTTCTTCCCCCTGCCTAGCCGCCTGTCTCGTGTAATATGGACTCGTAATAATGAAAGTTTAAAATAATGTATGGCGAAAATTCAATTCTTAAAATATGGTTAACTTAAAAATATGGTTATGGAAAAATTGGCCTTTCTTTTGGTTATTCAATATATATATATATATAGGAAAGAAAAATAAATTGGTCCCAAAACTGAAAAGAAAGAAAATTTTCGAAGAGAAAGAAAAGAAACGGAAATGTCGTCGAAAAACTGAAAAGAGAATTTTCAAAGAATATAGATAGAAATTTCTATCGAAAAAAATGTATGTTAGTAAAAAGGAAAGCTTCCAAGTAGAAAATATTCCTAAAAAAAATTAGAGAGAAAAAACAAAATATTGAAAAAATTTCTTACTACTCTAGATGTTGATTGCTGTCATACGTAATGTTGATAGAAGTCTTTGTCTTGAGTTTCTTATTGTTGTGTGTTCTTCTTTTTTTTTCACTTTGTTGTGTCGTAGAGTTCCTCTTTGTGTTCCTTTCTTTATTTTCTATTATTTTGGTATTCTTGCCAGGCAGACTTCACGCCCTATTAGTTGAATATCCTGGTCTTTTGCTGGATTTTTTTTTCGTTGTTTTATGTTTTTTTTTTTTTCGTTGTTTTATGTTTTTTTTTCGTAGTTTTGTCGGGTTTTTTTTTTTTCTTGAAAAATTTTTTTTCTTCTTCTTATTTGGTTATTTCTCTTGTGTTCACTTTAAATTTTTTTTTTGTTTTAAATTTTTTTGTTTACTTTGTTTTTCGTTGTTTTATGTTTACTTTTTTCTTCTTCTTATAAACATTTTTTTTTTGTTGTTTTAAATTTTGTTTTGTTTAAAAAAAATTTTTTTTTTTTCTTGTTTTTTTTTTTCTTCTAATTTTCTTCTTTTTATTTGGGATCCTTTGGTTGTATCCCACCGCTGCCACCAGTGTTGAAGTCCGGCGCCGTGCTTCCTCGGATGAGGGAAGAGCGGGGACCTTTTAGTATTCCTTTATTTAATCTTCTTTCATCAATTCATGTTTTGTTTGATTTCAATTCTTGATATAAAGTTGTCCGTTTTTGAATTGAAAAATCGTTTGCTTATGTGGGCGGTTTCTATAGTTTCTTTTCTTTTATTGTGTGTTACTTTGTTTATTTTTATTACAGCTTCTCCTTTTTTTTTAAATAACAAAACTCACACTAAAACTTACAATTCAATTGCTAACTCAAACAATTCTTCCACTGAAATCTCCAACTAGAACTCTCAAACTAAACTTCTTCTTCCAACTGCCAGAACTAAACTCTACTAACTTCCAATCTCAACTGCACTTTTTGAACTGAATTTTTTCTCTATTCTGTTTTTTCTTCTGTGACTTTTCACATTCAATTCGGACGAAAATCCAAGTTGCTATGTTTTCAATAAATAAAAAAGGTGCAGGTTATTAAGTGTGCTGTAACTGGTAATATTGTGAATGTTTATGAATGGTATGTATTAAGTGAGAATGTAATATATGTTAAGTGAAGTTTTTAAGGATGTGTTAGGAGATTCAGTGTTAAATTTAATAAGGGTAGTATTCTGGAATACAACATGAATGGTATGTATTAAGTGAGAATGTAATATATGTTAAGGGAAGTTTTTAAGGATGTGTAAGGAGAATCAGTGTTAAATTTAATAAAGGGTAGTATTCTGGAATACAACATCCCACCCTTCTTCGAGAAAGAAAATTATCCTTGAAGAGAATAATTTTCTAGTAACTATATATTAGATTAAGAAAGACTTGGATTTTCGTTCAATTGCATTACAATGGTTTTCAAAATTTATCTTTATCAAAGGTTACAATAATCAATAAGTTCTTAATACTAGAAAAATAGTCCAAAATAGTCTATTTACATTATATATTAACTAAATTTAAATATTTCTCCTTGGAACCTTTTGTTTTCTTATCCAAAAATTATTATTACTTATTATATTAATTCTATAATATTAATATTATTGTTTCAAAATTCTCATTTCCGTATATATATTAATTCCAAAATTTCCAATGTATATATTACCTCTAAAATTTTCTTTCGTTATTCCCCCTCTTTACCTTTTTTTTTTTTTTTTTTTTTTTTTTCGTTTTCGTCAATTCCTACAATTGTTTGATTAGTTCATATATATTGAAAACAAAACAAAGGTCATTTGTTATGTGTTTATCTTTTCCTTAAATTTATGGAAAATTTTCCAAAACCTTTTTGGGCCTATTACTATGATGATTGAATAAAGATGATTATTACCAAAAATCTTCTTGGAAAATGATCTTAAATAATTTAAATGACGGTGTAACTTTTTATTTTTTTGTATTTTGTATTCGAATAAATTTTTATTGTTGTAAAAAAAAAAATAGTTATTCTTTACAATACCTATTTTAGTTAAATTATTATTTTCATTTTTTATTATTTCGTATTTGAGTAAGTGTTTGTGTTTGTTTTCGTTGTTTAAAATATTTATTGTTTTTGGCTTAGTGTTGTCATTGTTCATAGCTTTAACCGCTGTCGGAACGTCTACCTTTTCAGTCTTACACACTGCTGATGGATCGTTTAGTTTCTCAGTCTCATTTACTGATTCGTATAGTTCGTCAGACTTATTAGCTGTTAGAACACCTTGGTTCCCAGTCCTATTTGCTGTTTGAACTATTTCTTCAGTTATATCTGCTGTAGAAACATTCAATCCTTCAGTCTTTGCTGCAGAAAAGATTTGTTCATCAGTATTAGCTGCTGAACTGACTTGGGTTTCGATTTTTATTGCAACTTTTGGGTCTTCAGTCTTTAACACTGCTGAATTTTCGGTCTTTGTTGCTGAAGTGTCGGGGTTGTCTATTGGGATAGCCGGAATATTAAGGATTTCTGTTTGTATATTTTCTGCAGGATCCGAATTTTCAGTCTTTAATACTGCTGAGTTTTCAGTCTTGGTTGCTGAATTGTCTGCGTTGTCAATAGGGATAGCCGAGATATTAGGGATTTCAGTATTTAATACTGCTGAAAGTTTCGAATTTTCAGTCTGTGTTGCTGGATTATTTTCCAGAATGGGAGTATGAATCGGAGTCTTTATATTAGGGGCAGGGTTGTTATCTTCGTTTATATGTCTAGGTTTATAGGAGTATGTGGGCTCAGGGTAGATTTGGCTAGGAGCTTCATTAAAATGGTCGTTATCTATTTCCAAAGATCTAATGCTGTAAATAGAAAAATTTGGTCTGTCTTCCATAAATTTTGGTTGGCGTCAGGCCTCGTTTTCCGACTCTTGCACCCGAGAAAAGTGAACATTTTGCCGATCGTTTTGTCTATTGGTGGTCCTAGAATTTTCACCAAAACGATTTTCAGAGTTTGTAGGATTGTTTCGGAATGGGTTACGCGTTGTTGTACCTTGTTGGTAATTTGTTGAAGACGCTCCATTCCTAGATATCTTGTATCTACACTCGTTCTCAGTGTGATTATTCCGTCCACAGAAATTGCATACACTGTTATATTCCCTTTTTATGGGTTGTCTATTCGGAAAATAGTTGGATTGCATGTTCCGATAACATGTGTCTTGAGAATGCCCTGGCTTACCACAGGTTTGGCAGACTATACGATTGAATGTAGGTTTTTCGTTATATTGATATGACCTGGGAGAGTTGTCCATTCGAGCCGCATGTGACACTACATGTGCAATCGACTGTTTTAAACTATTTCCCCCATAAGCTTTAGCTAGTATCTTTAGCTGTTCGTTGTTTAGTCCATCCTCAAATGTTTGTACGGCCAATTTTATGATTTCTTCTATTAAGTATTCCCTAACCACCGCGTCTGCTGTTATTTCACATGTGGCAGAGTTTAGAGTCCTTAGAGCATTCGCGACTCTATCGCCGTATTCCCGGACGGTTTCTCTGTAGCGTTGTTTCAGAGAAATCAATTCATTGTGTGCCGTCGACCGAGATTGCTCCTCTTTATATTCCGATTCAAGTTTATCTTTTAAATCCTCCCACTTAGCGATTTTGCTATACCTAATCAGATCGTAGGCATGACCCTTTAGTCTATTTTTGACTAGCTCTAAAAATGTCTCATATATATCCGGGTCTGCCTTCTTTATGGATCTAAATAAAACGTCTCCCCCGGAAATAAATTTACCTAAGTCACAGGGTTTCCCGTCAAAGGTAGGGACGATTCTGAAAACATCAGAAATTCCGACAGAGAGAGCCATTTCAGGGGGTTTATTGTATATCGGTTGATAGTGGATTTGTTCTTCCTCCTGCCTAGCCGCCTGTCTCGTGTAATATGGACTCGTAATAGTGAAAGTTTAAAATACTGTATGGCGCAAATTTGTTATCAATTCTTAATAATATGGTTAACTTAAAAATATGGTTATGAAAAAATTGGCCTTTCTTTTTGTTATTCAATATATATACATATATATATATATATATATATATATATATATATATATATATATATATATATATATATGGAAAAGAACGATAATTGGGATCCAAAGCTGAAAAAGAAAGAAAATTTTCGACGAGAAAGAAAAGAAACGGAAATATCGTCGAAAAAACTGAAAAGAGAATTTTCAAAATTTCTATCGAGAAAACACTTTTTTTTGAAAAAAGAAAAATTCCAAGAAAAATATTCCTACAAAAAAAAAAGGAAGAGGGAGAAATCAAAATATTGAAAAAAATTTCTTACTACTACTAAATGTTGATTGCTGTCATACGTAATGTTGATAGAAGTCTTTGTTTTGAGTTTCTTACTGTTGTGTGTTCTTCTTTCTCTTTTTTTTCACTTTTTTTTTAAAATATTTTAATTATCGCCAGGCAGACTTCACGTCCTAGAAGTTGAATATCCTGGTTTTTTTCGTGGTTTTATGTTTTTTTGTTTTTTTCGTTGTTTTATGTTTACTTTTTTTTCGTTGTTATATGTTTAAAATTTTTTTTCTTGTTTTTTTTTTCTTCTTATTTTCTCTTTATTTGGGATCCTTTGGTTGGATCATCCCACCAGTCTTCGAGTATCTCACCACTTTTCGAGAATCTCACCAGTCTTCGTCATCATGGGTATCATCATCATTGAATCATCATCATTGAATCACCATCATCGAGAATTCCGTTATCAGGGAATCATCCCACCGCTGCCACCAGTGTTGAGGTCCCGCCGTGCTTCCTCGGTTGAGGGAAGAGCGGGGACCTTTTATTTTTTCTTTTATTTTATTATTATTTTATTTGTTGAAGATCTTGAAAAACGAAAGTTAGTTTTGACAAACAGTCGAGAATTAAAAGCACCGCAATAGTCAAAGAAAAAACTATTCTTTCTCTTTGATATTAGTTAGTTATTATTTTAAACTCCTTCTAAACTGATAACACAAAAAAACTTTACTTAAATTTACTTTACTGCTATCTCAAAACTTATCTCGCTTTTATAAACTCAAACACAACTGAAACTCAACTAACTCAAAAGTCAATCTGAACTGAACTCAAAAGTCTTCCTTGATTACTTTTCAAATTCAACTGACTTTTTCTCTCTTCTGATTCTTTCTGATTTTACAATATAAATTTCTCTATACTTATAGAACATTGTGTTCATAGTTACTGGAAATTATAACATGAACAAAACAACTTTTAACAAGGTCTCTGTGACTTTTAACATGAATAAAATTTGGACGAAAATCAAAGTTACTATGTTTTGAATGAATAAAAAGGTGCAGGTTATTAAATGTGCTGTAACTGGCAATATTGTGAATGTTTATGAATGGTATGTATTAAGTGAGAATGTAATATATGTTAAGGGAAGTTTTTAAGGATGTGTAAGGAGTATCAGTGTTAAATTTAATAAAGGGCAGTATTCTGGAATACAACACTGATTACAAAATCCAACTTAGATGTTTAATTTTACTTTTATCTGCTTTTTATTTTAACTTAGACAAAAACAGTTCACTCTTAGTACACCTTCCAACTTGCTCTCCTCGTCACCTTCCTTCGACTTCGACCGAGAAAACCGTCGCCCCTTCTCTCCCCGTTCTCTCTATTATGTACAATTCAATTTCGACGGCGATCAACTTCAAAAACCAACGAACGTCTACACCGCCGAAAAGGAACTGGGTTTACATGCAATAACAAATAACCATTCACTCAGCCAACCCAACTGCACTTCAGCCTTTAATCGATTTAGTTGTAATATTTTATTGTTAAAACATCTCTTCAATAATTAGCTTGGGCTTTAACTTTAACTAACAGCCGAGTCGGCCGGAAAAACAAACACAAAGAGCGCCGCATGCAACACGACTCCCTCTCCGTCTCCAATTTTAAAGGTACTGTAAACGACTACATCTCACGCACAATGATCCCATCCTTCACCCCTTTCATCGCGGAATACAACGAAAGAAACAAAGCGTGTCATCCTCTGGATAATGCGACCTTCCTAACAGCAAGCGAATTATCTGAATTTATAACATCACGCAACAACAAGAAGTCGACAAGCTTAGGTGGAATTCCAAACCTTCTTTACAAAAGACTTCTCCCGTCAAATCTAGACCCTATTCTCGTTCTTCTCAATCACATAATTAACGGATCACATTTCCCAGATAACTGGAAAACCACGGTTATAGTCCCTATCAGTAAGTTCAGTCCTTCCAACAACCCCAGCAACTATCGTCCGATATCGTTATTAAACACATTAAGCAAGATATTGGAATGCAAGATATCGAAATCTCCTTTCATTTGCTAATGACAACGCTACTATCCCAAATTCCCAGTTTGACTTTCGCTCACAACACTCCACCTGTCCACGCACGATGTCACAACTAATCTTCAAAACCAAAGCCCGACGGTCTGTATCTCTCTCGACATATCTAAAACATTCGACTGTGTTTGGATCTCAGGAATGCTTTACAAACTGCACTACATATTTGGATTAAACACCCATACTACCAAACTTCTTACTTCCTACCTCTCTGGTAGAAAATTCATGGTCAAAATAAATTCTTCTATCTCCCAATCGTATAATATAACCGCAGGGGTTCCGCAGGGTTCAATTCTTGGACCACTTTTATACCTCCTCTATATTTCAGACATACTGCAGCCTCAATTACCCAATACCGTAATGTTGAATTACGCTGAAGACACCATAGTCTAATCCAGCAGCAAGTTTGTAAAAGAGGCAAGAAACCGCATTAATAACTTCCTCCTAAATCTATCAACATACTTCAATAAATGGAAAATTCGCCTAAATCCTGATAAAACCCAACTTATAGTGTTTAAGGGTAAAAATGGACACTGCACAAACAACACAAGGACAACAAAATTAGACTAAATAACACCCAGATAAAACCTTCTAAGACTTTAAAATATCTGGGATTAACCTTTTCCAATGACCTTTCATTCTCCACCCACATTAAAAATACTTTACGTAAAGCCACAATACAAGTGAATCTCTGTAGAAGAGTGATGTGGAAGCCCAACGGTCTCTCCCACAAAGTAAAACTGCTCATCTATAAACAAATAATCAGACCCACACTCACATGTGCGTGTCCACTGTGGTATCATATAACAGCAGCACAAATGTACAAGCTACGCACTTTCGAAACGAAATGCTTCAAGCTGCTCACTGGCCTCAACCGACAACCCAACTCTTACAAGTATTACAATAACAGCTTGCTATACAATGCCGCTAATATTGACCGTCTCGATAGACGCTTCCTAGACCTGTCTATCAAATTAATTGAAAACCTCCCAAATAATCCCAACCCCTTAATAACTTCACTACTACCAACTCCTCTAGATAACAGGGCTCACTATCTGAATTGTCTCCAGACCAGAAGTCTCTTCACCTCTGGAAGATTGGTTAATGACTCCAACGAGGTAGTGTACTGTGGCGTTTCTTTAGAAGGCCACCAAGCGTCTTCCTCATTGTTTGGATAAAGGCCTCCATCTAGGGCAAACTTAAAGCTCAAAGGAGGAAAAAACGGATAATAAGGCGATGCCAGCGTGAGCGCCGTTGCTTACCTGGAGGAGGAGCCTACCGAATCCAGCTTTCACAGCAGTTGTGCGCCGACATTTCTACCCTTAGGAGTTTTTCCCTACAAGATGCATTCATCGCATCTTCGAAAACTCCTTGAAAGATAAATCCCGTTCATATATTCGCGGCGTCACCATATGGCGTCTCCAGTACCACCCAAAGGCATAATAGTATCAAGAGCATCATTTTCGTAAAAGAGATACGGTCGCAGCAATGGGCAACCAATGCAGTTGGAAATGTATTCGGACGCGCTTACCTCTTGGTCAATTCCGTCGCACATTTGCAAAGAATACTCCTTCTGTCCTTGGTTATTCCAAACATTCCGGTGGCCTAACCGAGAGACGGACTCTTATGAAACACACCAGGCGACACCGTGAATTACTAAATAAGCATATACGATCATCGGAAATGCTGTACGCATTACCCGATGGTATTAACATCCGACGTCCTCCTTGATGCTACGATTGCTCAGCAACACCCTCTCGTGATCATTTTTTGTGTTTGTTTTGCATCTGTTTGCGCGCGCATTGGCTGGGCACAAATCCCAATCATCACCATCCTTAGCGACTACATCTTCAATCATATAAAATAAGTTACCTTGCCAAGTGAAAATGAAATCCTTTACTTGCTTTAAGCTAGTTAAGTTGTATAAAATAATTTACATTACTAAGTGACACTTACTCCTTTATTTGACTTAAACCAGTACGTTTGTGTGAAATAATTTAAGTTTATTTTTGTTGTAAAAAGGAAAGGAAGCTGAAATAAAGTTTATCTACCACAAACCAGTGGTTTTTAATTGCCTCAATTACCAACAATAAAGACATCACATTAGTGACAATACCGGACGTAAGTCTATGGTGGAAGGAATAGAACCCGTGCAATGATGCACACATATATAACCATCCCATAGTACCATAACACCAAGCTGGCACCCAATCAGTTCAAATACTGTAACATACAACCATTTTCCGACATTCTGCGTTTTAACGAACAACCGGAAAGTGTTACCATGCCCGAGACCACTAACTGACCATATCCCACGCCAACCCACCTCCTTAACCATCAATCCCTATATTCCCCAATTCACAGTACATATTTAACTTATTATAATATAAATTAGGTTAAGCTAGAGTTAAGTCAAGTATTAGATTATATTAAATTAAAAAATTAAAATACTGGTTTTCTGACCTTTTCCAGGAAAACTGTTAATATTAAAACCTATAAAACTCGAATAATTATTCACACATTCAGTTATGTTTGAAAAATGTGTAATGTATGCATGTAAACAATTATATCACTAGAATTATAAGTTAGCTGTAGTGCTTAATGTAAACATTGATTATTGGTCAAATAAACACAGTATGTTTATGTGACGGCATTTTGTAACATCAGGGGCATCGATTTCACCAATACTAATGTAAACGCCGTCCACCAATATTTGCAAACAACGAAACCTGATATCCTTGCACTAACTGAGACCCAGGTCGATTCGTGAACTGATTCGACATATCTTCATTGCTCAGGATACGACTTAAATTCGAGATTCCGTTTTAAGGGCGGAGTCTGCGTCTTCGCACGGTCCGATCTGGCTGGCCAGAGGATGGAGGCGTTGGAGCCCAATAATATGGACATCATATGGTTGAGGGTCGTGCTGAGAAATTCTGTTAAATTTCTTTGTTGTCTTTACCGCTCCCCGAATGACGATCGACCGGCGAAATATTTCGAACATCTTTCATATACCGTCGACTGGATACAGATCAACCACCCAGCTTCTGAAATTATTGCCCTTGGCGATTTTAATGTGCACAATTCCGACTGGTTGTTACATTCTAACAGAACTGACGATGTTGGGAGACTGGCGGAGATGTTTGCTGTAAGCCACAACTTGACTCAACTCGTGGGGGAGCCAACGCGAGTACCGGATGCCCTAGGCGATTATGCGAACACCCTGGATCTGTTTTTGACATCCGAACCGAGTATTTATACCGTAGAGGTTTCTGCGCCACTGGGAAACTCAGATCACTGCTTGGTATCTGTCGCGCAAGCACTTGCATACCAAGCGAATAACCGGCCTATGCAGCTTCGCCATGTATGGAAGTATGGGGCTGCTAACTGGGACGATATGCGAGATTTCTTCGCATCCTCTCCATGGTCGGAGGTGTGCTTCGGAAACGCCGATGTTAACGCTTGCGCGGAGTCGGTATCAGGGTTTATTCTTCTGGGGATGGAGATGTATATTCCACATTCCATCAAACGAAGTTCGTCTGATAAACCTTGGTTTGATAAAAAATGCGAGCTGCTTACAGCGGCAAAAAATAGAGCTTTTAAGCAATGGCGCTCCAATCCCACCGATGTTAACAGAACGAATTTTGTTAGAATCAGAAACGCGTGCAGCCAGGCGATTGATACTGCGAAGAAGACTCACAACGACAGGGTGATCAATAAGCTCCTTCGGTGCCCAACTGGTTCGCGCTCCTTCTGGTCAATGGCAAAAGCTGTCAGCGGCAACTTGGCATCCTCCTCTTTCCCTCCGTTGGTGACAGACAGTGGGACGTTGGTCACCGATCCAAAGAATAAAACTAATGTGTTCGCGAATTCAAACCTCGACCCCGGCCTTTTGGAGCCACCCGTAATCGTGCCGGTACGATCTTCGATGCGGGATGTGAGATTTCGTCCGCGCACTATTCAACGCATTCTACGTGAGCTGGATTGTAGGAAGGCAGCCGGCCTGGACGGAATACCAGCAATAGTCCTTAAGAACTGTGCTCCAGAACTATCGCCGGTTCTTGGCAGACTCTTCCGCTTATCTTATGCACGGAGGACCTTTCCTGCCTGCTGGAAAGTCGGTCGAGTTCAGCCAATCCCAAAGACGGGAAAAAAGTGTCTCCCACAAAATTACCGTCCGATAGCATTACTGTCTATTTTATCTAAGGTAATGGGTAAAGTCATCAATACAGAGTTGGTTAAGTATTTGGAGTGCAACGGTCTTCTGAATCATCGTCAATACGGATTCCGTGGCAGGCGGTCCACAGGAGACCTTTTGACACTTATAACCGATATATGGACATCTGCGATTGAACGGCATGGTGAGTCAAGGGTCGTCGCATTAGATATCTCCAAGGCTTTTGACCGCGTCTGGCACGGGGCATTGCTGAGCAAACTTCGTTCATATGGACTTTCCCAATAGCTTTGCGACTGGTCGAGGAGCTTCCTCGAGAATCGATCGATCCGGGTTGTTGTGGACGGCGAGTGTTCGGATCTGTATCCTGTTAATTCGGGGTGCCCCAGGGTTCTATTTTGGCTCCAACCTTGTTCTTGCTTCACATAAATGATTTGTTGGAGACAACGGATAACAAAGCGTTCAGTTTTGCGGATGATAGTACGCTTGTTTCCTCCTTTTCGAGTGATCGGCCGATTGGTGCATCAACGTCGCACCAGCTGAGATGTAGACAGATTGACTCTCTGAATCAGGATATAGATAAAATCCTGCAGTGGGGAAAGGCCAATCTTGTCGACTTCAACGCAACGAAGACCCAGTATACAACATTCACAAAGAAAACTGGATCATCGGTTCCACAGCTGATGATGAGTGGCCGGGCCCTCGAGGCTGGGGAAAGTTTGAAATTGCTCGGCGTCACTGTCTGTGGGAATGTATCATGGCATAAACACGTATCGGGTATCGCCAGATCAGCCTGAGGAAGAGTGAGTTATCTTTTTAGAGCCAAGAAATATTTTACACCGGCCCAACTTCTTCTCCTATATAAATCTCAAATTAGACCCGCCTTCGAATATTGCTCTCATGTTTGGAGCTCGGTTCCTAAACATACCCTCGACCTACTTGAGAGCGTACAAAGACGAGCGATCCGTCTGATCGGGGACTCGGCACTGACGTCGGGACTATAGTCGCTATCACATCGAAGGCGCGTGGCTGACCTCTGTCTGTTTTACAGATATTATCACGGGTGCTGTTCGTTGGAGATTCGTGGTATTGTTCCACGCAATTCGGTTTATATGCGCTCCACAAGACAATCCGACGGATCGCACCCGTTTGTGGTTCATCTCCCGACAGCGCGAACATCCCTGTATCAGAACTCGTTCCGTTACAGAGCGGGGAAGCTGTGGAACTCCCTTCCCACGCGAGTGTTCCCGGAGCGTTACAACCCGCAACAGTTCAAAAAGAACTGCAACAGTTATTTGATGGCATCTCGGGGCGCCCACTCGACGCTATAGGTTCGCCTCTCCCGAGAGAAGTCTAATAAAAAAAAATAAAAAAATTGTTAAAAAAATAAATAAATAAACTCTTCGTTTTTAAATTGCAATAAATGTTAACTTTTTTATTTATTTCATTTTATATGTTAAGCTCCACTAGTAACTGTAAACATTGCGTAGATTCGATTTGGAAAATGATCAATACACCATAACGTAGAAATTATTCGCAATTGATTTTTATATTAAATTAAATTCTTTTTTTTCACAATGCGAAACACATCATCCTTGTAAATGTGATGTTCATAATTGAAAAACTCGACACTATCCTCAAAGAACAATGCTACCAAAAATCGAAAACAGAGCTATCCAAAACCATATTTTGCTGCACAATGAACGGCAAAGTTGGCATTCCAAAAACAAAAGTTTCACCATCTTCAGTGAAAACAATAGAGCGTATGCGCCGCTTAGAAATTTGCACACAAATATATTTGTGAATAAGAATGAACTCATGGACATCCTTAGATCCATTAAAAACAAGAAATCCTCTGGAACAGATGGTATTCCGAATACAGTTCTTAAACACCTGCCTCCGGAAGCGGTGAAAATGTACACTACCTTGTTCAATAACGCTCTAAATAATGCATACTTTCCAAGACGTTGGAAAATAGCAGTAGTCCATCCCATCCCCAAAAAGGGCAAGGACAGGAGCAATTCCGCTAACCTTCGCTCGATTAGTCTGCTTCCAAACATTAGCAAAATATTCGAGAAAATCATAAATAAGGCATTGATAAACTGGTGTGATGAAAACGACATCATTCCGAACGACCAGTTTGGCTTTAGAGCGGGGCACGACGCAGTTCATGCAGCTACAAAACTTGTTTCCGATATACAGTGGAACAAGGCAAAACGACAATGCACAGGCGTATGTTTGGTTGACTTTGAAAAGGCCTTCGATACCGTATGGTTAGAAGGACTTGTATATAAGCTATCAAATCTAGGTTTGCCCGAATATCTGTTATACATCATTTACGATATGATAATGGATAAGCAATTTGTGGTAAAATGTGGGGAAAAAATCTCCAATAAAACTTTCTATATTAAAAATGGCTTACAGCAGGGAGACGTGAATTCTCCCATTCTCTTCAATATTTATACTAGTGATCTAGTTGGGTCTCTTAATCATGCTATTGCATATGCCGACGATATTGTAGTGTACAGATCAGAAAAAAATATCGATGCCATTAACAGACTTCTTCAAGAAGGCTTCAATAAAATCAAACGCTTTTGTGACGATTGGAAATTGAAAATTAACTTCCAAAAAACAGAAACCATCCTTTTCAGAACACCTCTTTCTACAGCTTCAAGAGATACAAGGAATAATTGGAAAAACTTTTCCATTGTAGGAAGCAATAATCTTCCGCTGCAAAAGAAAACTGTTGTCAGGTACCTTGGTAACTGGATGGACCAATACCTACACTTTGATAAGCACATAGCAGCTGCCCTCTCCACAGCTAAAAGTGCATATGCAATGACAAGAAGTCTGTTTCGAAATAGTCTCCTAGATCACAAAGTTAAAATAATTTCCTACTCAGCATTTATTCGTCCAATATTAGTGTATGGTTGCCCGGTATGGTTCAACGTTTCCCCATCCTACATGGAAAAGTTTCGCATGTTCGAGAGGCAATGCTTGCGTTCCTGCCTCGGGTTACATAGAACACCTGAGTCGCAATACAGGAAATTCTATCCTAATAAGACACCGTATGACAAATCAGGACTGAATAGGATAGACAATTTCATTGTCAAAATTATTCGTGGTCACACTGCAAGGGCAATGTGCAGCGAAAATAATCTTATCTCGAGAGCATACTACCCTAATGACATATACCTGGAGAATACACTCCAAAATGGGTTTATCCCACCAGAAGCGTTCCCTCTCTTGGATAGAAAAGGTCTTATCCAAAACAAGCACGGAGTCCCTATTATTTACCACAATTTTCGTGGTGCCAGGGACAAACGGATTCTTTATAACAGTGATATATCAAATGCTGCAGTTCACTTGCGATTTAGCATGGCAATAGGCGATCGAGATAAATCTATAAATGACCGATCCCATCCCAACTGGTGGTGGATTGACAATGAAGAAAGGATTTAATATCCCCAAATATAGTAAGATCTTCAGACGCTACACCTTCCCTTCCCATTCCTCAGTTCCCTTTTCATATTTATTTATTCTTCCTTTTCATTTCTGTTGCGGATTCGCAGTCGAAATAACCGGCGAATTCGCAATATTTAAATTTGTGGCATCACTTAACAATATGTGGCATCACCATGAACAATGTCAGCAATCAGCTGACATTTATGAATTCTGTTGGTTGTCTCTTGACAACCATTTTTGTGTTTATGTTTTTCTTTCTCTTCTTGATTGGCACTTGTAATAAATAGTTGATCCAACGAGATCAATCGAATCGTTTAAGTAAAATAAATTCATGTTAGTTAATAGAAAAGCAAACTCGCTTCTTTATCTTGAGGATTCGTTCTGGATTGGCTGGAGTTCACAATTCGGTATTGTTTTCCCTTTGTTTTAATTACTTTTTCAGTTGTTTTAGAAGCAACGGAATCAACGTTTATTGGGCACGCTAAGAGGACACTACAACACCAGGAGGCACCATCGTGTTCCTGACGCATATATACAGCGTTTGTTTGGCTTTGGCACACACATCCTTTTGGCCAGGAGACACCATGGTGTTCCTGACCGAGAGTATTCAACGCTTATTGGATACAGTTTTTGGTCCTTCGAGCCGGATCCAGTCTGTGGATCCAATTCACTGCTGCCAGCTCGCAGTATATCAAAAGGTCGCGGGACATATTAGAGTCCAGACGCTAAGACCCACGACCAGGAAAGTGAAAGTCAAAAGTGTAGTGCAAGTAAAGCCTCCAACACAATGAACTCGACGATGGCAACAGCAGTGCATTCCACCGCCCAGTGAGTGACCACTGCCAGGGATCCATCTGTGGATCAAACCGATGTCCAACAAACTGACAAAGAGCAATTCGATTACAAACACCGCTGCCCAATTCGCTGCCCAAGGTCCAGCCTAAGGACCAACGCAGCCAAGTTCGTGGCGCCACAACAAGCTGCCCCCAGCGCAGCTACAACTAACCACACCGCGCCCAGGTCGCGACGCACGCAAAAAGGATCCAGATACGGATCATCCAACTAGTTCGCGGCACAGCCTGTCGGAATCCAAAACTATACTACCGCTGCTCCGAATGCAGCCCCCGTCCAGCCTAAGGACCTAAACTCAGCCAGCTTAGTGGCATCAATACGCTGCCCAGGGCAGCTATAGAAAGCCGCCAGATTAGTGGCGCATCAGCAATCTGCCCAGTGCAGCTATAGACAGCCGCCAGCTTAATGACATTAGCAATCTAACCACAGGTAAGACGTTTTGCAATTACTAACAAACTACCGCTTCCAAATTTGTGGCGCGTCCAGACGCGAAGACCCACCAAGTTCGTGATACCAGTTAGTTCAGAGTCCAGAGCGCAGAGCAATGCCAGCGAAGTCAAACATGACAGCTACATTGGCAGAGCAACTCATCAGCGCCCAGTTAACCGCACGGGAAGAAATGATGGGAACTTTCACTAAGTTCATCAAGAGAGGTTCACCGACGTTGGCCACCGTGGAGGCGCAAGAACGAGACCTCCATCGGCGTTGGGACGAGATACGGAATCGGCATGAAGATCTCATATGACTTATCGCTTCATGGACGGCCATCCGTCAGCAGTATTTTGAAGAGCGGTTCATCGACTTTGCCGAAGAAACATACCTCATTGAGGCCACGGAGCTTGCTGAGGTACGGCACGCACTGATCGCCAACTGCCCGACCAGTTATAAGACTGCGACGCACACCATGTATCCACCCAACAGTCGTTTACCGCCATTGATGTCACAACCATCTTGGTGGCCAGGAATTCCATCAACACGAGGCATGCATATGCCACCTGGCCATCTTTCCAAAATACCATCGCGCATGATGCCGCCGGAACCCAGAATCCATCTGACAAACAAAGGTGTGACGACAGACACCGAACAACTAGCCAAGGCAGGTGCTGCCGACAGCAAGACAGCCAAAGGAGTAACGGTCGAGAAGTAAACCGATCCAAGACCTAAAATTAACGCCGCCAAGTACATCAAAAACGGTCCAGAGGCAGTAAAAGAAGTGACAAGTGCAGCAGCATCCATCATCGTTAAAGCGACACCACACAAGAAGGCTGATTTCAGTAAGAAGGCACCAGCAGCTGCCAGTGCACCAGCCCCAGCGACGACGGATGCCAACAGTTCTGAGGCACCAAGCCCAGGAAAAGAGCCTGCTGCAGAGAAACCCGCCGAGCAAGGCTCTGATGACCAACTCCCGAGACTGCTCGAGGCTTCGTTCGCGCTCGATCCAGTATTCCCCATTAAGGCAAGCGATGCCGACCAAGGCAAAGATGCCCAACGACAGTCCCCTGTGACATCAGCGGTCCTCAGTCCGACAGCCTATAGACGAGAACCGCACACACTCCCAGTGAGTATGGACCAGCAGGCCGCCGAAAAGAGTGCCGCCTGCCCACAAATCAAATCAGCCCATATCCCGATGTTCGGACCAACGCAGAAACACATGGCCGTTCCTCGTGGGTTGCGAATTTACAACTCCAACCCAGAAGAACTGGTCCACCCTGAACCAAGGCATTTCATGAAGACACCATCAACTGTCGAAGAAACAGTAACCATCAACCTCACCAGTGACCGTGACCAATCACAGAGTCCGGTTGATCGCCAATCGCATCAGCAACATCAATTGCACCAAAAGCTAAACCCGACCCCTATTCCGATGCTTGGAACTTACAACTCCGACCCAGAGGAACGGGTCCACCCTCCATCAATCGATGGTCAAAAACCGCTACCATATGTAGCCACCCCCATAGAGATAGAAGAGAACAATGCCCCGCTTGGCGAGTGGCGCGCATTCAAGAATCAACCCGCCCGCCTCTCCGTAGTCCAGCAGAGGCGGCACATCGACCAGTCATTCCAACAGGACCCGCGGACGGTGCCATGGAAGAAGTCGCACCAGACTAAACGTTGCGGCCTCACATGATAAAGGCCGCATCTCGTCAGCATGTAGTGGTCCTTCTCTCAGGTAGCGTGTCTTCTTATCCTGAAAAGGACGTAAGATCTCTTAAAGACCGCTCCCGAGGGGACCCGTTGCGGTTGCCGCCGTGCTTCCTCGAACCTCGAGGGAAGAGCAGCTACCGGTCGTCGAGTAGGAAGAATCGGCCAAGCGCAATAAAAAATCTATCACCTTTATTTCCAGCATTTAAACCTCGATTTATTTATTTAATTACATTTATTTTATAATTTTATTTAGTTTATTGGCGTTCTTCCACTTCGGACGCCAATCGAGACTGATCTTCGAATCTGAAATTCATCACCCTTATAAAGAGAAACAAATCGAAATTTGTATCTCGAAAATACACAATTTCCTACAAAAATCCCGATTTTGGAATCCTGAGTGAGATGCTCAGTGTTTATTTAAGATAAGGATTCAGTTTCCTGAATTCCTATGAAACTATTGTGCAGATGTCGATATGTATCTGGTTTTGGGTTTTTGTTTGTTCAATTTATTAAGAATTTTCCCAAATAGAGATAATGATCTCTGGATTTTGAGTTTGGATGATGCCGTGGGGCAAATGCAAAACGATAAACGAATATATGATTCGTTTATTGTGAATTTTGATTTTAATTTGGTTTTTTAGATTAAATTATGCCGTGGAGGTAAATGTTAAGCGATAAACGGATATTTGATTCGTTTATTGCGAATTTTGGGTCTAGTTTGGGTTTTTTCGGGTTTTGATTGAATTTTAGGTTTTAGTGTATTACTGCTGGGATTTGGATGTAGGTGTGGGGGAAGGAGATGGTAGGGCTCTTCAGAGCACTACATCCTCCCCTCCTTCAAAAAAAATTAATCTGTAAGAGATTAATTTTGTAGGAGTGACGCGATAAAAGATGAAGGGCGATGTCATCATGATTCGTTACATAATTTGGATTTCCAATTATAATGGTTACTTTAAATTTTCATTGTAGTTACAATTGCTTGCTACTTTTTTAAATGTTTGTTCTTGTTTTTAAGTATTATTCAAAATTTTGTGTTAATTCTGTAGCTTACGGTAGAGTGTTCTTCAATGTTTTGTTATGTTTTTATAAAGTCTAAGATTATGTGTTAAACTAAAGGCTTAAATTCACAATTTTTCTTATCGTGTATATAAGTACATTTTTTACGTTTTGATATTAATAATGTTATTTACATTGTTCTTTTGTTTTTTCAATATATTTAATAATAATTGTGAATTATTTTTATAAATCAAGGTTATTTTAAATAAAATATTAAATTCAATTCGTGATAATATATACGGATAAACATTAGGTAAGTCGTAATAATGTATTGTATTACAGCTTTTGTATTATATAAGGATTTACATTATCTCCAGAATATATTTCTGTTTCATTTTGAGGACCATATTTATGTTTTTTTTTCATGTATTATAAAGAAAGGTTTAATTCTAAATTTTTAAGTTTGTTTTGAGTTAAGTAAAAAATGTTAGTTCCTTATTTTTCTTAGGATAGATGTAATTTGGTTAATTGAAGAATGTTACATAGTTATTTGAAATTATTATATTTCTATTTAAAATTGTTTATTTCATAGATTTTGTTTTGTTTAGTTAAACATTTTTTTTTTAACTTAGAATTATATATGTTTTTTATTTACAAATTAAGATCATTTATTAATTAAATAATTTTGTTCATTTATTTAAATTTTAAGTTAATGGCAATTAATTAAAATATTGTATAATATTTACAAAATTATTTTATTGAGGGAGTTAATATTTGTTTCATCATTTGTGTGTTAATAATATGAATTTGAGGAGATTCTCTTCATAATGTAAACTATTTAAAGATTTATTTGTATTATATTTTGCTTATTATCCCCTGAGTTGTTAATACTGTTGTATTATTTACAAATGTTCTATGTTTGTTATAGACAATTTTCTTTTAGATACATAAATTTCCCAAAACAAAATTGGTTGTTTTATTTTATTTATTTGCGTTATTATGTATATGTATCTATTTTGTTTTTGTACAATTATGTGTTAAGAGGGGAATTCAATATTATTAATTATATATTTTCTGTGGATATATTTAATTTATATATAGTTTTTTATATATTTTTAGATTTATAATGTGAGAATTGGTATTTTATTATTTATATGTTCATACACGTATACATATATGTTTGAATAATAAAGGAAAATCCATTTGTTTCACTTTAAGTTTTTCTTTAAATTTGTGGAAGACTTTCCAAACTCTCGTCGGTTTGGTTTGTGTAAAATTTTTCAAAGGTTGGGCAGTAAAACCATCTATGAAAAACATTTTAAAGGGTGTAGAATTCATAATCGATTTTGGAAGATTAACCATTGTTTTATTTGTGAAAGGGATTTCGATCATTTGTTTATTTTTATGTTTCATTTGCAGAATCCATTTTAAAGTTTGAAAAATTAGATAAACGAGGGAAACGGTGCGGGCAAACAAGCAATTTAAAAGCGGTAATTTGATATAGCTGTTATTTACAGGCTCACATTCTACTGTGACTTCTTGTTCCACAGTCTTACTCTTAGCTGGGAATCTTTGTTCCTCAGGCTTATTGGATGCTGGGAGTTCTTGTGGCTTTTCAGGCTTACATTCTGCTGGGACTCTTTGTTCCACAGGCTTACACTTAGCTGAAAGTTTTTGTTCCTCGGGCTTACAGTTTGCTGGGAGTTCTTGCTCCTCAGGCTTACATTTTGCCGGAATTTTCTGTTTGTGCTCTATGAGCTTGCACGTGTTGTTGCTAGAAGTCGGAGCATTTAAGAATATAAAAGTAGATGGACGTGTTAGAATAGTATGATCAGGGGTCTTTGTCGAATCATCATATCCGGCCCGTAGACAAACGGATTCAAATGTTGACTGTTGGATAAGATCTTTGGTCGCTACTCCCTCTATTTGGGGGGCCTCTCGATCGTCCTGCCTCTGATTTTTATCCCTATTATCCCGAATGCCAATTTCATCCGTAGACGACACCTTGTAAGGTGAGGCATTTTCTACCTTTCTGTTTATATCCTTAGCTTCTAACGTCGCTTGTTCAATTTTTCCCGTATTTAATTTCTCGGAATCAATTTTTATTAATTGTACCCTGTTCGTTTTGTTAATTACTCCACTTCTCCAAACGTTTGCGGTAGAAGTGGGCTGAGTTCTCAAATCATTTTTATTTGATGGAGAGTCGTTTTGACTTCTGAAATGGGACAGTCTCCTACATTCTGCTTGGGAATGATTAAATTTGTTGCAATATGTGCATTGGAGGCGTTCAACCTCTGCTTTAATTTGGGAAATAGCATTACAACCATTTTCATTTCGACGACATGTCGCAGAAGTATGACCACACCTATTGCACGATTGGCAAATTGTTGGTTGGCTATATTCGGATTTATTAGCAAATTTCAGTGTATTATTGCCTAGTCGTGAGGCCTGCTCGAGAGCGTAATTTATTGCTGCTCTAAGACTTGAGGTAGCTCGTGCTTTAACTAGAAATTTTAAATCAGGATTTCTAAGACCATCTTCAAACGCGTGTAGGGCGAGTTTGCTATTTTCCTCGAAGATATATTTCTGCACGGCAGGTTCGACAGTGCTTTCTAGCGTGGCTTTGTCCAGCAGATGCAGGAGGTGTGAGAGTCTGTTTCCAAACTCCTTCACATCTTCCTTGCTATCTTGCTTGGCTGTCACTAGACTGTTTTGTGCCGCTGACCTAGAGGTGAGAATTTTAAATTCTTCCTTCAATTCCGAAGCAAGATCATTCCAGGTTGAAATGACCCTTGCAGTCTGGTTTTTACCACGCTTAGATAAAAAGCATGCTGACTGTCGTCCCGTGCCTGTGAGAAAATAATATCCCCGCGAGAAATGAAATCATCTAGTTCGTCCGGGTTACCGTTAAACACCGGTACGAAATTCAAAATATCCTTTAACCCGATTGTGACCTTCATTTTTTCGCGCACTTCAAATATTCGATTCGGTATTAATTTGGGCGAAATATTCCTTCGGAAAATTCATCCTACCAAATACAAGTGTAACAAAAGGCGAAGAGTAAGAAGAGAATTTTTCAAACTCAACTGAAGCGATTCTAAAGAGAAAAGAGCAAAAATGACTTCAAACCCAAACACATCGATATATCTACAGAAATTTCGAAAATACTAAAGGTAAGAGACGATTGTTACTGACACCGAGAAAAAACAATCCTAAAATCGAAAGATCCTGACAGACAGATTAGCAGAAGAGATCCTGGGAAAGACACCAAGGGTAAAAAGAGAAGAGACTTTTATCGAGCCCAAAGTGAAACGAGCCTGCAAGCGGAAAGACCTTGATAGATGGATAAGAGAAAAAGATCCTAATGGATTTCTATCTAAAAAGATAAAAGGAAAGAGACCAGCGAAAGATAAAGGTGAGCGCGTTAAAATTTGAGAATTCCCTGCCTGAGAGTATGAAAAATTTTTCATCAAGTAAATTAAATCCTTAAGAAACTTATTTAATGAATGTAAATATATATATGTATATGTAAAAATTTAGGAAAATTGCTTTTATATGTGTAAAGGTTTTTTCTTATTCTCCCTCTGTATATTTAAATTTTGTTTGGGGTTTCTATTATCATTCCCCTTAAAGTATATATGCTTAATACAAATTTTGCGTTCATTAAATTTGGGGTTTCATTTGTCCTCTTTGTATATGAACATTTTAGATTCAACTAATATATATATATATTGAAATTTATCAACTTTACTTTTTTTCCAAAGTTAGTTATAAAGAGAAAAACGGAATTTTCATCTCACTTTAGCCTTTAGGAAAACGACTTAAATCAACCAAAAAACATTTTTATAATTTTATGTTGCAGGACTCTCTTTGTCTCTCTTAAATTAAGCACACTATATACGTACACAAAAAAAGTAATATGCATGAGTACCTGTGGTTGTTGTAGCCGCAGTTGACGTTGTAATCACCTCGTTGTTCCCATTGCTGGTGTCGTGCTGGTATAGTAGATTGCTGATGTTACTGTTGTATTGGTGTTTTTGCTACTGCCGTTGTGCTGCGGAGCGTACTAACGGCTACCGACACTTAATTGTCAGTAACCGACGATATTCCATCCGCATCCTTTTCCACTTTGACTGCTTGGAGTGTACATCGTGATTGCACTTGTGGTATTGTACCCCATTGACGTTCACTAAACGTGTCACTTGCTTCCTTGTTGTGGTCGGTGCAGCTTTTTTGTCTAAACTTTTAACTTTTTTTTTTTGCACTGTTCCCGGTGTTTAGCCCCCGGGACGCTTTTATTATTTTAAAAATTATGTTTTTTGTAGATGTGTTCCTGATAGCTGCAAACATCAACAGGTCCATCTATCGTTGCTCCATATCTATGATCCAATTCGTGTGTTGATTGGATTTTAAGTGCGCTTGCGTCTGGTAGGTGATTTTTAAGCATTTCACCGCTGCCACCATTTTGTAGTGGTCCTTCTCTCAGGTAGCGTGTCTTCTTATCCTGAAAAGGACGTAAGATCTCTTAAAGACCGCTCCCGAGGGGACCCGTTGCGGTTGCCGCCGTGCTTCCTCGAACCTCGAGGGAAGAGCAGCTACCGGTCGTCGAGTAGGAAGAATCGGCCAAGCGCAATAAAAAATCTATCACCTTTATTTCCAGCATTTAAACCTCGATTTATTTATTTAATTACATTTATTTTATAATTTTATTTAGTTTATTGGCGTTCTTCCACTTCGGACGCCAATCGAGACTGATCTTCGAATCTGAAATTCATCACCCTTATAAAGAGAAACAAATCGAAATTTGTATCTCGAAAATACACAATTTCCTACAAAAATCCCGATTTTGGAATCCTGAGTGAGATGCTGAGTGTTTATTTAAGATAAGGATTCAGTTTCCTGAATTCCTATGAAACTATTGTGCAGATGTCGATATGTATCTGGTTTTGGGTTTTTGTTTGTTCAATTTATTAAGAATTTTCCCAAATAGAGATAATGATCTCTGGATTTTGAGTTTGGATGATGCCGTGGGGCAAATGCAAAACGATAAACGAATATATGATTCGTTTATTGTGAATTTTGATTTTAATTTGGTTTTTTAGATTAAATTATGCCGTGGAGGTAAATGTTAAGCGATAAACGGATATTTGATTCGTTTATTGCGAATTTTGGGTCTAGTTTGGGTTTTTTCGGGTTTTGATTGAATTTTAGGTTTTAGTGTATTACTGCTGGGATTTGGATGTAGGTGTGGGGGAAGGAGATGGTAGGGCTCTTCAGAGCACTACATCCTCCCCTCCTTCAAAAAAAATTAATCTGTAAGAGATTAATTTTGTAGGAGTGACGCGATAAAAGATGAAGGGCGATGTCATCATGATTCGTTACATAATTTGGATTTCCAATTATAATGGTTACTTTAAATTTTCATTGTAGTTACAATTGCTTGCTACTTTTTTAAATGTTTGTTCTTGT
Source organism: Microdon myrmicae (assembly GCA_963931805.1). Classification (NCBI taxonomy): domain Eukaryota; kingdom Metazoa; phylum Arthropoda; class Insecta; order Diptera; family Syrphidae; genus Microdon; species Microdon myrmicae. The sequence continues at coordinate 123,959,125 of OZ007502.1, read as the reverse complement.
TTTTAAGTATTATTCAAAATTTTGTGTTAATTCTGTAGCTTACGGTAGAGTGTTCTTCAATGTTTTGTTATGTTTTTATAAAGTCTAAGATTATGTGTTAAACTAAAGGCTTAAATTCACAATTTTTCTTATCGTGTATATAAGTACATTTTTTACGTTTTGATATTAATAATGTTATTTACATTGTTCTTTTGTTTTTTCAATATATTTAATAATAATTGTGAATTATTTTTATAAATCAAGGTTATTTTAAATAAAATATTAAATTCAATTCGTGATAATATATACGGATAAACATTAGGTAAGTCGTAATAATGTATTGTATTACAGCTTTTGTATTATATAAGGATTTACATTATCTCCAGAATATATTTCTGTTTCATTTTGAGGACCATATTTATGTTTTTTTTTCATGTATTATAAAGAAAGGTTTAATTCTAAATTTTTAAGTTTGTTTTGAGTTAAGTAAAAAATGTTAGTTCCTTATTTTTCTTAGGATAGATGTAATTTGGTTAATTGAAGAATGTTACATAGTTATTTGAAATTATTATATTTCTATTTAAAATTGTTTATTTCATAGATTTTGTTTTGTTTAGTTAAACATTTTTTTTTTAACTTAGAATTATATATGTTTTTTATTTACAAATTAAGATCATTTATTAATTAAATAATTTTGTTCATTTATTTAAATTTTAAGTTAATGGCAATTAATTAAAATATTGTATAATATTTACAAAATTATTTTATTGAGGGAGTTAATATTTGTTTCATCATTTGTGTGTTAATAATATGAATTTGAGGAGATTCTCTTCATAATGTAAACTATTTAAAGATTTATTTGTATTATATTTTGCTTATTATCCCCTGAGTTGTTAATACTGTTGTATTATTTACAAATGTTCTATGTTTGTTATAGACAATTTTCTTTTAGATACATAAATTTCCCAAAACAAAATTGGTTGTTTTATTTTATTTATTTGCGTTATTATGTATATGTATCTATTTTGTTTTTGTACAATTATGTGTTAAGAGGGGAATTCAATATTATTAATTATATATTTTCTGTGGATATATTTAATTTATATATAGTTTTTTATATATTTTTAGATTTATAATGTGAGAATTGGTATTTTATTATTTATATGTTCATACACGTATACATATATGTTTGAATAATAAAGGAAAATCCATTTGTTTCACTTTAAGTTTTTCTTTAAATTTGTGGAAGACTTTCCAAACTCTCGTCGGTTTGGTTTGTGTAAAATTTTTCAAAGGTTGGGCAGTAAAACCATCTATGAAAAACATTTTAAAGGGTGTAGAATTCATAATCGATTTTGGAAGATTAACCATTGTTTTATTTGTGAAAGGGATTTCGATCATTTGTTTATTTTTATGTTTCATTTGCAGAATCCATTTTAAAGTTTGAAAAATTAGATAAACGAGGGAAACGGTGCGGGCAAACAAGCAATTTAAAAGCGGTAATTTGATATAGCTGTTATTTACAGGCTCACATTCTACTGTGACTTCTTGTTCCACAGTCTTACTCTTAGCTGGGAATCTTTGTTCCTCAGGCTTATTGGATGCTGGGAGTTCTTGTGGCTTTTCAGGCTTACATTCTGCTGGGACTCTTTGTTCCACAGGCTTACACTTAGCTGAAAGTTTTTGTTCCTCGGGCTTACAGTTTGCTGGGAGTTCTTGCTCCTCAGGCTTACATTTTGCCGGAATTTTCTGTTTGTGCTCTATGAGCTTGCACGTGTTGTTGCTAGAAGTCGGAGCATTTAAGAATATAAAAGTAGATGGACGTGTTAGAATAGTATGATCAGGGGTCTTTGTCGAATCATCATATCCGGCCCGTAGACAAACGGATTCAAATGTTGACTGTTGGATAAGATCTTTGGTCGCTACTCCCTCTATTTGGGGGGCCTCTCGATCGTCCTGCCTCTGATTTTTATCCCTATTATCCCGAATGCCAATTTCATCCGTAGACGACACCTTGTAAGGTGAGGCATTTTCTACCTTTCTGTTTATATCCTTAGCTTCTAACGTCGCTTGTTCAATTTTTCCCGTATTTAATTTCTCGGAATCAATTTTTATTAATTGTACCCTGTTCGTTTTGTTAATTACTCCACTTCTCCAAACGTTTGCGGTAGAAGTGGGCTGAGTTCTCAAATCATTTTTATTTGATGGAGAGTCGTTTTGACTTCTGAAATGGGACAGTCTCCTACATTCTGCTTGGGAATGATTAAATTTGTTGCAATATGTGCATTGGAGGCGTTCAACCTCTGCTTTAATTTGGGAAATAGCATTACAACCATTTTCATTTCGACGACATGTCGCAGAAGTATGACCACACCTATTGCACGATTGGCAAATTGTTGGTTGGCTATATTCGGATTTATTAGCAAATTTCAGTGTATTATTGCCTAGTCGTGAGGCCTGCTCGAGAGCGTAATTTATTGCTGCTCTAAGACTTGAGGTAGCTCGTGCTTTAACTAGAAATTTTAAATCAGGATTTCTAAGACCATCTTCAAACGCGTGTAGGGCGAGTTTGCTATTTTCCTCGAAGATATATTTCTGCACGGCAGGTTCGACAGTGCTTTCTAGCGTGGCTTTGTCCAGCAGATGCAGGAGGTGTGAGAGTCTGTTTCCAAACTCCTTCACATCTTCCTTGCTATCTTGCTTGGCTGTCACTAGACTGTTTTGTGCCGCTGACCTAGAGGTGAGAATTTTAAATTCTTCCTTCAATTCCGAAGCAAGATCATTCCAGGTTGAAATGACCCTTGCAGTCTGGTTTTTACCACGCTTAGATAAAAAGCATGCTGACTGTCGTCCCGTGCCTGTGAGAAAATAATATCCCCGCGAGAAATGAAATCATCTAGTTCGTCCGGGTTACCGTTAAACACCGGTACGAAATTCAAAATATCCTTTAACCCGATTGTGACCTTCATTTTTTCGCGCACTTCAAATATTCGATTCGGTATTAATTTGGGCGAAATATTCCTTCGGAAAATTCATCCTACCAAATACAAGTGTAACAAAAGGCGAAGAGTAAGAAGAGAATTTTTCAAACTCAACTGAAGCGATTCTAAAGAGAAAAGAGCAAAAATGACTTCAAACCCAAACACATCGATATATCTACAGAAATTTCGAAAATACTAAAGGTAAGAGACGATTGTTACTGACACCGAGAAAAAACAATCCTAAAATCGAAAGATCCTGACAGACAGATTAGCAGAAGAGATCCTGGGAAAGACACCAAGGGTAAAAAGAGAAGAGACTTTTATCGAGCCCAAAGTGAAACGAGCCTGCAAGCGGAAAGACCTTGATAGATGGATAAGAGAAAAAGATCCTAATGGATTTCTATCTAAAAAGATAAAAGGAAAGAGACCAGCGAAAGATAAAGGTGAGCGCGTTAAAATTTGAGAATTCCCTGCCTGAGAGTATGAAAAATTTTTCATCAAGTAAATTAAATCCTTAAGAAACTTATTTAATGAATGTAAATATATATATGTATATGTAAAAATTTAGGAAAATTGCTTTTATATGTGTAAAGGTTTTTTCTTATTCTCCCTCTGTATATTTAAATTTTGTTTGGGGTTTCTATTATCATTCCCCTTAAAGTATATATGCTTAATACAAATTTTGCGTTCATTAAATTTGGGGTTTCATTTGTCCTCTTTGTATATGAACATTTTAGATTCAACTAATATATATATATATTGAAATTTATCAACTTTACTTTTTTTCCAAAGTTAGTTATAAAGAGAAAAACGGAATTTTCATCTCACTTTAGCCTTTAGGAAAACGACTTAAATCAACCAAAAAACATTTTTATAATTTTATGTTGCAGGACTCTCTTTGTCTCTCTTAAATTAAGCACACTATATACGTACACAAAAAAAGTAATATGCATGAGTACCTGTGGTTGTTGTAGCCGCAGTTGACGTTGTAATCACCTCGTTGTTCCCATTGCTGGTGTCGTGCTGGTATAGTAGATTGCTGATGTTACTGTTGTATTGGTGTTTTTGCTACTGCCGTTGTGCTGCGGAGCGTACTAACGGCTACCGACACTTAATTGTCAGTAACCGACGATATTCCATCCGCATCCTTTTCCACTTTGACTGCTTGGAGTGTACATCGTGATTGCACTTGTGGTATTGTACCCCATTGACGTTCACTAAACGTGTCACTTGCTTCCTTGTTGTGGTCGGTGCAGCTTTTTTGTCTAAACTTTTAACTTTTTTTTTTTGCACTGTTCCCGGTGTTTAGCCCCCGGGACGCTTTTATTATTTTAAAAATTATGTTTTTTGTAGATGTGTTCCTGATAGCTGTAAACATCAACAGGTCCATCTATCGTTGCTCCATATCTATGATCCAATTCGTGTGTTGATTGGATTTTAAGTGCGCTTGCGTCTGGTAGGTGATTTTTAAGCATTTCACCGCTGCCACCATTTTGTAGTGGTCCTTCTCTCAGGTAGCGTGTCTTCTTATCCTGAAAAGGACGTAAGATCTCTTAAAGACCGCTCCCGAGGGGACCCGTTGCGGTTGCCGCCGTGCTTCCTCGAACCTCGAGGGAAGAGCAGCTACCGGTCGTCGAGTAGGAAGAATCGGCCAAGCGCAATAAAAAATCTATCACCTTTATTTCCAGCATTTAAACCTCGATTTATTTATTTAATTACATTTATTTTATAATTTTATTTAGTTTATTGGCGTTCTTCCACTTCGGACGCCAATCGAGACTGATCTTCGAATCTGAAATTCATCACCCTTATAAAGAGAAACAAATCGAAATTTGTATCTCGAAAATACACAATTTCCTACAAAAATCCCGATTTTGGAATCCTGAGTGAGATGCTCAGTGTTTATTTAAGATAAGGATTCAGTTTCCTGAATTCCTATGAAACTATTGTGCAGATGTCGATATGTATCTGGTTTTGGGTTTTTGTTTGTTCAATTTATTAAGAATTTTCCCAAATAGAGATAATGATCTCTGGATTTTGAGTTTGGATGATGCCGTGGGGCAAATGCAAAACGATAAACGAATATATGATTCGTTTATTGTGAATTTTGATTTTAATTTGGTTTTTTAGATTAAATTATGCCGTGGAGGTAAATGTTAAGCGATAAACGGATATTTGATTCGTTTATTGCGAATTTTGGGTCTAGTTTGGGTTTTTTCGGGTTTTGATTGAATTTTAGGTTTTAGTGTATTACTGCTGGGATTTGGATGTAGGTGTGGGGGAAGGAGATGGTGGGGCTCTTCAGAGCACTACAAGCAGGTACCCTCGGACGGGCGCCAATGGACGCACCATTTATCACAGCCACTGGTCGCGAGGCAGAACTTTTGAGCACCAGCCATTACGTGGTCATTGATCGTGGGTTGCGAATTTACAACTCCAACCCAGATCAAATGGTCAGTTCTGCGACTAAGAGTACCGAACATCGACGACTGAACTCTCGTTGTCATCAATACATCTATCACCAATTCAGGGCGGGCGCCTCTTTCCAGGCCTCCACTTCAATAGAAGTCCATGGCCCTGGGCCTCCGGCCCCTAGAACAAACGGATTCGCCAATGATTGGCGAATGCATCCACAAGCAGTCACCACCAAGTCAGTGGAAAAGAAGCCATACCATTCCCAAGTCAGTGAGCATGAACAGACCGCAGACCGAAGTTCCGCCTGCGCAGAGATCAACCCGACCATTGTTTTGATGCACGTACCACCGCCGACGCCCCCACGAAGACAATCGCCATGCATGTTTTGTGAGGTGCACCGCTACTTCTACGTTTGCGAGGGTTGTCGCTTCCTCACACATGTTCATCGGAAGCCTGTCGCACGAAAAAGGAAACTGTTGTTAGACCGCTTGGGTCGCCACCACATACGCGACTGCCTCCCCAACAAGGTGTACTGACGATGCAATCGAAGACATCTTATCTTGCTGCATGTGCCAACCGCAGCACCCATCAAAGCATCCAGCGTAAAAGTGACCAGTCCCGTCAGCCGCCACTACATGACCGGTCCTCGGCGGTTGCGAATTTACAACTCCAACCCAGAGGAGCTGACCGACAACATGACTGCTGGCAGATCATCGCAGAGGACAAAAAGAAGACATTGTCGACGTCTACCCCGGAGACCAGATTCAAGGCACCATTCAACTACCACCATAGACCAAGGAGCAGACAATAACCAGTAGCTAGGGACCGACCGAGTCCCAACCGCTGCATCCGAATGAACGCTGCGGCCTCAACCACAAACGACCGCATCGTTCCGATCATTAACTCCGAAGAGGTACCAATGGATGCAACACTCGTCACCACCACTTGTCTCGAGGTATTGAGACCAATCCTCTCCCATCACGTGGTTACCGATCGTGGGTTACGAACTTACAACTCCAACCCAGATCGCGTGGCCTTTTCCATGACCAGCAACGATAACGGCCTCCAGCATCGAAGGGGACCATCCCATAATCATCATCAACCCCCCGGGCCCTCCAAGACACCTCCGTCTTCAACACTTTGCAGAGCGAGCGGCTCTCCCATGATCGACCATCGACGTGACGGTGGACAGCGGAGGACCGCTACCAGTTCACTCACGAGTCCCATCGCCCAAATCGGCAATCCTCCATTGGAGGAGATAACCCCTCCTGGACCACTCATCAGATCCACCGACCCAGCTCCGGACGACTACCCTCTGGAGCCAGACGATTCGCCAGTGATTGGCGAGGGCGAGCGGAATGTTGCGGATTCGCAGTCGAAATAACCGGCGAATTCGCAATATTTAAATTTGTGGCATCACTTAACAATATGTGGCATCACCATGAACAATGTCAGCAATCAGCTGACATTTATGAATTCTGTTGGTTGTCACTTGACAACCATTTTTGTGTTTATGTTTTTCAATCTCTTTTTCGTTTGCGTTTGGTGACACAGGTCACAAATTTCATAATCATTGTTAATCCAAGTAATCCAAATAAATAAATATCATTAACCAGTAAGCAAACTGTAGACCACGAGTTCGTTTATCAAGAGGGGCGAATCTTTTAGGAATTTGCTGCTGCAATTAAAGGTATTCGGTTCCTTTTTTTTCTTTTAAATAGCGATTAGTTCCAGGTATCAGTGTTGCGGTTGCCATTGCTTTGGCAAATCCAGTGCATCGTGTGTGAACACATCTGAAGAATCTTCCCCAACGAGATTCATCACGTCAGGAGACAGCATTGTTCCTGACGCCAGCCCACAACACAAACAAGAACTCGGTGTTCGTGGAAGGTGTGTTCAACGCGTGTTGAACATACAATTTCCATTTTTCATTTAGATTCCTTTTCGTTTTAAAATGTCTTTATGTTAACATTTTTTGTTTTTTTGTTATTAATTTTTTTTTTTTTAAACTTTTTTACCTTATATTATTAAAAAAAAAAAAAACAATACAGAGAGAGAACTTCGTCTTCTAAAATATTCGGGTAATAGAAAATATATAAAAATATAAAAATATAAAAATTGTACGTCGAAAAGCATTACACAAAATTGTATCGTGTAATTTAGAGTGCTCGTGTAGAGCCAGTAAATTATTTTAAGAATAAGATAATATTGTAAAATAGGATTTAGCATTTTAGTCCTAAGTCAACATTTGTTAAATTATTGTACAATAAATGCGTTATTCAACAACAACAACACTAATGCTACCGATGTCATTCACGACCAACGATCGACTCCGCACATCTGTCCTTATCTCACTAAAGTCGGGCTGCCGCCTCTTCCTTTTTTTCTTTTTTAGAGCAGGAGGAGTTGCCACTGGAACTCCGAGTTGTAAAGAGATAAGTGACAGTTTTGGCGCACATGATGTACTATAGTGCGGTCCATAAGGCCACAATAAAAATCAGTGCATAACAAGTCATAAAGAGTGAACAAGTGACTGCTCCTAGTGTTTTATTTGGAGAATACAACGATCGTACTGGGCAAGACAACAACGCGCTTCGTCCAGAGCAGAGTCCGGTTCTGGAGGTACGGTACGTTAACCAAATAAATCGTTTGGCCGGCTGGCGCCGGAATACCCTACACGCTAAGAGAAGGAAGCTGAGACGTCGCCGAAGAAGGCGCCGTCCGCGGAGCGTTAACAAGGACCTTAAATAATTTCACTCTCCCATTTTTAAGTACATCGATCCTTCCCAGCAAATTTAGCATTACCCTGCCATTATATACAAATGCACATGACGATTTATTGGAAGCGGATTGGGGCCAGCGAGACCCGAAACCAAATTCCAGTGAGTCAATATGTTAGATGGTAGGGTGGGTGCAAATTTGTGACCTCGTATAAAAAGGACGAGAATGATCGATTGACGCTCGTTGATTTTTGAAAATTGAGACTGTTGTGAACTATCAATTCGTCCGTTCGTTGAAAATTGAAAATAGACTCTCGTGTTTTTGAAAATGTACGTGCGTAGTCGTTAATTGCAAATCTTCGTTTATTGTTCGTTGTGTTTTGAATAGTCTCTCGTAGATTTACAACCGTGTGTGTATTAGATTAATAAAAAAAATTAAAACTGTGAAAAGCATGTCGTTTTTTTTTTCTTTAATAAATAATAAATAATTCTCTTTGATACTGCCAATAGTTATATGCTTGTCTCAAAGATTAGGCCATACATCTCTAAATACATAATAGAGTAAAAGTGTAATCGAAAAAAAGACACAAACCGATAGCAGCTCAAAGTGGACACATAATAAAGGTCAACCCAATCAACAAAGCCAAGACTTAGGAAACCATCATCCCAATCGACCACCAACACCAGACACACCTTATTAATGTGGGTACGTTTGTTGCGTTCTACGAATGCACAATTCCACTCAGGTAAGGTTCCTACCCTTCAAGGAACATACCTACCCTGAAAACGTTAGACGCGCCCACAGACGCGTGTTGCATCTCCAGCTCCGTGCTTCCTCTTTCGAGGGAAGAGCGTGGAGGATTTAATAATTAACGCGTTTATTTTTCTCATTCATCAATTTATATCAAAAGACAAACACTATCAAAACACTTATTCTCGTCTCCTCAGTTTGTATCTCCAATCTTACTCTTCAATTTCTCGACTTGTCTGTATCTCAAACTCAATTGATAACGCAAAACTCAAACTCAATTGTATCTGAACTTCCAAACTGAAACTAAAAACTGAACTAACTCTCCACTCGACTGCTTCTCAACTCAAACTGATTTTACTATTAAAATTTCTCTTTTCTTATGCTACTTATTGTAATTAGTTGGAAATTATAATGTGAACAAAACAAATTTTCTCAAAGTATTCCTTTAGTTTCTGTGACTTTTAAATTGAATAAAATTTGAACGAAAATCAAAGTGCTATGTTTTAAATGAGAAAAAGGGGCATGTTATGAAATGTGCTTAACAGGTTTGATATAGAATATTGTGAAAGTTTATTAATGTTATGTATTAAGTGAGAATAAGATATGAACAGAGGAAGTATTAAAGGTGTGTTAGAAAAGTAATGAGATTCAGTATTAAAAATCGAATAAGAGTAGTATTCTGGAATACAACACGCGTGCCACTAAGTCCGCTAGGGACCTGAAACATTTAGCCAACGTTGAGCCCGACACTAAAAGGCAAGGAACTGAACCTCCCAAAGCTTTCAATATCAAGCTCAACAAGTCGATTGTAGCATACCTGAAACAAAGGTAAAAACATCCATTCATCTTGTTCCCAAAGACTGAAATGCGCCGCACTCCAGCACTGCACAATCTGAAAGCCTGAACATCTACACGACGTTACAAGAAATCGCTGTCGTCGGTAAATTAGCCGACCAACGGATGCACGTGCGGGTGGTCTGCCACAAAGACCATCAAATCCATCGGCAAACAAAAGAAACGGCAACTTCATGCAATAAAGCATATCGCCTATCCGCTGCCAAATTGTAGGCAACTGTAATTATCTCAACAAGATAATTCGGAATATTTACGAGAATAAAGCCAACAAGGGAAATACTCCAGTCCCATCGTTCCTTTGTAGAATTGCACACCCATTAGAAAGGTCCAATGGATTGTTAGTTTTAACTAAAGAAGTTAAACAAAGCTCATGGACCGTACGTCCATCCAAATTGCAGGATATCCTTCGGCCTGCGCGCCAGATGTTTTATGTAAATAAGGCGACACACAATCGACAAACGTCGAACTGAATTTCGATCACCACCACGAATGGTGATAATGATGTTTGATGATGAGGGAGTTTCTTCTTTCATGAATGAAAAATTACCCCTGGGACGTAATAACATGCTGCTAAAATTCGAAAATTCTGTTAGCAGAGCGAATAGGAAATTTCTGTGTGCAGATAGAGATACGATCTGTATCAGGGTTTCTTTGGATTGAAATAGGATTAGTCCGTTTCGAGCAACCAAAGAGAATATATCGAGATTCGTCCCAGAGAACTCCGACGAGGAGTTGATCTTTAACCTATTTTTACGTGTGCCTGTTAACGTGTGCCGAGTTTAACGTTGTCGGAAAGTAACGTGTCCCGTACCAGTAATTAAGTGGAGTATTCGCCAAGATCGTTTCTACAGCAAATAATGCTAATCAATAAGTGGAATTATGTACATTAAAGTTTTCGTGGGTTTGACACTTCGTTTGCAATCGAGTAGTTTTGCGTTGCACACAATACCCCAAGCAAGTTATAAGTAAAGACAAATGTACGCACCCTAGTGCATTAATACAAATTTAGAATTGTGTCCCAACGATTATCAACCAGTGTCAACTAAAGTTAATAGCAATAAAAATAAAACCACAGCTTAAGGACAAATATCCTTGTGTTTCATTTGTTCAGCGCATCATTCGCTCCGGTTCCGTTTTGTGTTTTAAAATCTTTTGCGCACAGTGTTCGGCGGAACACTGCCTCAACTTCGACATAGACACCAACATCCGCCAAACGTTCACAGTAACATTTTATATTATATAATGTATTATTTGTGTGCAACGTATTTTGCAACACCTGCATAATGGTTGCTTTCATTACCGCTGTTGCAAAGTAACCTGTTGACATAAGAAATCTATTTGATTTCTTTCTAATAAAAACAAAAGGTATATATAGAAAACAAAACAATAAAAAATAATTTCGTTAATATATACAACAAAAACAAAACCAACAAGGATTTAAATAAATCCAGTTGGAAATGTTTTGATAATTCTGTAATTACCACCCAATTAAATCTGTTATAAAAAATACAGAAAATTACGGTTTACCAGATAAAAAGGCAACCCAACTTAAACGGTAGCAACGGAGGTCAACCCACTCTAGAAGATTTTGACCTCAAACTTGAACGGTTCACCCATTACCCAGTTACAGGCGAGAGAAAATACATTCCACACACGAAAAAGTGGTAGGTAATGCCTACAAAGTCCGTATCAGACGTGTGGTCTGTATTTTTCACATTGTGACGGCCATTATCAAACTAGCTACTATAATAATAAACTTGTGGCGGTTCTACGAACCACACAACCCACTATAGGTGAGATATCGTCGTTCCACCAAGGAACATACTCACCTATATCCATTACACGTGCCCACAGACACGTGTCCCAAAAGTCCTTACTCCCACCTGAAACAAGAGGCAACATTTCAGACACCAACAGTGAACTCAATAGCAGAAATCAACCAAACTAAATGTTCAAAAGTCTCTAATATTGAATTCAACGCATCCATGCAAGGCATCCAATCCAACGCATCCAATTCGACGCGCCAATTCAACGCATCCAAGCCCATTCAAGGCATTAATGAATTGCACCCATTAAATGCAATTTTCGGTAAACAAACCGCATAACAAATATCTCTTATGATAGCTAATAGCAATTAGCACCTAAATTCCTAGCATGACCGAAAACCTAAAAGGAACACTTGTGCAAACAAAGGATACCGATTCGAACAACAGTCATGCAATCATAAACATCTTAACGTAGATCGCACACTAGATGTTTATGAGTTGGAAATGCAAACCAAAACCTATACCAATCCCACGTCTCCTTTGTTATCCATCTGAAGCGCTCAAGAACCGTGTTGTCTTAACCCAAATGGGTAGCACAAACAAATCCCACGAAAAGATCGGAAAATAAGTGGCGGTATGCTCGATCTTCCAGACAAAGGAACAAGATTCCGATAAGAAGATCATTATGATGGGAAATTTTCTTTGCAGATTGGATGGGAAATTTTCTTCGATAGAGGAGACTTAGAGAAACAAGGTGTAATTAGAAAAAGAAATTTAGATACAAAGTTTGAATGAGAAATGGTGCCTGAGTTGTAAACGAAAGACAGACCACTGGTGTAAAATCCGTGTAGTTAAAACGTTGAATGCTTTCCGTTTAAAGGATTATCTATGTGTTTTAAATCCGTTTAAACGTTTCCCCGAAACTAAAGTTTATCGTGTACTCCCATAACGTTGCGAAATATAAATATTTAATAAAGCAAGAAAAAAAGTTATAAATAAACGCTTCAGAAAACAACTTATCAGTGTTTCATTTGTGTGCTGAAATTCTTTGGTGTTTTGTTGGTTGAACAGTGAACAGTGTTCGGCGGAACATTTCTTGCGACGTAAAGACACGAAAATCCACCAAAAACTACTCAACTCATAAAAGAATTATGTAAAATATATTGAAGTGTTGTTAATTGAAAATAATTTGTGACTTTTTATCGTCTCGTGTGCGTGTATGAAAGAACGATTTTCAAGCCTTATACCGTACCACTTTTTTAAACCATTGTGTTTGATTCTCTATCCATGATTTCTTTCCCGAAAGCGTTGTTTGCCAATTAAGTATCCTCTTAATTTAGAATAATACTAAAGTTTTAGGCATACAGTTTCCATGCAGTGACTCATGTTAACATGTTGCCGCTGGCGGTCAGGCTTTTTGAAACAATTGAAAACAAAGAACATCAATCTTAAAAACTGAGATAGTGTAGAATAATTATTGCAAATTTCAAGTTATTAATAAAAGTAATAACAACAAACATTTCTTGGCTATCTATAAAATACATCTGAATACAGATGACCTTATTTAATCGGTCAAACATTTTATATGTGAACTGGATACCAATGCAGCATTTGTGATATGAGCAGCAAAAATTTATAAATTACTTCAGTAAATAACCGACTGCTCATATACAAGCAATATTATGTCAGACGAAACGAATTGTTTGAGTACAACAGACGTATTCGATACAAATTTCTTTAAAAAAGTGCTCAAAAACACGGTTGTTACGTGCGGCTTCCACCACCCCCATCATTTAGTTGTTTTTAATATAATTTGATGGTAAGGTGGCTCCTGGATAGTATAGTGGTTAGTATACCCGCCTGTCACCCGGGAGACCGGGGTTCGATTCCCCGTCGGGGAGCCTCTGGCGCAAGACTAATGACCTTGCCCAGACAAAATAAATCATTATGGAAAATTTAACAAGCCTCAGGACTTGCTAAATAAGGCCAAGACCGGTTCCCGGTTGTAGTGCCGATGATGATGATGATGGTAAGGTGGTGGGAAAGGCACACGATCCACATGTTGAGTGTGCGAACATACTCCTGTTCGAGTGTGGATCGTGTGCAAGTTCGATTTCTGTTTTCGGAGTGGATGTTGATGGAGAGGGAGAGAAAGGAACAACAAGTTTGTTTTGATTCCGTTGTTTACTGTTGTTTTTAAGATACAGTTTTTGAGAGTTCGAGTTCGTTAACGGCAGTAAAAAAGAAAAAAGAAAGGAATTTTTCCCCGTTTTTTTTTTGTTGGTTGGTCAAGAAAAGAATGATTGTAAAGAAAAGGAGTTACAAATTAAAAGATAGAAAAAAGTAAATTTATCAGAGAGAAGATCAAAAACTATAAATAAATTTAAATTGAAATAAAGAGAAATGTGTTTCTAATAGTTCGATTCTTTTGTCCGTCGTGTTCGTATGGTGTTATTCGAGTACAGTGCTGCCCAGGGAATAATTTCTCAACCTAAAGAAAAACGAATAATATTCTTGGAGTATAGGAATTCTCCATTAACAGTTCCGACTAAACAAGTTCTTCCTTTTCCGAATTGAACTGGCGCCAAACAGAATACCGGCAGACAAATACACCACAGACAGGATTGTGTCTTGGTACATATCTAAGAACGAGAACGCAACAAAGCACAGGAACGGCGGCCCAACCACGTTAGGCGAACATTGAATTACATATGACCCAATTTCCATAAGGAAACCGTTTATAAGCAGTATACAATCCAAAGAAATGGAGATCGAGGGAGAGAGAGGTGGTTTCCCTGCCCAGAATGAGGGAAATAAATTGAACCAGGCGAGGCATTCGGGGCTCCACAAAGTAGTACCCGAGAGATTGGTAACCATAGCCGGAGGAAAGGCAGCCGATCACAACAGGATACCTGAGCTAGTCACCAAGAAGGAAGAATCAGGTAACCAATTTAATTTTATATTAATTATCCAAATTTTTGTGGCTTTATACGCCACACGGTTTATGATAAGAACTTTTCTATCAAAGACGAACATTCATATGTTACGAAGACCCAAAGTACTTACAGCAGTATCACATATCACGGACAAATTGGTTATGAATTTACTGATGGATTACTTAAAATACTGCCAATTTTTATAAAACAGCTTCTGCTTGATACGGAATTTACAATTTTTTTACAATATTTGAATGTGTTTATTAAAGAAAAAACAATGTACTCAGAAGTGTTACCTCAGTTGCACGAACTTCTAAGTAACGTACCGATCAAACTGGCTCAACGTTTGCACTCGAGGACTTATCGGCGCAGGGTTACGTACTGGGTAATCGAGAAAATGGATTAAATCTAAAACAATGTCGGTTGGTAATGAAAAAACTCGGACAATTCCATGGAGCATCGATGGTCTTAAAACAGAAGGTAACCTAAATTGTTGTGTTTACCTTGTTAAATACTATTACATGATTTGTATTAATCCTCTAGGACAATGAATGGGTTAACTTCTTCCAAAATGGCTGGGTAACTGAAAAATGTCTTCAAATGCCACTTTATAAAAATATGATCAATAGCCAGTTCAGCGGTCTCTTAGATACCGTAAACGAGTGGAAGGGATTTCAAACAATCACAGAAAAACTAAAGAAATATCAATCGAACATATTTCACAACATACTGAAGACGCAAAAGCGTGTAACCGGTCAATTGGAGGTGCTTAATCATGGCGATTTATGGTTGCACAACATGCTCCTTAAAAACTCCTCTGATGACAGTTCTCGTTCAGAAGATGTTATATTTATCGACTACCAGTTTCCTTTCTTTGGCAGTCCGGGACTTGATTTAAATTATTTTCTGTATTCGTCAATTCAATTCGAAATATTACGAGACAAAAGGGACGAATTGATTCATGTTTATCATCAGTTCCTTTGCGAAACCTTAAAACTGCATCATTATCAGCCTATTCCGACATACGACGATATTTTAAGAGAAATCTCAGAAAAAGAAAGTTATGGATTTTTCACTGTTTACATTATGTTGCCCTTGGTCGCAATAAACGAAATGATTGATAGTGACAGTCATTTCGAGATGAACAATTCATCAAATTCAAAACCAAAATGATGTTTTCAACGCGACGGGTGAAAGCTACCTTAGAATACGCCTTGAAACGATTTGAGAAATTGGGAATCTTCGATGGAAACTGAGTGTTTAGAAAATGGTTTTTTTTTTAATTTCCTCAATCTAAATATTATATAAATTGATTGTTGAATATTTAAAATATAATTCGCAATTTGACTCTGGATAGCTGGATATGTATAATTCGCAAATAAATTGGATTGTGATCTGTTTGTTTTTAAAATTGCACGTTAAATATTTTCATTTAATTGCTGTTTTCTTTCCCATATTACGAGACGCCCTACTCACGGTTTAATACAATACCTCAACAGCATTAATAGTATCTCCTACCTCTTCTACCGTCGAACACATAAAATAATTGGTTGTGAAGTCCGGGTAGCTCTCCTATAACCCGATAAATAGGTTCTTAGAAAATGCTGTCGCGTTATGTGATAATCTTAGTCAATATAAAAGGAGGAGAGGGTCTATATTCATCATCATCATTGGATTGTAGGAACCCGAATGTACATAACCTCACTAACTCACTTACGGCACCATTCCGTCTCCTGCCCCCCTGTGCACTTTCCCATCATGCTTTGTCACCTAACCCAATTTCTTCAAGGTCAGGCTTTACATTGCCCTTCCATTTCCGTTGCGACCTTCCAACCAGTCTTTTTCCTATTAGTCTTCCGTCAAGATTTCTACGGACGGTTTTGTCATTGCCCATTCTAGCTCGATGCCCCACCCATTTAATTTTCACGACTTGATCATTCTCATTGTTATAAGTTAGAGAGCTTTTAATTCACGATTGTGAAGCCTTCTCCATTGTCCCGTGTCATCAACATATTCCAAGATTCTCGTTAAAACTTTATTCTCGAATGCGCGTTATCTGTTCTCTTTTCGTTTTGTAAGCCCCCATGTCTCGGATCCGAATAAAACAATAGGCATGATTTATTGTTTTGTAAGTACGGAGTTTTAGTCCTCAGAACTGATCACCGTTTACAATCGCACTAAAAAATCGACCCGAGTTTCCTTTGTTACACGTTAGAGCAGCGGTTTCCAACCTGGGAGGCCCGCCTCCCAGGGGGGGGGGCGCCAACATTTTTTAATAAATTAATTTTTATACCATAATATCTACAAATAAATAAAATTTCATATCTTAACGTAACAGTGGAAATTCAGTGCATGAATGTTTATTTTTATTTTTTTTTACATTTACATATATTTAATTCCTATTAAAAAAATTATTTGGAGCGGAGTAATTTAAAAATGGCGCATTTGCAAACGCTCTGTTTCGGTAATGCACAAAACGACCGCTAGTTGCATGAAAACAATATCCTCAACTTTAAATGTCACTCGTACCTAAAGTGTCAACTGAAGCGTGTCAACTGAAGCGGCAGGGTGTAATATTGTTTTTTAAAATTATTTTTAACGTGATTTCTTTCTGAAAATAATCATTAGTATATTTTAAACTTTATTTTTTTTATTCAAACTATTATTTATTTTAATTTATATCATAACATATTTTTTAGACGAATTGCTACATTTTTGAGTGGTTGCAAGAGAAAGGTCAAAAATAATGGAGATGCTGATACTAGTGGGAATAAAAGCAAAAAAGAACAAGGAAGTAAGGCTCCCAAGAAAAGACAATACAGTTCATCCTATTTATCATTAGGATTCACTAGTGTTAGTATAGATGGCTTGGAAAAACCAATGTGTTTGTTGTGTTCGAAAGTTTTGGCATCAGATAGTATGAGATCAGTCAAATTAAAACGGCACCATGAAACTCTACATTCTAAATATGTTGATAAGCCCATGAAATTTTTTCAAACAAAATTGGATGAGCTTAATAATCAAAAGCAAACGTTCAAAAAAATACTTTCTGTAACACCAAATGCATTATTGGCTTCGTACCATGTCTCTTACCGAATCGCAAAATTTAAGAAACCGCATACAATAGGAGAAACTCTAATTTTACCCGCAGCTATTGATATGGTTCGAATAATGTTCGGCGAATCACATGTAAAACAGTTGCGACAAATTCCGCTTGCTGATAATACAGTCGGAAGAAAAATCAATGATATATCTGAAGATATTTGCGATCAATTAGTTTCTCGGCTGCGTACTTTTAAATTCGCCATACAAGTAGACGAGGCAACTGATATAGCTAAAGATGCCCATTTAATTGCATATGTTCGATATGTTGTGGAAAATAATATATTAGAAGATATATTATTTTGCAAACCCATTCCCGGAAAGACCACACCCATTGAAATTTTTAATATAATGAACAGATTTTTAAAGAAAACGACATAACGTGGAATAATTGCTTTGGGCTGTGTACTGACGGAGCTCACTCAATGTCCGGACACAAGGCAGGTCTTCAAGCATTAGTTAAAAAGAAAGCACCACGTGCTATCTGGATGCACTGTATGCTTCACAGAGCAGCTCTAGTGTCAAAAAATATGAGCGAGGAGCTTAACAAAATTTTTACAAAAGTTATAAAAATGATAAACTACATTAAGAACAGTCCTTTGAGATCTAGGCTGTTTGTAAAGTTGTGTGTAGATATGGAACCTAATTATACCTCACTTCTGTACTATTGTGAAATTCGCTGGCTATCTCGTGCAAAATTGATTCAAAGGATATTTGAACTCAAAGAAGAAATAGCAACCTTTCTCGAAGAAAATCTCCATGAAGAGGCACATTTGTGGACGAACGATAATATCTCTGTTAAACTTGCCTATTTGGTTGAAATTTCTGGAAAATTGAGCAGTTTGAATCACAGCAGGGGTCGAAATGTTCAAAAAGACAAAGTAAAGACCTTCATTAAAAAGTTGAAGTTATGGAAGTCAAATTTACAAAAGAATGAGTTGGACATGTTTTCACTGTCAAAAGATTTCTGGGACACAGCCAATATTGAAACAAGTAAGAATCTTTTTATTGAACACTTGGATGGTTTAGTGCTGCATTTTTCCAATTATTTTAAAGACCTTGATTTCTCAAAGTTTTTGTGGGTATAGAATCCATTTATCGACAATGAAGATGACGAATTTGAGCTGACAACCATTTAAAGGAAAAACTGATAGAATTATCATGCGATAGCCTACTAAAACAAAAGTTTCAAAATGAAACCATAATTCAATTTTGGATGAATCTTAGCGGAGAGTATGAATCTTTGTATTGCAAAGTGCAAGTGCTTCTGAGGCGGTTCCACTACTTATCTTTTCAATCACCCCAATAACTTCCTCCCAAAGCTCCAGAAATCTCATAGTTGAGAAATCTTATCCTCCCATCAAGGGCATTCACGCATTTATTGCGTTATTCAATTTCCCTGAAAGAAATGGGTACACCATTCTCGCTTGCATCAAGGCATCTCGGCATTTTTTTGAAAAGAAAAACATTTCGGTAGCATCAGTAAAGTATTTGAAAAAACCATTAACAAAGCGCTGGTAAAATGGGTGAACGACAACAGCATTATTCCAAATAACCAGTTTGGCTTTAAGGCGGGTCATGAAACCACACATGCCGCAGCTAAACTGGTCTCCGACATACAATGGAATAAATGTAGGAACCAATGCACAGGGGCCTGTCTGATCGACTTGGAGAAAGCCTTTGATACCGTCTGGATCGAAGGGTTGTATTACAAACTGGTCAGACATGGCATACATAAGCCTTTACTATATGTACTTTACGATATGTTAAAGGACAGGAGGTTCGTGGTCAAAAGTGGTAATGTGACCTGTAATAAAACGTATAATATCAAGAATGGCTTGCAACAGGGCGCGGTACTCTCTCCGATTCTTTTTAACATTTACATTAGCGACTTATTAGATGTACTTCCGCAAGCTATTGCGTACGCAGACGATCTCATAATTTACAGAACAGCTCCGAAAGTTGCGATCATAAATAGGTTAATACAGCGAGACTTCAACAAAGTGCAGCGCTATTGCAATGACTGGAAACTTAAGATCAACTTCCAGAAATGTGAAGCCATCCTATTTAGAACTCCATTATATAAAGCCACGTACGACACGAGGAAAAACTGGCGAAAGCTAGTTATCGTGGGACCGCATGGAGATAAACTGGAAACCAAGAGTTTAGTTAAATACCTTGGCATCTGGCTAGACCAATATCTGTATTTCAACAGACATGTAGAGGCTGCTTTGCTCAAAGCGAGGAAAACTTTTGCTATGACAAGGAGGCTATTTCACAGTAGACAACTTGACAGTAGGGTAAAAGTCATATGATACATGACGCTAATCAGGCCAATGCTCATATATGGTAGCCCAGTATGGTTCAACATAGGTCCAAATTTGATGGAAAAGATTCGGGTGTTCGAAAGAAAGTGTCTCAGAAGTTGTCTCAGATTATATCGGATACCGGAATCGGACTATAAAAAGTATTACTCAAATGAGACTTTATATAATGAAGCGTACATAAATAGGGTGGATAATTTTATGATTAAATTAATCAGAGGACATATTGCGAGAGCAATAAGCTCGTCCAATGACCTAATTTTCGGGGCCTATTATCCAAACACCTTGTACCATGAGAGCGTGCGTCGCAACTGCTTTGTTCCACCAGAGGCGTTCCTTGATTTGGATATGAAAGGGCTTATACAGGATAGATCCGGAATTCCGCTGATCTATCATGTAAGTAGATCATCTGTAGACGGGCGATTGTGCTACGACCGGGAAGTAACGCGCACCGAAGAAGAGCTCCTGCGCTTTAGTAGGGCTATCTCCCACAGAGACCGGGACGATAGTATTAGACAGCGTCAACAGTTCTGGTGGTTGAATGGCATATAAAGACCTGGATACCAATGTCGGTATAGAATCATAGTATCATCAGCTAGCTTACATAGACTTAGCTTTTCTAGAATTAGGGTAGTATAAGATTTAAGTTAAGTTAGGTTAAGTGTTTTTACATAAAAAAAAAAAACAAAAAAATTGACAAAGTTTTTCAAATTTTTCTTTGTATTTCAACTAATTATCAGTACTGCCACAAAGCTCGAAAGGCAAATTATACAAATGTTAAGTAATGTTTAGCTTAGAGCGTCTGCGAAGGACCAGTAAGTTATTATATAAGCTAATTAAGCTAGAATTTAAGCATTTTTTGTCTAGCCTTTAATTTAGAAATTAAGAATATAAAAAGAAAAATAAATAAAATGTTTTAAAAATGAAATGAAATGAAAAACATTTCGGTTGCCGAACTAGGTAACCGCAATTAACTATGAAAACAATCAACGGCACCCTGCCTGCCTACGTTTTCTGTCTCACATGTGCGCGGCAGATTTTCCTAGTTTATCTGTATCCACGGCGGCTTTTATCCAACCAACAAAGGATAGCGCATCCCGCGCCTAGCTGCCAAGAACCGAATTCTCTAGTAGTGTAAATATTCACACTGGAATCTGAGCCTTGAGTCGCCATAGATGCCATATACAATCGGCATAGATGATATACACAACCGTCATTGTGTAACCATCGAAATTGCTTCTCAATGACTTGCAACTATTGATTCAGCTGCAAGCACTTCTCCCAGAAATGCTCCTTTGTTTGAATCTCCAAACAATCACCAACTTCGCGCTTAGCCGCCGGATTCGAATTCAATAGCATAAACAAATGCAAATAAAGAATCCGTTTCTTACAACGACTAAAGATACGATATACAAATTGTGTGATGTATCCCAAACCTATTATCATCTAATGAGTGGCAGCGTATTTATTTAGCTGAACCCTCATTACAGAACAATACCTTAGGTCGCTTCTCCCTTTGTTTTTTTCTCCTTGTTTTAGGTTTCGTTTATCTTTTGCCGAAACGCATCGATAAACACGGTGATCTACACGATCACACATACACATACATTACCAAGTCCTTCTTCCTTGTTTTCACCACGAGAGAAACACTTTCTCTCTCGAGGAAACTCTGCATTGAGCAGAGCAACGCGGAGTCTCATTTCAACCACCACCGGTCGCTTATCGCTGGTCCGCGTTTCTCCCTTAGTAGAGTGAGCATGGGGTGCCTACGGGAGTGCACCCCAGAATCGAAGTCGGACACAGACAATTACGTGATCCTTGAAACTGTGTAACTTAATTTAACAATCGTTTTGTGAAAACCAATAAACCATTTGTAAATTGCATTAACTGTTCGTGTGTCAAAATTGAGTGATAAATCAAAATAAACAACGTTCATACGAAACAATACCACCATGCGTTTTATTTCTTGCTTGGTGAACGATTGTCCGGGGTATTCTGTGGAGTTTCTTTTCTCATTGTATTGAACAGTGAACTTTCGATCGTTGGAAAATAGGTGGAGTTAAAAGTGCATCTCACACATGAACATGATAGGAAATCTTTGTGAACCTGTGCCAAAGCCGGCACATGACGAAGACATTTCCTACATTTCTACCGTTTGTAACGTCGTATTAATCCGAAGCGGGCTTTTCGGCACTGGCTGCAATGAAAACCAAATATCGAGCCAGCTTAGTAGTCGAAAAAGAGATACGAGTGGCACTCTACACATTGCCCCCAAGATTTGGTAAACTTTGTGCCAGTAAACAACAACAACCCTCGCATTAAATTTTTATCCGATAGATGTAGTTGGTTTAAATGTTTAAAAATGATTTTATATAAAAATAAATATATATGTGTGTATGTTATAGCTAAACCTTGTTATTATTCTGTTGATTGTAGTTTTCAGTTTTTTTTTTTGTAATAGAGTTTTTATTATTTAAAACATGTCTATATTATTTAATCTATTAAAACAATAAAAGGTAGGGGAGGCGCGGAAAAAAAATTTTTTTTCGGGGAGGCGTGGTAGCATAAAGGTTGGAAACCGCTGCGTTAGGATATCTTTCTTATGAATAAAACTGTCTGCCCTCACAATAAATATACTTACTATCTTTTTCAGATTTTTTTTTTCTTTTTAATTGTTGTTATCGTCAAAACTTGATCGAGTAGAAGTTGCGAAAACTTTTTAATTAGGTATCACCGGAGATGGCACGTAAACTGTGATTAACGCATCTAACTATATCAAGAGAAGAAAGTTTATAATTAAATTATAATTTATTAATATATTTTTATGTAAAACGACTTTAGTCCCTTATTCCCTCCCGTCATTAATTAAAGGTAATTTAGTTTTCAAATATCATGTTATCCAGGGCCACCTGGATATGGGGTATATATTGACAACAAAAATAACTCTATTTAACGCGTCAATTTCCATATGTATATCAATCAAAAATTTAACTATTTCTTCTATTAAATAGTTTAGATACATTTAGTAAAGACCAAAAATAAATTAATAGAATGAAATGTCCACCGCCACTTCTTTTAAGAGGGGCGTCACATACAGATGACACTGGGCACTGTTTAAACTGCTCATGCACATTTTATTTACCTTTGTGTAGAAGATAAACATCCGTTTTTTTCACACTGTGAGTTACTTAGCGAGGACGTCAAAAATAGAACACAACTTTATTATTAAAAATAAGATTTTGTTTTAAAGTGCATTCTAATGTCGATGACCCAAGGCTTAAGAGTAACTGTGTGGAATTCTCTCCACTGTCTTTCTATGTTGCTGTAAAATTGTTGTTGTCGCGCAATCCCGTCGTTTTCGTACCTTCTTTCGTTATGGTATGAGAAAATTCGGTTAGGTTGGCTTCATTTTTATCTTTTAGCAAAGTGTGGTAAAGTCCATGGTATGTGATTAGAATCTGTGTCGGCGTTCATGTCCTTGTGCTTGATTATGGTTAAGTATGTTGGTCCATAACTATCTTTGAAGCTAATTTCAAAATACGAGCGTCCGCGCAACCGATTAGATTCTGCATCCCCGCTCAGTCTTTGTGCTTGATTATGGTTATATCATAATATTAAAATACGTGGGTCCATAACTAGGGTCAATAACTCCCCCCGTCCTAAAGTTATTGCAATTTTGTTTTGCAAACAGTTAAAATATCGTCAATGGGTATAATTTATTAGTGGATACTCGCGATTTCTTATAGACTCCAACGTGGTTATTTCCTTCGGCTTTGGGGTTGAGATATTTATCCAGGCACAGGATAATTTAGCTCCTTTTCCACACGTTCTCGTCACGATGACTCCTACGATTATTTGTATATTACCACGTTCCAGTCAATACATCGTATATCAAAAGTCACTTTAGATCTTTATTTTAATCGTGTTTACATTTTAATTTACATTTAATACTCTCCACTAAAATCAATTTTACATTTCGTTTTCATTTCTCCCTAATTGTCTATATACATGTTTTTTCTTTTTATTTATCTACGTTTGATACTCTCCATTATTTTATTTATCCACTTTTGATACTTTCCATTAATATTAAACTAAATTTTTTATCACGATTTCTTTGAACTCAAACTAAAATCTCCTTTTGTTTTAATCCAGACTGGCTCACTATCACCAATTCGTAAACTTATATATCAGGATTTCTTTTCCCCCCACATTACCGTCCACCACAGTTCGCAATTCCCATCGCGATACAAAAAAAATAATGAAGTGTTGTTAATTGAAAACAATTTGTGACTTTTTATCGTCTCGTGTGCGTGTATGTAAGAACGAGTTTCAAGCCTTATATACCTTATACCACTTTAGTGTAGAATAATTATTGCAAATTTCAAGTCATTAATAAAAGTAATAACAACAAACATTTCTTGGCTATCCATACAATACTTCTGAATACAGATAAGCTCATTTAATTGGTTAGACATTTTATATGTGAGCTGGACAGGATTTGTGATATAAGCAGCAACAATTTATAAATTTCTTCAGTAAATAACCGACTGCTAATATACAAGCAATATTATGTCGGACGAAACGAAGTGTTCGACTGCAACAGATGTATTCGATATAAATTTCTTTAAAAAAGTGCTCAAAAACACGGTTTATGACAAGAACTCTTCTGTCAAAGACGAACATTCACATGTTACGAAGACCCAAGTTAATTACACCAGTATCACATATCATGCACAAATTGGTTATGAATTGACTGATGGATTACTTAAAATACTGCCAATTTTTATAAAACGGCTCCTGCCTGTTACGGAATTTACAATTTTTATACAATATTTGAATGTATTTATTAAAGAAAAAACAATGTACTCAGAAGTGTTACCTCAGTTGCACGACCTTCTGAGTAACGTGAAGCTTTCACCAGTGATGTATTACATTACCGATCAACCTGGCTCAACTTTTGCACTCGAGGACTTATCGGCGCAGGGTTACGCACTGGGTAATCGAGAAAATGGATTAAATCTAGAACAATGTCGGTTGGTAATGAAAAAACTCGGACAATTCCATGGAGCATCGATGGTCTTAAAACAGAAGGTAACCTAAATTGTTGTGTTTACCTTGTTAAATACTATTACATGATTTGTATTAATCCTCTAGGACAATGAATGGGTTAACTTCTTCCAAAATGGCTGGGTAACTGAAAAATGTCTTCAAATGCCACTTTATAAAAATATGATCAATAGCCAGTTCAGCGGTCTCTTAGATACCGTAAACGAGTGGAAGGGATTTCAAACAATCACAGAAAAACTAAAGAAATATCAATCGAACATATTTCACAACATACTGAAGACGCAAAAGCGTGTAACCGGTCAATTGGAGGTGCTTAATCATGGCGATTTATGGTTGCACAACATGCTCCTTAAAAACTCCTCTGATGACAGTTCTCGTTCAGAAGATGTTATATTTATCGACTACCAGTTTCCTTTCTTTGGCAGTCCGGGACTTGATTTAAATTATTTTCTGTATTCGTCAATTCAATTCGAAATATTACGAGACAAAAGGGACGAATTGATTCATGTTTATCATCAGTTCCTTTGCGAAACCTTAAAACTGCATCATTATCAGCCTATTCCGACATACGACGATATTTTAAGAGAAATCTCAGAAAAAGAAAGTTATGGATTTTTCACTGTTTACATTATGTTGCCCTTGGTCGCAATAAACGAAATGATTGATAGTGACAGTCATTTCGAGATGAACAATTCATCAAATTCAAAACCAAAATGATGTTTTCAACGCGACGGGTGAAAGCTACCTTAGAATACGCCTTGAAACGATTTGAGAAATTGGGAATCTTCGATGGAAACTGAGTGTTTAGAAAATGGTTTTTTTTTTAATTTCCTCAATCTAAATATTATATAAATTGATTGTTGAATATTTAAAATATAATTCGCAATTTGACTCTGGATAGCTGGATATGTATAATTCGCAAATAAATTGGATTGTGATCTGTTTGTTTTTAAAATTGCACGTTAAATATTTTCATTTAATTGCTGTTTTCTTTCCCATATTACGAGACGCCCTACTCACGGTTTAATACAATACCTCAACAGCATTAATAGTATCTCCTACCTCTTCTACCGTCGAACACATAAAATAATTGGTTGTGAAGTCCGGGTAGCTCTCCTATAACCCGATAAATAGGTTCTTAGAAAATGCTGTCGCGTTATGTGATAATCTTAGTCAATATAAAAGGAGGAGAGGGTCTATATTCATCATCATCATTGGATTGTAGGAACCCGAATGTACATAACCTCACTAACTCACTTACGGCACCATTCCGTCTCCTGCCCCCCTGTGCACTTTCCCATCATGCTTTGTCACCTAACCCAATTTCTTCAAGGTCAGGCTTTACATTGCCCTTCCATTTCCGTTGCGACCTTCCAACCAGTCTTTTTCCTATTAGTCTTCCGTCAAGATTTCTACGGACGGTTTTGTCATTGCCCATTCTAGCTCGATGCCCCACCCATTTAATTTTCACGACTTGATCATTCTCATTGTTATAAGTTAGAGAGCTTTTAATTCACGATTGTGAAGCCTTCTCCATTGTCCCGTGTCATCAACATATTCCAAGATTCTCGTTAAAACTTTATTCTCGAATGCGCGTTATCTGTTCTCTTTTCGTTTTGTAAGCCCCCATGTCTCGGATCCGAATAAAACAATAGGCATGATTTATTGTTTTGTAAGTACGGAGTTTTAGTCCTCAGAACTGATCACCGTTTACAATCGCACTAAAAAATCGACCCGAGTTTCCTTTGTTACACGTTAGAGCAGCGGTTTCCAACCTGGGAGGCCCGCCTCCCAGGGGGGGGGGCGCCAACATTTTTTAATAAATTAATTTTTATACCATAATATCTACAAATAAATAAAATTTCATATCTTAACGTAACAGTGGAAATTCAGTGCATGAATGTTTATTTTTATTTTTTTTTACATTTACATATATTTAATTCCTATTAAAAAAATTATTTGGAGCGGAGTAATTTAAAAATGGCGCATTTGCAAACGCTCTGTTTCGGTAATGCACAAAACGACCGCTAGTTGCATGAAAACAATATCCTCAACTTTAAATGTCACTCGTACCTAAAGTGTCAACTGAAGCGTGTCAACTGAAGCGGCAGGGTGTAATATTGTTTTTTAAAATTATTTTTAACGTGATTTCTTTCTGAAAATAATCATTAGTATATTTTAAACTTTATTTTTTTTATTCAAACTATTATTTATTTTAATTTATATCATAACATATTTTTTAGACGAATTGCTACATTTTTGAGTGGTTGCAAGAGAAAGGTCAAAAATAATGGAGATGCTGATACTAGTGGGAATAAAAGCAAAAAAGAACAAGGAAGTAAGGCTCCCAAGAAAAGACAATACAGTTCATCCTATTTATCATTAGGATTCACTAGTGTTAGTATAGATGGCTTGGAAAAACCAATGTGTTTGTTGTGTTCGAAAGTTTTGGCATCAGATAGTATGAGATCAGTCAAATTAAAACGGCACCATGAAACTCTACATTCTAAATATGTTGATAAGCCCATGAAATTTTTTCAAACAAAATTGGATGAGCTTAATAATCAAAAGCAAACGTTCAAAAAAATACTTTCTGTAACACCAAATGCATTATTGGCTTCGTACCATGTCTCTTACCGAATCGCAAAATTTAAGAAACCGCATACAATAGGAGAAACTCTAATTTTACCCGCAGCTATTGATATGGTTCGAATAATGTTCGGCGAATCACATGTAAAACAGTTGCGACAAATTCCGCTTGCTGATAATACAGTCGGAAGAAAAATCAATGATATATCTGAAGATATTTGCGATCAATTAGTTTCTCGGCTGCGTACTTTTAAATTCGCCATACAAGTAGACGAGGCAACTGATATAGCTAAAGATGCCCATTTAATTGCATATGTTCGATATGTTGTGGAAAATAATATATTAGAAGATATATTATTTTGCAAACCCATTCCCGGAAAGACCACACCCATTGAAATTTTTAATATAATGAACAGATTTTTAAAGAAAACGACATAACGTGGAATAATTGCTTTGGGCTGTGTACTGACGGAGCTCACTCAATGTCCGGACACAAGGCAGGTCTTCAAGCATTAGTTAAAAAGAAAGCACCACGTGCTATCTGGATGCACTGTATGCTTCACAGAGCAGCTCTAGTGTCAAAAAATATGAGCGAGGAGCTTAACAAAATTTTTACAAAAGTTATAAAAATGATAAACTACATTAAGAACAGTCCTTTGAGATCTAGGCTGTTTGTAAAGTTGTGTGTAGATATGGAACCTAATTATACCTCACTTCTGTACTATTGTGAAATTCGCTGGCTATCTCGTGCAAAATTGATTCAAAGGATATTTGAACTCAAAGAAGAAATAGCAACCTTTCTCGAAGAAAATCTCCATGAAGAGGCACATTTGTGGACGAACGATAATATCTCTGTTAAACTTGCCTATTTGGTTGAAATTTCTGGAAAATTGAGCAGTTTGAATCACAGCAGGGGTCGAAATGTTCAAAAAGACAAAGTAAAGACCTTCATTAAAAAGTTGAAGTTATGGAAGTCAAATTTACAAAAGAATGAGTTGGACATGTTTTCACTGTCAAAAGATTTCTGGGACACAGCCAATATTGAAACAAGTAAGAATCTTTTTATTGAACACTTGGATGGTTTAGTGCTGCATTTTTCCAATTATTTTAAAGACCTTGATTTCTCAAAGTTTTTGTGGGTATAGAATCCATTTATCGACAATGAAGATGACGAATTTGAGCTGACAACCATTTAAAGGAAAAACTGATAGAATTATCATGCGATAGCCTACTAAAACAAAAGTTTCAAAATGAAACCATAATTCAATTTTGGATGAATCTTAGCGGAGAGTATGAATCTTTGTATTGCAAAGTGCAAGTGCTTCTGAGGCGGTTCCACTACTTATCTTTTCAATCACCCCAATAACTTCCTCCCAAAGCTCCAGAAATCTCATAGTTGAGAAATCTTATCCTCCCATCAAGGGCATTCACGCATTTATTGCGTTATTCAATTTCCCTGAAAGAAATGGGTACACCATTCTCGCTTGCATCAAGGCATCTCGGCATTTTTTTGAAAAGAAAAACATTTCGGTAGCATCAGTAAAGTATTTGAAAAAACCATTAACAAAGCGCTGGTAAAATGGGTGAACGACAACAGCATTATTCCAAATAACCAGTTTGGCTTTAAGGCGGGTCATGAAACCACACATGCCGCAGCTAAACTGGTCTCCGACATACAATGGAATAAATGTAGGAACCAATGCACAGGGGCCTGTCTGATCGACTTGGAGAAAGCCTTTGATACCGTCTGGATCGAAGGGTTGTATTACAAACTGGTCAGACATGGCATACATAAGCCTTTACTATATGTACTTTACGATATGTTAAAGGACAGGAGGTTCGTGGTCAAAAGTGGTAATGTGACCTGTAATAAAACGTATAATATCAAGAATGGCTTGCAACAGGGCGCGGTACTCTCTCCGATTCTTTTTAACATTTACATTAGCGACTTATTAGATGTACTTCCGCAAGCTATTGCGTACGCAGACGATCTCATAATTTACAGAACAGCTCCGAAAGTTGCGATCATAAATAGGTTAATACAGCGAGACTTCAACAAAGTGCAGCGCTATTGCAATGACTGGAAACTTAAGATCAACTTCCAGAAATGTGAAGCCATCCTATTTAGAACTCCATTATATAAAGCCACGTACGACACGAGGAAAAACTGGCGAAAGCTAGTTATCGTGGGACCGCATGGAGATAAACTGGAAACCAAGAGTTTAGTTAAATACCTTGGCATCTGGCTAGACCAATATCTGTATTTCAACAGACATGTAGAGGCTGCTTTGCTCAAAGCGAGGAAAACTTTTGCTATGACAAGGAGGCTATTTCACAGTAGACAACTTGACAGTAGGGTAAAAGTCATATGATACATGACGCTAATCAGGCCAATGCTCATATATGGTAGCCCAGTATGGTTCAACATAGGTCCAAATTTGATGGAAAAGATTCGGGTGTTCGAAAGAAAGTGTCTCAGAAGTTGTCTCAGATTATATCGGATACCGGAATCGGACTATAAAAAGTATTACTCAAATGAGACTTTATATAATGAAGCGTACATAAATAGGGTGGATAATTTTATGATTAAATTAATCAGAGGACATATTGCGAGAGCAATAAGCTCGTCCAATGACCTAATTTTCGGGGCCTATTATCCAAACACCTTGTACCATGAGAGCGTGCGTCGCAACTGCTTTGTTCCACCAGAGGCGTTCCTTGATTTGGATATGAAAGGGCTTATACAGGATAGATCAGGCATTCCGCTGATCTATCATGTAAGTAGATCATCTGTAGACGGGCGATTGTGCTACGACCGGGAAGTAACGCGCACCGAAGAAGAGCTCCTGCGCTTTAGTAGGGCTATCTCCCACAGAGACCGGGACGATAGTATTAGACAGCGTCAACAGTTCTGGTGGTTGAATGGCATATAAAGACCTGGATACCAATGTCGGTATAGAATCATAGTATCATCAGCTAGCTTACATAGACTTAGCTTTTCTAGAATTAGGGTAGTATAAGATTTAAGTTAAGTTAGGTTAAGTGTTTTTACATAAAAAAAAAAAACAAAAAAATTGACAAAGTTTTTCAAATTTTTCTTTGTATTTCAACTAATTATCAGTACTGCCACAAAGCTCGAAAGGCAAATTATACAAATGTTAAGTAATGTTTAGCTTAGAGCGTCTGCGAAGGACCAGTAAGTTATTATATAAGCTAATTAAGCTAGAATTTAAGCATTTTTTGTCTAGCCTTTAATTTAGAAATTAAGAATATAAAAAGAAAAATAAATAAAATGTTTTAAAAATGAAATGAAATGAAAAACATTTCGGTTGCCGAACTAGGTAACCGCAATTAACTATGAAAACAATCAACGGCACCCTGCCTGCCTACGTTTTCTGTCTCACATGTGCGCGGCAGATTTTCCTAGTTTATCTGTATCCACGGCGGCTTTTATCCAACCAACAAAGGATAGCGCATCCCGCGCCTAGCTGCCAAGAACCGAATTCTCTAGTAGTGTAAATATTCACACTGGAATCTGAGCCTTGAGTCGCCATAGATGCCATATACAATCGGCATAGATGATATACACAACCGTCATTGTGTAACCATCGAAATTGCTTCTCAATGACTTGCAACTATTGATTCAGCTGCAAGCACTTCTCCCAGAAATGCTCCTTTGTTTGAATCTCCAAACAATCACCAACTTCGCGCTTAGCCGCCGGATTCGAATTCAATAGCATAAACAAATGCAAATAAAGAATCCGTTTCTTACAACGACTAAAGATACGATATACAAATTGTGTGATGTATCCCAAACCTATTATCATCTAATGAGTGGCAGCGTATTTATTTAGCTGAACCCTCATTACAGAACAATACCTTAGGTCGCTTCTCCCTTTGTTTTTTTCTCCTTGTTTTAGGTTTCGTTTATCTTTTGCCGAAACGCATCGATAAACACGGTGATCTACACGATCACACATACACATACATTACCAAGTCCTTCTTCCTTGTTTTCACCACGAGAGAAACACTTTCTCTCTCGAGGAAACTCTGCATTGAGCAGAGCAACGCGGAGTCTCATTTCAACCACCACCGGTCGCTTATCGCTGGTCCGCGTTTCTCCCTTAGTAGAGTGAGCATGGGGTGCCTACGGGAGTGCACCCCAGAATCGAAGTCGGACACAGACAATTACGTGATCCTTGAAACTGTGTAACTTAATTTAACAATCGTTTTGTGAAAACCAATAAACCATTTGTAAATTGCATTAACTGTTCGTGTGTCAAAATTGAGTGATAAATCAAAATAAACAACGTTCATACGAAACAATACCACCATGCGTTTTATTTCTTGCTTGGTGAACGATTGTCCGGGGTATTCTGTGGAGTTTCTTTTCTCATTGTATTGAACAGTGAACTTTCGATCGTTGGAAAATAGGTGGAGTTAAAAGTGCATCTCACACATGAACATGATAGGAAATCTTTGTGAACCTGTGCCAAAGCCGGCACATGACGAAGACATTTCCTACATTTCTACCGTTTGTAACGTCGTATTAATCCGAAGCGGGCTTTTCGGCACTGGCTGCAATGAAAACCAAATATCGAGCCAGCTTAGTAGTCGAAAAAGAGATACGAGTGGCACTCTACACATTGCCCCCAAGATTTGGTAAACTTTGTGCCAGTAAACAACAACAACCCTCGCATTAAATTTTTATCCGATAGATGTAGTTGGTTTAAATGTTTAAAAATGATTTTATATAAAAATAAATATATATGTGTGTATGTTATAGCTAAACCTTGTTATTATTCTGTTGATTGTAGTTTTCAGTTTTTTTTTTTGTAATAGAGTTTTTATTATTTAAAACATGTCTATATTATTTAATCTATTAAAACAATAAAAGGTAGGGGAGGCGCGGAAAAAAAATTTTTTTTCGGGGAGGCGTGGTAGCATAAAGGTTGGAAACCGCTGCGTTAGGATATCTTTCTTATGAATAAAACTGTCTGCCCTCACAATAAATATACTTACTATCTTTTTCAGATTTTTTTTTTCTTTTTAATTGTTGTTATCGTCAAAACTTGATCGAGTAGAAGTTGCGAAAACTTTTTAATTAGGTATCACCGGAGATGGCACGTAAACTGTGATTAACGCATCTAACTATATCAAGAGAAGAAAGTTTATAATTAAATTATAATTTATTAATATATTTTTATGTAAAACGACTTTAGTCCCTTATTCCCTCCCGTCATTAATTAAAGGTAATTTAGTTTTCAAATATCATGTTATCCAGGGCCACCTGGATATGGGGTATATATTGACAACAAAAATAACTCTATTTAACGCGTCAATTTCCATATGTATATCAATCAAAAATTTAACTATTTCTTCTATTAAATAGTTTAGATACATTTAGTAAAGACCAAAAATAAATTAATAGAATGAAATGTCCACCGCCACTTCTTTTAAGAGGGGCGTCACATACAGATGACACTGGGCACTGTTTAAACTGCTCATGCACATTTTATTTACCTTTGTGTAGAAGATAAACATCCGTTTTTTTCACACTGTGAGTTACTTAGCGAGGACGTCAAAAATAGAACACAACTTTATTATTAAAAATAAGATTTTGTTTTAAAGTGCATTCTAATGTCGATGACCCAAGGCTTAAGAGTAACTGTGTGGAATTCTCTCCACTGTCTTTCTATGTTGCTGTAAAATTGTTGTTGTCGCGCAATCCCGTCGTTTTCGTACCTTCTTTCGTTATGGTATGAGAAAATTCGGTTAGGTTGGCTTCATTTTTATCTTTTAGCAAAGTGTGGTAAAGTCCATGGTATGTGATTAGAATCTGTGTCGGCGTTCATGTCCTTGTGCTTGATTATGGTTAAGTATGTTGGTCCATAACTATCTTTGAAGCTAATTTCAAAATACGAGCGTCCGCGCAACCGATTAGATTCTGCATCCCCGCTCAGTCTTTGTGCTTGATTATGGTTATATCATAATATTAAAATACGTGGGTCCATAACTAGGGTCAATAACTCCCCCCGTCCTAAAGTTATTGCAATTTTGTTTTGCAAACAGTTAAAATATCGTCAATGGGTATAATTTATTAGTGGATACTCGCGATTTCTTATAGACTCCAACGTGGTTATTTCCTTCGGCTTTGGGGTTGAGATATTTATCCAGGCACAGGATAATTTAGCTCCTTTTCCACACGTTCTCGTCACGATGACTCCTACGATTATTTGTATATTACCACGTTCCAGTCAATACATCGTATATCAAAAGTCACTTTAGATCTTTATTTTAATCGTGTTTACATTTTAATTTACATTTAATACTCTCCACTAAAATCAATTTTACATTTCGTTTTCATTTCTCCCTAATTGTCTATATACATGTTTTTTCTTTTTATTTATCTACGTTTGATACTCTCCATTATTTTATTTATCCACTTTTGATACTTTCCATTAATATTAAACTAAATTTTTTATCACGATTTCTTTGAACTCAAACTAAAATCTCCTTTTGTTTTAATCCAGACTGGCTCACTATCACCAATTCGTAAACTTATATATCAGGATTTCTTTTCCCCCCACATTACCGTCCACCACAGTTCGCAATTCCCATCGCGATACAAAAAAAATAATGAAGTGTTGTTAATTGAAAACAATTTGTGACTTTTTATCGTCTCGTGTGCGTGTATGTAAGAACGAGTTTCAAGCCTTATATACCTTATACCACTTTAGTGTAGAATAATTATTGCAAATTTCAAGTCATTAATAAAAGTAATAACAACAAACATTTCTTGGCTATCCATACAATACTTCTGAATACAGATAAGCTCATTTAATTGGTTAGACATTTTATATGTGAGCTGGACAGGATTTGTGATATAAGCAGCAACAATTTATAAATTTCTTCAGTAAATAACCGACTGCTAATATACAAGCAATATTATGTCGGACGAAACGAAGTGTTCGACTGCAACAGATGTATTCGATATAAATTTCTTTAAAAAAGTGCTCAAAAACACGGTTTATGACAAGAACTCTTCTGTCAAAGACGAACATTCACATGTTACGAAGACCCAAGTTAATTACACCAGTATCACATATCATGCACAAATTGGTTATGAATTGACTGATGGATTACTTAAAATACTGCCAATTTTTATAAAACGGCTCCTGCCTGTTACGGAATTTACAATTTTTATACAATATTTGAATGTATTTATTAAAGAAAAAACAATGTACTCAGAAGTGTTACCTCAGTTGCACGACCTTCTGAGTAACGTGAAGCTTTCACCAGTGATGTATTACATTACCGATCAACCTGGCTCAACTTTTGCACTCGAGGACTTATCGGCGCAGGGTTACGCACTGGGTAATCGAGAAAATGGATTAAATCTAGAACAATGTCGGTTGGTAATGAAAAAACTCGGACAATTCCATGGAGCATCGATGGTCTTAAAACAGAAGGTAACCTAAATTGTTGTGTTTACCTTGTTAAATACTATTACATGATTTGTATTAATCCTCTAGGACAATGAATGGGTTAACTTCTTCCAAAATGGCTGGGTAACTGAAAAATGTCTCCAAATGCCACTTTATAAAAATATGATCAATAGCCAGTTCAGCAGTCTCTTAGATACCGTAAACGAGTGGAAGGGATTTCAAACAATCACAGAAAAACTAAAGAAATATCAATCGAACATATTTCACAACATACTGAAGACGCAAAAGCGTGTAACCGGTCAATTAGAGGTGCTTAATCATGGCGATTTATGGTTGCACAACATGCTCCTTAAAAACTCCTCTGATGACAGTTCTCGTTCAGAAGATGTTATATTTATCGACTACCAGTTTCCTTTCTTTGGCAGTCCGGGACTTGATTTAAATTATTTTCTGTACTCGTCAATTCAATTCGAAATATTACGAGACAAAAGGGACGAATTGATTCATGTTTATCATCAGTTCCTTTGCGAAACCTTAAAACTGCATCATTATCAGCCCATTCCGACATACAACGATATTTTAAGAGAAATCTCGGAAAGGGAGAGTTATGGATTTTTCATTGTTTACATTATCTTGCCCTTGGTCGCAATAAACGAAATGATGGATAGTGACATGACTATTCAGTCATTTCGAGATGAACAATTCATTAAGGAGAAAACCAAAATGATGTTTTCAACGCGACGAGTGCAAGCCACCCTAGAATATGCCTTGAAACGATTTGAGAAGTTGGGAATCTTCGATGAAAACTGAGTGTTTAGAAAATGGTTTTTTTTTTAATTTCCTCAATCTAGATATTATATAAATTGATTGTTGAATATTTATAATATAATTCGCAATTTGACTCTGGATAGCTGGATATGTATAATTCGCAAATAAATTGGATTGTGATCTGTTTGTTTTTAAAATTGCACGTTAAATATTTTCATTTAATTGCTGTTTTCCTTCTCATATTACGAGACGTCCTACTCACGGTTTAATACAATACCTCAACAGCATTAATAGTATCTCCTACCTCTTCTACCGTCGAACACATAAAATAATTGGTTGTGAAGTCCGGGTAGCTCTCCTATAACCCGATAAATAGGTTCTTAGAAAATGCTGTCGCGTTATGTGATAATCTTAGCCAATATAAAAGGAGGAGAGGGTCTATATTCATCATCATCATTGGATTGTAGGAACCCGAATGTACATAACCTCACTAACTCACTTACGGCACCATTCCGTATCCTATCCAAAACAACATTCCGCGTACTGGCTAAAACAACATTCCGTGTCCAACAAAACAATCGTTAATCAACTTACCCACTCGTTCAATGAATCCCTTAAAGAGAGAACTCATGAAGTACTCCGCGCCATTCGTTCCGACTTGGACAGATTCCAGCAATCGACGTCCAAAACCCGCCTGTCCCCTTTGTGATGACATTCTCTGTAAGATCAACAGCCTTAGTGAGGAGGTCGCTATGTCGCACTCTCCACTCATAGCCACCTTATCTCGGCCGATCCTAACCCGTTACTTGAGCTTTTTCTCCACAAACTCGACTCTGTCGCTGATGAATTTTCGGCTTTTCGATCTTTGATGGGCAAGCAAGACACCGCTATAGCTTCAGTACAGTCGAAGCAAACAAACCCCCACCCCTCCCCACGATGCGTATCATATCTACACGATGAACTCCAGAACGTACCTCCACCTCCGTCTCTTCCCACTACACCCCAAATTACCTGTCCCACTCATCTCCCACCCCCTAGTTCAACTCCAGACTCCCCAAGCTGATTCTTCACTAATAGTCCACTTGGGTACATCTTGGACACCTGCTGAATGGCAAGCTCGGCTCAATAAACTGGAGCAGTCAAATCTAACAGCCACTTCATACCTGTTAAAGGGCGCACCTAAGACAGCGAACCCCGCTTGGATTGATGAGTTCCTCCTGATGAAAGTCAGCATTCCTGTAAATGAATGTCACTCACTTCCTGGCAGTAAGATTAAACCTAGTTTCCGCTTAGACGTTCCCTCCAGATATGACTGGATTTTCCACTCGGAAAAAAACACCCACTGTAGGGTCGACAGGATGTCGTTATCCCGAATCACCTCCATCAAACCGTCAAAACCCGTGCCTTCTTTACGTAAACCCACACAGGGAAATAGCAACAGCACTGACCGCCTCAGATCGATACTCACCCTTCTTCCAAAATCCTCCGGAGGAACCCACGCTCCAACTACAGTTCGTCCTATAAAACCCCTGCCCAAACCAACCATAACGCCCACCTCGTTTCTCAATCCCAGAAGCACGCGCACTCGTATCCTCGGTCCAACCCTAAGACGACCCACCAAACCCTCTTCCAAGCCTAGTTTCAACCGGCCCTCCCGCACATTATCTCACCTAGACGACACTCCTTATCCCAAACCCTCCTCCGCACACACCCGCAATGTCGTCCTGGCCAACACCAACCTAACCACTCCCCGCATATCACACCCTGTCCCTAACCCCAGCCCCTTTCCGTTCTTTGACCTACTAACAGGTGCTAAATACACCAATTTCCAAAGATCGCACACTCTCATACCATTAGGCCCCACCCACAAAAGCACAGCCCATTTGTCCTCCGAACAGTGCTCAAGATTGAATCTCTTGCCCCCTTGCCCCATTTCCCCTTCACGCCTCAACCCCGCCCTCCAGTTTTTGATCCCCTCCTACCACCCCCGTCAAGATCACACAACAATCCCTTAAGTCATCTGAATGCCACTATGCCCCCTCGAAGCTTCAAAACAGTCGGACCTACGATAACGTCCGCATCTATCTAGCTTACCTTCATGGAAAATCTGATGCAGTCTGGTACGAAGGCAAGACGAAAACGAGTGTTAAAATTTCCATTCAGCAGGAAGGTCTCCCCACCGATTTCCCTAGCCTTCATAATTTGTACATAAAATTCCATGAAAACTTCAATATTCCCCCCCAAAAAGTAACAAGAAACCTCTCGGCCTTTCGACAATACATTTGCATGAAAGTGGCATCTGGTCCCCTACGCAGCGAACCCACAAAAAAGAAGTTTTTTCGGCTCTAAACGGCTGCCCAACCCACTTTCAACGGGGTCTCCCAATACTCTTCCCCTAACCAGAATGTCAGAGGACTACGGTCCAAAACCCATTCGATCTTACAAAAGTACTCACTCCTTTCCCCTTGATATATACGCACTGGCCGAAAGTAACCTCACCCCCAGTATCGATAGCCTGGAACTGCCCCCCCCCCCCCTCACACTTTTTCGGGACGACGAGGTCCATCATTCCGGTCCTGACACCCCCTGCCGAGGCGTGCTGCTTGCCATCCAAAACGGACTTACACCATCTCTTCTTCTCCCAACCTCGACTATGTTGCAATAGAAATTGAACACTGCTCAAAGTCCGTGTATATCATATGCTTTTACATACCACCATCGCAAGCTATTGAGTCATACGAACTCGGTATTGTGGCAATCGGCCACATAACTGAGGCTAGTTCTTCCCAAGACGACATTGTAGTCCTTGGCGATTTTAATCTCTCTTATCTCCAATGGACCCTGTCTGACGACTACTCCCACTACATGTCTCTTTATAGACAGCCTCACTGGCTCTAGCCTTTGCCAAGTAAGCAATGACCAAAACCACCTGGGCAGACAACTTGACCTTGTGTTCACGACGGACCCCTTTAACTCCTCAGTCGCCCCTAGTCCCCACACCCTCTCAACTAGTGATAACCACCACCCCCGCTTCTCGTGTCCTTATACCACGACTACTCAACCCACAGCACACCACCCCCCTATCAATTTCCTTTTAACTTCCGAAAAGCCAACTTCCGCCTCATAAATGAGTACCTAAGCAATATCACACTCTGCGTAAATGATATAAGTGTAGAGGACGCTACAGCCTCGCTCTACACAGAAATCCACAACACCATATCCCTATATGTCCCATACTCTCGACACAGGTTATCATTCTCATCGCCCCCCTGGGATAACCACAAACTACGCACCCTTCGTAACAAGAGGAATAAGTTGTGGAACACTTTGCTAAACACGCGTTCTCCCCTTGACTACTTCAACTATCTGTGTTACTTTTACCAATTCACCGAGCTTAACAGCTCTCTCTACCACGATTACCTTGCCAAAGCTCAATTCAACCTGATCAACGACCCCAAATCTTTCTTCCACTTCATCAACCACAAACGGAAATCTGATGGCTATCCCACCTCCCTTTTCCACCTCCCGTACTACAACGGACTCCCAAACCATATCAAATCTTTTCGCGTCCTTCTTCAAACTATCCTTCACGGACGACTCGTTCGAGACTAACCCCTCCTACTTTACTGGCATGTCTGAATTCTTCCTCGGCCCCCTCATCCCGCTACACATTCAACAACACCAAGTCACAAAAAAACTTGAAGATTTCAGTCTCGGCCCAGACGGACTCCCTGCTATCCTCTTAAAAAAATGTTCCTCTTCTCTCTCTCTCCAGCTCGCGTCAATCTTCAATCTATCCCTTGCACAGGGTCTATTCCCTGAGTTTTGGAAATCATCTTACATAACCCCCATACATAAAAAGGAAAAACGATACATCCAATTATCGGCCCATTGCTAAGCTTTTGCACATTCCTAAACTGTCTACTGTATGAGGCGTTATGGTTTCGCTGCGCACACATCATCTCTCCCGACCAGCACGGCTTCCTCTCAGGCAGGTCCATTACTACTAACCTTGTGGGATTCACATCCCACACACTCCTTGTCCTAGAAAACGGCGATGAGGTCGACGTAGTCGCCACCGACTTTAGAAAGGCCTTCGACAAAATCTCCAATAACCTCATTCTCTTCAAGCTACCATCCCTCGGTTTCGAACCCCTGCTGATTAAGTGGGTCTCATCCTATCTCAGTTATCCAACCTGCCACATGCAATTTAGATCCACCCACTCCGATCTTTTTTCCCAACCTCAGGTGTCCCCCAGG
Organism: Microdon myrmicae; assembly: GCA_963931805.1. Taxonomy (NCBI): domain Eukaryota; kingdom Metazoa; phylum Arthropoda; class Insecta; order Diptera; family Syrphidae; genus Microdon; species Microdon myrmicae. The sequence goes on along the minus strand of OZ007502.1, from coordinate 123,919,164 downwards.
GCAGTCATCTCGGCCCTCTCCTATTTATCCTAATCATAAACGACATAGGCTCTTGCATTAATCACTCCTTCATCTCGCTTTACGCGGATGATTCCAAAAATTTTAAGACAATCCGCTCTCCCCTGGACTCCTGACTTCTCCAAGCGGATCTTGACAGCTTCCCGACTTGGTGCCAAAATAATTCTCTAGATGTGAATATCGCCAAATGTCACACAATCACCTTCTCTCGGAAGAGTTCCCCCACTCATCCACGCTCCTATCTCTTACTGAACCAACCGATGACATCGGTTGAATTGATTCGCGATCTGGGCGTCCTATGTGACTAGGAGCTCAAATTTACCGCACATTTTGATTACATAATCCTCAAGGCTAACGCCACCCTTGGGTTCGTCAAACGCTGGTCGAAGGACTTCCTTAACCCATATGTCACCCGATCACTATACACAACTTTTGTCCGGCCACTACTCGAATACGCTAGTCAGGTCTGGTCCCCGTATCAAGTGACTCACATTCGCAGGATTGAGTGAGTTCAACGTCGTTTCTTGCGCTTTGCCCTCCGCGGACTAAACTGGGAAAATTCGCTTATTCTTACACCATACACAAGCCGGCTCCGTCTAATCAATCTAAACACACTTGAAGAGCGCAGAATCCATGCCGACATCATCTTTGTCCATCGCCTTCTGTCAGGCTCAATTAAGCTTGCTCTCCACTTTAACATTGCATACAAACCCCCGTAACGTACGTAGCCCTCGACTGTTTTACGTGCCTGCTCATCACACTTCTTACGGCGCTAACGAACCCATCTTGCGTATGATACGACAGGCCAACTCTTTCCCCACCTCCTTCGATTTCAACATCTCCACTCCCGCTCTTAAACGACGTCTCACAAGAAACCCGTCCTAAATCCGCCACTTCCCTCCAATAATCCCCTCTACCCTGCAATCCCACCTCTCTTCTCCTACCCTCAAAATAGTTCCCCCAGCCCCACCCACAATTTCAACCTCTTCCCCCAGCTCAGCAACCCCGCCCCCTACCGGTACGTAGACATGCCCTGCACTGTCACTGTCTCACAAATGCCGAATTTACCACCCCCACATACACTCGCTCTTCCCTAGTCTTCTATCTCCGCAATCACACAGTCATCTTCACCTTCCTTTTTCTTTTCTTTTTTTCTCCTTCTTACTCTAGATTTAAGATAGTCTGTAAGACTTTTATATTAATTTAATTTATATTAATGTAAGCTTGCATTAAGCTAAATAAATGAGGGTTCAGCCCTCACTAAACTAAACTTTCTGTAGAAGATAAACATCCGTCTTTTTCACACACACGCGAATTAGTGAGTTACTTAGCGAGGGCGTCAAAAACAAAACACAACTTTATTATTAAAAATAAGATTTTATTTTAAAGTTCATTCATTCATTGATAATTAGCGTATGTTAGTTATGTAACAGGTTCACTTAACATATCGTCGGCGTAAAATTTCATGGAATTAGGGTCCTGTATGGCTGGAAGAATCTGTGTAACGAACAACATTTGCATGTAGTGTAACAACAAAAACTGGGCTTTTCGTGAAGAAAAATTGATGTTGCATGGAGCAGTCCGAGTTTTTTTCATGGCCAATTAACACTGCACGATATCTAAACCTTTCTCGCGATTGCTGGTTGCGATGTTGGTCCAAACTTCGTCTTATTGGAAAGGGTCTTTAACCAATTCATATTCTTTTATTTTCGGTTCAATTCTTAGTTTCTAAATTATACGCTAGACAAAAAAAGGGCAAGAGCTCTTCTTCGGTGCGCGTGACTTCCCAATCGTAAAACAATCGCCCGTCTACGGATGATCTACTTACATGATAGATCAGCGAAATTCCGGATCTATCCTGTATAAGCCCTTTCATGTCTAAATCAAGGAACGCCTCGGGGGGAACAAACCCGTTAGGACTCGCGCTCTCATAGTACAGAGAGTTTGGATAATAAGCCCCGAAAATTAAGTCATTGGACGAACTTATTGCTCTCGCAGTATGTCCTCTGATTAATTTAATCATGAGATTATCCACCCTATTTATGTAGACTTCATTTATAAAGTCTCATTTGAATAATACTATGTATTTTCCGATTCCGGTATTCGATATAATCTGAGACAACTTTTGAGACACTTCCTTCCGAACATCCGAATCTTTTCCATCAAATTTTGACCTATGTTAAACCATACTGGACAACCATATATGAGCATTGGGCTGATTAGCGTCATGTAGCATATAAATTGTATCCTACTGTAAAGTTGGCTACTGTGAAATAGCCTCCTTGTCATAGCAAAAGCTTTCCTCGCTTTGAGCAAATCAGCCTCTACATGTCTGTTAAAATACAGATACTGGTCTAACCAGATACGAAGGTATTTAACTAAACTCTTGGTTTCCAGTTTATCTCCATGCGGTCCCACGATAACTAGCTTTCGCCAGTTTTTCCTTGTGTCGTTCGTGGCTTTATATAATGGAGTTCTAAATAGGATGGCTTCACATTTCTGGGAGTTGATTTTAGATTTCCAGTCGTCGCAATAGCGGTGCACTTTATTGAAATCTCGCTGTAGTAAACTATTTCTGATCTCAACTTTCGGTGCTGTTCTGTAAATGATGAGATCGTCTGCGTACGCCTTAGCGTGCGGAGGTCCATCTAATGAGTCGCTAATGTGGATGTTAAAAAGAATCGGAGAAAGTGCTATCGCGTATTGCGACGATACTGAAGAACGTGTGATTCGAACTGACGCTATGACAGTTAGAATCACTAAAAATGTAACCAATGCTCAACACATCAGGCCACTGCCGCGTGTAAGAATTCGATTTCTAAACTTAAGCACTCTCAACTGATGTGGAATTGTTATGTTATGGCTATGGTACGCGGCTCTGATACATCTTCTTGTTCCATTTTCGTTCGGTGTTCTTCACTTTTTTTCATTTTCATTTTTAAAACATTTTTTATTTTTCTTTTTATATTCTTAATTTCTAAATTAAAGGCTAGACAAAAAATGCTTAAATTCTAGCTTAATTATCTTATATAATAACTTACTGGTCCTTCGCAGACGCTCTAAGCTAAACATTACTTAACATTTGTATAATTTGCCTTTCGGCGACAGAACTTTGTGGCAGTACTGATAATTAGTTGAAATACAAAGAAAAATTTGAAAAACTTTGTCAATTTTTTTGTTTTTTTTTTCTTAAAATTTAACTTACTTAACTTACCTAATATATATATATATATATATATATATATATATATATATATATATATATATATATATATATATATATATATATATATTTTTTTTTTTTTTTTTTTTTTTTTTTTTTTTTTATGTAAAAGCACTTAACCTAACTTAACTTAAATCTTATACTACCCTAATTCTAGAAAAGCTAAGTCTATGTAAGCTAGCTGATGATACTATGATTCTATATGGTGTTCTTCACTATTTGCTTGTGTATTGTGTGTGCAACTGTTAGAAACGCCACAGTACCACTCCCTGCTACAAGCCCTTCTTGATATTATACGTTTTATTAGAGGTCACATTACCACTTTTAACATATCGTAAAGTACATATAGTAAAGGCTGTAGCGATCCTAAATCACTACTCCTATCTAAATCCCCAATAACATCAAAAATCCTATCCACAATCCCATAACGAAAAACCCAAATTTCATATCAAATCAATGAGCGATAAATTAAACAAAAGTTAATTATCGCACATTGATTCAAATTCCACATAACACATCCAAATCCCATATTAAGTCGCATGTACAACGAATTAACCAAAAGTTAATTCATCATACATTGACTCAATTCCTCAAAATCCTAACATCATGAAATGCTAAATTCAAAACGCATTTCATGATTCCCTTCCCAGAATCTATCCAACAAAAACATTTAAACAATTCCCGGAACAAAATTCCAATCGAAGCACGCCAAGCCTTGCGTACGCTTCTTGGAATTTTGACATTAAAATAGTTGACAAAAGTCAACTCCAAAAACTATAAAAGGGGAGTGCATTTCAATTTCGGCATCAGTAGCATATCAGAGGCCGAACCGCTGGCCAAATGACCGGTCATAATTATGTCACAAATTTAAGAACAAAATAAACATCAATCCATCTTTATATACGGCAAATCTTTTCCGGTCTTTTATTTTACACTACTTCTCGGCACTCCGGGCTCTTCTCCCACCGAGTGGGAAAGCACGGCACGGAGTATAACAAGGCGTATATATGCGTTGTCTGACCTTCGATCCAGACGGTATTGTTGGGGATTAAGTACGATGCCGGTACGGCCGGGTTCACTTAACACCCACCGACTATCGCGACCAAAATGAACACCAAGAAAAGAGAAGAAATGAAAACGTACCGGGGTTGATTTGATGTTAATGTTTTCTTTATTTTGATAACTATCCACATTTATTTACCTAAAAACGTGTAAATTAGATTTACAAAAGTTCACTTCACCTGCGTCTTCTTTAGTACTTGACTTATTCTTGTATCTATTAGATTTCTTGGCATGCCGATGCTATCTCACTTTTTGGTTCAAATTTAAAAACGGCAACAACTTATGTCTTAAACCTTTCACTATTACTAGGACTTAAAACACTTTCCTCCTTACGTATATATGAAAAGTATAAAACTAGAACAATACAACAGTAGAGATTTGACTTTGGTGTTGTGCGTGCGCACACCTCGGGGGATGAAATTCGACTGTAGAAACGTGTGTATACACAACGGGGTATGAAATTTGACTCTTTGGTTCTATCCAAGGATCAACCAATCGAGATTGCACTCTCATCTGCGCTCTCTCATTTCCCCCACCCATCGAGGTGAATAAAGTCTTGTGGGTTACTTCAATAGTCAATGGGTTAGAGAGAGTGTGAGAACCGAAACGAAGAACGCGATGATCCCGGGGATCATCTTGCTTTTTGCGTGTAACGAACGCAAAATCCATGGTGACCGAATGACCCAGTTTGGTTATTGGATTGACCTCAAAGTGCAATGCCCTCTGAAAAGGGGAAATGGAATGGGATGAAAAGTATTTTTGTTGCTATTCACCTGACCACTGAGTTTATTGGTTCCGAGCGAACAGCGTGTCTGGGGCAGGTCAAAGGGACGCCGCGATGGCTTGGCAATATATGAGCGTGAGAACCAAAGTCGAAGAATTTGAAATTACCCCAGCGATTTCGCTATATAGCAACAGCATCGCTTGCCCAGATTTTGCTGTTGCTAACCAAGCATGAAATTGTGATTACCTGTGGAACTCTCATGTAGTTTATCTAATAGTGTTGCCGTATGGCAAGAAAGGGCTGAATTCAATTATGCATTATCTGTATAAATAATGAATTCAGGTTATGAGGTTTTTGGGGTATACCTTTTTCATGTGAAATAGGCCGACGGAGGGGATTGGGGTTGAGGTGGTGAAATTGGGTTGAAATTGTGCGTTGGTTCTCCGTGTAATGTAGAGAACCCCCACAGTATAAAAGACCTTTTCAAAATCAATTAGACAGGCATACATTTATTCCATTTTATGTCGGAGACCAGTTTAGCTGCGGCATGTGTGGCATCATGACCCATCTTAAAGCCAAACTGGTTATTCGGAATAATGTTATTGTCGTCTACCCATTTTAGCAGAGCTTTGTTAATGGTTTTTCAGATACTTTATCGATGCTTGGGAGTAAACTTATCGAACGGATGTTCATTGGGTTACAGTCATTGTCCTTTTTGGGATGCGGTGTATGATTGCCGTTTTCCAAAGCGCCGGGAAGTATGCCTTATTCATTCAAACAGGACCATGAAAATATTTATTGCCATTGGGGGAAGGTTCTTGAGTACGGGTGTGGTACATTTTGTTACCATTATCCCTCCCTATCTTTCGGAATGTACCTTCCAAGGTACGGTTTCACGAAACTGACTCCGTATATCAGTTCACAAACAATTACTACGCAACTACGCCACTAGCGGAGAACAACACAAGAAGTGAAACGCACGGTCCAACTTAAATGCATTCGCTTTATTGTCATTAAAAGAATCCATGTAAAACATGTATATAACTTAACGCAAAACACTAATTGACAATCTGCTGTACAATTCTGGTAATTTACAAATAAAATTATGTTGGCACTTCTTGTCTTTTACAAACTAAGTAGACTTAGAATCCAATAGGCTGACACTCCTTGTCTTTTAATTTATATAGGCACACGAAACATTAAAACGACTAAATATTAATTCTCTGCCAATTTAAGTAAATTTATCGGCTGTACTATTCAGGTGAATTCATCTATTTCGACTTAACGACACGACCGCACGTTAAGGCCACTAAAACTCAACTGTATTTATTTAACGTGGAGGCCCGACTTGCCTCCAGGGAATCCAGATCGCGATTAAGTACTGCCACCGAAACGACAGAATACCAAAAATTCCATCCACCGCTTCAGTGACCATATATGGTATCATTCTTCTTAGCATTTGATCCAACAAGAAAGGGGTGAAACACACATACGTGTGTGTGTCCACAAGCATACGGGCCGTGGGTCGATCAAATCTACAAGGTTGCAGCTGGTGCAAGTATCTCGACCTAGGGGTTGAAATGTTTGCACGATCAGCGACACATAGTCGAATTCTCGATGGTAAATTTCCATTTTGAGAACTCGACTTGCTTGGGCGATCAATCATATGGCTTCATGTATTTGTCGGGCGGATGACCGATCGATGTAGGCATGTATGCAAAAGGGAAAATCTAAAGCATTTCCTGCATGTGTTCGGCTGGCGCGTAAAAGAATATCTCATGGATATTGTTCGGGCAATGTTGGTTACTAGATGGTGCAACCAAATTGCGCTTACGTGTGGAGGATGCCTGTCACATGGTGGAAATCGAACCGAGACATGTACAATGGATTGGTTCGGTTCATGTTGGTTGCGTGGTGATGCAACCAAATTGCCCATAAGGAACATGCCTTTTTGTGCTGGTGGATTTAGCATCAGCAGTTATTATGTTTTTTTTACAGCGTTTCAAAGATTTATGGTACATCCATGAACAGGTAAGTACTTGCTTTCCAGGTTTCTGTATGCCCTAGGTGGGAGTTTCTACTTGTTAATAGGAAGATGATTGGTGGCGTTCAAGGGAACCGCCATACGGGTATCTAACCGAATAAACATATTCGTGTACATAGCTCCCCCTTTAGATAGACCGTCATGTCCGTTAACATATTTCATTTCTCTAACTTTTCGACACATTTGGTGATGACTGGCATCGTGTTCGATTTAACTGCGCCGTGTTCAAAGGTTAGTCAGACGCTATTAAATCTACTACAGTAATTTTCACCGGACTGGCTTCCCATTTCGAAGTTTACGTTACGTATCCCTATATCATTTATATAGAGGACATTTTCCATAACTTCCCCGAAAAAAACCCTAGATCTAAAAGCTCTAGCTCGCCAGCCGTGTTGGAATTAGAAACTTCTTTAGGACGATGCATAGTATGGATTGAGCTTTAAGTATGAAGGGCATATATGCTTAACTGACTACAGCTCCACTGAACCAAGTATAAAAAAGATTTTGCAAGAAAATGAATAGACGAAGCGGTAACCTAGAATGTAATATTTACTCACAGGAAAACATATGAGCACATCTGAAGCAACGGGTTTGGATGCTCATATATTAAAAACTAGAGCAGATCCCAGCTGGAGAGAGATTTAAGCAGACATTTTCTAAGTCACGTTAAACGACTGCCGATAATTGTCGCCACACTAATTTCAATATAATACTAATATTTGCGACATTAAGCGTTTATAAGTGAGTATCAGTCGATATGGAATCGCCGTCCGCAAATAATTGTATTCCTCAGTTCGTTCACTGTGACTGATTGGTTTTTAATTGAACGCCACTAAAAATATCACGTTGTGAGGTCTCCACATCTTCGACGATATTTGTCATACATACGCAATAATTTTCATGACGAAAAAATTTTCTTTATTATATTGTTATTAATATTATTATTTATTGTTAACAATTAATTTAAAATTACATACCAATAAAGTTAACAAACAATGAGCCTATCAACTGAGATAATTGGTTCTGTATTTTCAGCTCAAAACTTAATTTTGACCTTATTTACAAACTTATTTATTTTTCTATATTTTTGGAGGGGTGGGATCATCAATTTTTTTATACATCTTTGTGCTGTATGACCTAACAACAGTGGTACAAGTTTTTATTTTAGATTAAGTCAAATTTGTTGCGTAGAAGATTTACGTTTTTCTGGGCGTGATGGTACACTTAAAACGATAGTCCAATTTGTTTGGTCTATACTTTTAAGTGTGTTTCAGATGTAAGTCAGTTCTCGTAAAAATGTTAAATTTATGAACCGCAGCTCTTCTAGCTTGAGATACTTGTGTTACATAATTAACAATGGTAATTTCCACCCGCCTTTCTAACTAACTAATTACGCAAATTTGCGTCCTTATACCTCAATATACACATATCATACCCAGAAAACAACATTTTCCCACGCCTCAATAGCACATTTCATTTTACGTTGCTTATAATTCAAAATATTTTTCCCTAACCTAATCCTATCCCAAAAAGGATTTATCTTGGTCAAAACTTTCCATCATATGTCATATATGACAACATTTTCCACTCTTTTCATCCCATACCTCGCACAAAAGGAATTACAAAAAATTCTCTTAACCAGGACACATTTATAGGTACTTTGACCCTTCCCAGCAAATTTACCGTTACCCTACCATTATATACAAATGCACATGACGATTTATTGGAAGCGGATTGAGGCCGGCGAAACACGTAACCAAATTCCAGTGAATCAATAGATGGTAGGGTGGGGGCAAATTTGTGTCCTCGAATAAAAAGGACGAAAATTATCGATTGACGCTCGTTGATTTTTGAAAATTGAGACGGGTGTGTATTAAAAATTCGTCCGTTCGTTGAAAATTGAAAATAGACTTGGTGTTTTTGAAAATTTACGTGGAAATTGGAAATTTTCGGTTATTGTTTGTTATGTTTTGAATAGTCTCTCGTAGATTTATAACCGTGTGTTTATTACATTAATAAAAACAATTAAAACTGTGAAAATGTCGTATTTTCTTTTCTTTTCTTATTTTTTTAATAAACAATAATCAATTCTCGTTGATAATGCGAGTAGTTATATACTTGTCCCAAAGATTAAGCCATACATCTCTAAATACAAACTAGAGTAAAAGTGAAACCGAACATTTTGAGCCCTTCTTGTGATAAATAATGGCAAAAAAGCAACACTAACGGATAGCAGCTCAAAGTGAACACATAGTAAAGGTCAACCCAATCAACAAAGCCAAGTCTTAAGAAACCATCAACCCAATCGACCATCAACATCAGGTACATCTTATTAAAGTGGGTACATTCAAATTAACATTTTGTATTATATTATATATTATTTGTGTGCAACGTATTTTGCAACAACTGCATAATGGCTGTTTTCATTACTGCTGTTGCAAAGTAACCTGTTGACATAAGAAATCTGCCTGATTTCTTTCTAATAAAAACAAAAACTGTATATAGAAAACAAAATAATAAAAAATAATTTCATTAATATATACAACAAAAACAAAACCAACAAGAATTTAAATAAACCCTGTTGGAAATGTTTTGTAAATACTGTAATGACCACCTAGTTAAATCTATTATAAAAGACACAGAAAATTACGGTTTACCAGATAAACAGGCAACCCAACTTAATCGGTAGCAACTGAGGTCAACCCACTCTCGAAGATTTTGACCTCAAACTGGAAGGGTTCACCCATTACTCTAGTTCAAGACGAGAGAAAATGCATCCCACAGACCAAAAAGTGGTAGGTAATGCCTACAAAGTCCGTATCAGACGTGTGGTCTGTATTTTACACATTGTGACGGCTATTATCAAACTAGCTACTATAATAATAAACTACTCAACTCATAAAAGAATTATGTAAAATATATTGAAGTGTTGTTAATTGAAAATAATTTGTGACTTTTTATCGTCTGCGTGTGCGTGTATGTAAGAACGATTTTCGATCCTTATACCTAACCACTTTTTTAAACGATTGTGTTTGATTCTTTATCCATGATTTCTGCCCCGAAAGCGTTGTTTGCCAATTAAGTATCCTCTTAATTTAGAATAATACTATAGTCTGAGGCATACAATTTCCATGCAGTGACTCATGTTAAAATGTTGCCGCTGGCAGTCAGGCTTTTGAAACAATTGAAAATAAAGAACATCAATCTTAAAAAAATGAGATACTGAAGAATAATTATTGCAAATTTCAAGTTATTAATAAAAGTAATAACAACAAACATTTCTTGGCTATCTATATAATAAATCTGAATACAGATGAACCTATTTAATCGGTCAAACATTTTATTTGTGAACTAGAGATAAATGCAGGATTTGTGATATAAGCAGCAAAAATTTATAAATGTCTTCAGTAAATAACCGACTGCTAATATACAAGCAATATTATGGCAGACGAAACGAAGTGCTTGAGTACAACAGACGTATTCGATATAAATTTCTTTAAAAAAGTGCTCAAAAACACGGTTTATGATAAGAACTCTTCTATCAAAGACGAACATTCACATGTTACGAAGACCCAAGTTAATTACACCAGTATCACATATCATGCACAAATTGGTTATGAATTGACTGATGGATTACTTAAAATACTGCCAATTTTTATAAAACGGCTCCTGCCTGTTACGGAATTTACAATTTTTATACAATATTTGAATGTATTTATTAAAGAAAAAACAATGTACTCAGAAGTGTTACCTCAGTTGCACGACCTTCTGAGTAACGTGAAGCTTTCACCAGTGATGTATTACATTACCGATCAACCTGGCTCAACTTTTGCACTCGAGGACTTATCGGCGCAAGGTTACGCACTGGGTAATCGAGAAAATGGATTAAATCTAGAACAATGTCGGTTGGTAATGAAAAAACTCGGACAATTCCATGGAGCATCGATGGTCTTAAAACAGAAGGTAACCTAAATTGTTGTGTTTACCTTGTTAAATACTATTACATGATTTGTATTAATCCTCTAGGACAATGAATGGGTTAACTTCTTCCAAAATGGCTGGGTAACTGAAAAATGTCTTCAAATGCCCTTTTATAAAAATATGATCAATAGCCAGTTCAGCAGTCTCTTAGATACCGTAAACGAGTGGAAGGGATTTCAAACAATCACAGAAAAACTAAAGAAATATCAATCGAACATATTTCACAACATACTGAAGACGCAAAAGCGTGTAACCGGTCAATTGGAGGTGCTTAATCATGGCGATTTATGGTTGCACAACATGCTCCTTAAAAACTCCTCTGATGACAGTTCTCGTTCAGAAGATGTTATATTTATCGACTACCAGTTTCCTTTCTTTGGCAGTCCGGGACTTGATTTAAATTATTTTCTGTACTCGTCAATTCAATTCGAAATATTACGAGACAAAAGGGACGAATTGATTCATGTTTATCATCAGTTCCTTTGCGAAACCTTAAAACTGCATCATTATCAGCCCATTCCTACATACGACGATATTTTAAGAGAAATCTCAGAAAGAGAAAGTTATGGATTTTTCACTGTTTACATTGTCTTGCCCTTGGTCGCAATAAACGAAATGATGGATAGTGACGTGTCTCTACAGTCATATCGAGATGAACAATTCATTAAGGAGAAAACCAAAATGATGTTTTCAACGCGACGAGTGCAAGACACCATAGAATACGCCTTGAAACGATTTGAGAAATTGGGAATCTTCGATGGAAATTAAACGTTTAGAAAAGTGTTTTTTTTTTTAAATTTCCTCAATCTAAATATTGTATAAAATGATTGTTGGATATCTAATACGCAAATAAATTGGTTTGTTATCTGTTTGTTTTTAAAATTGCACGTTAAATATTTTCATTTAATTGCTGTTTTCTTTCTCATATTATCAGACGTTCTACTCACGGTTTAATCAATACCTTAATAACATTAATAGTATCTCCTACTTCTTCTACCGTCGAACACATAAAATAATTGGTTGTGAAGTCCGGGTAGCTCTCCTATAACCCGATAAATAGGTTTTTAGAAAATGCCGTCGTGTTATGTGATAATCTTAGCCAATATAAAAGAAGGAGGGGGTCTATATTCATCATCATCATTAGTGTGTAGGAACCCGAATGTACGTAACCTCTCTAACTCACTTACGGCACCATTGTTCTTAGTTCGTAAGTTTTTTACTTTTAATTTCTTTTTTTTACCGCTTGTGCTAAGTGAAATAAACGAGGGTTCTGCCCTCACTAAATTAAAAAAAAAAATTAAATAAATTCCGTGTCCTGTCCCCCTGTGCACTTTCCCATCATGCTTTGTCCCCTAAACCAGTTTTGTCGTTGCCCATTCTTGCTAGATGCCCCACCCATCTTAATTTTCACGACTTGATCATTCTCATTGTTATAAGTTTGAGGTATAGGGCTTTTAATTGAAGATTGTGAAGCCTCCTCCTTTGTCTCGTGTCATCAACATATGAAAGGATTCTCGTTAAAACTTTATTCTCAAATGCGCGGTATCTGTTCTCTTTTCGTTTTGCAAGCCCCCATATCTCGGATCCGTATAAAACAATCGGCAAGATTATTGTTTTGTAAATACGGCGTTTCATGTTACGTGACAGTAGTTTCGATTTTAGCTGTTTGTTAACTCACTATAAACTAGGGCTGCCGGATTGCTGATTTCGTTTGATATTCCGTTACTATCCATCAGTACTATTCCTAGATATTTTAACGTTCTCAAATATCTCTCACCCGACGTTCATGTTTGTCCTGAGTTTCACCTGCCCTCACCGTAACCATATATTTTATCGTTTCTTCGTTACTTAGAGTTTCCAAATTGATCACCAAAAAATAGCAATGTCATCTGTAACGGGTCAATTTAAAAGTCCACGGCCTGACACATAGATGGCGGCACTAGAATTAAATCCATATGATTTTTAGTTAGCCCTAACCTTCAAAAGACGCGTGTGACAGATGTCGGATCATTAGTTTGTGAATTATAGTATTTTGAGTGAAGCAACTTCTGTTATTGTGAAAAAAATGGATAAAAAAAATTTCGCGTGTTGATAAAATATTGCTTTTTGAAGGGAAAAAATACAGTTGAAGCAAAAACTTGGCTCGATGACGAGTTTCCAGACGCCGCCCCAGGAAAATCAACCATCAAGGATTGGTATGCTAAGTTTAGACGTGGTGAAATGAGCACCGAAGACGGTGAACGCAATAGACGCCCAAAAGAGGTTGTTACCGACGAAAACATTAGAAAAATCCACAAAATGATTTTGAATGACCGTAAATTAAAATTGAATGAAATAGCAGGCACTCTAAAGATATCAAATGAACGAGTACTCGTACATCATATCATTCACGAATATTTGGGTATGAGAAAGCTCTGTGCAAAGTGGGAGCCGCGAGTTAATGCATCCAACATTAGCTGCAAACAACATATCTACCTGTAATTATAAATGCATTTAAACGTACTTCACATTCTCTGCCATATGAATCTGAAATGAAATGCATTGAAACGTAGTTCACATTCTCTGTCATATGAATCATAATTTTGTTTTAAATTAGCCTCCGATATAATATAGTTCATTTAATTCTTAGAATACAAGCGCAATCTTAGTTGAATACGTCAACAAATTCGCACAAGTTCTCCCAGCCCTCAGCACACATGCTGTAGGTAATACATTCGACATATACTCCAAAAAAAAGGAAAAGTTCCCACAGTCCTCACGACAAAGATCTGCTGGCATATGACAAGGACAACATGGAAGCGAAGAAAGAAAAAGGTTAAAAAGGAGACTGGAGGCGGATTGATCAGGCAGTCTCGATTAGAAATTCGAGGACGAATATTCTTTGAAAAAAGTAAAAATAAAATAAGATAATTATTTTATATTTTTATTAATTCGATTGTTTTATTAATTCGCGCGAGCTCACTTTTGACCAAAAACAACGACGAGTTGATGATTCGGAGCAGTGTTTGGAGATGATCAAGCGTAATAAACCCGAGTTTTTGCGTCGATATGTGACAATGGATGAAACATGGCTCCATCATTTCACTCCGAAGTCCAATCGACAGTCATCCGAGTGGACTGCACACGATGAACCCGCCCCAAAGCGTGGAAAAACGCAACAATCGGCTGGCAAGGTTATGGCGTCTGTATTTTGGGATGCGCGCGGAATAAGTTTCATTGACTATCTTGAAAAAGGAAGGACCATCAACAGCGACTATTACACAGCGTTATTGGACCGTTTGAAGGACGAAATCGCCAAAAAACGACCGCATTTGAAGAAAAAGAAAGTGCTGCTTCACCAAGACAATGCACCGTGTCACAAGTCAGTGAAAACGATGGCAAAAATCCATGAATTGGGCTTCGAATCGCTTCCGTATCCACCGTATTCTCCAGATGTGGCCCCCAGCGACTTTTTCCTGTTCTCAGATCTCAAAAGAATGCTCGCTGGGAGGAAATTTTCGTCGAATGAAGAGTTGATCGCCGAAACTGAGGCCTATTTTGAAGCAAAGGACAAATCGTACTACAAAAAAGGTATCGAAAAGTTGGAGGGTCGCTATAATCAGTGTATCGCCCTCGAAGGGAATTATGTTGAATAAAAAAAACGAATTTAGCCAAAAAAATGTGTTTTACTATGGAAGGTTGGGGACTTTTCAATTGACCTGTTATAAGTCAGCACTTGTGTAACCCCACTCCAAGATACTCCGGCCATGTTATTATCCTGTATCTTTCTGGCAACATACCCGAGTATAAGGTTAAAAAGACTTGGGAATATGCTATCCCCATATTTTAATCTAGCGCGGCTTTCAAATATTTCTGAAAAAATGGTTTTCAATTCTAACTCGTCCATTATTTTTGTTCATGCGGATTTGGATAAGGGTGGCATATTCATTCATCAGCTAACATTCACACGGTGCGGTTCGTCCTGCCTTTCATACGTTTTACATTCTAATTGTCTTCCCACATCACCTGACCTAGCAGGTATACCAAATACCTGAACAATACAGTACAGTTTTGTTTTCGCGCCGTGTTTTGTTTTGTGAAAAGTGACAATGACAGTGAACATACAAAAACCAATTAAATAAATAAATTCTCTTGATAAAAACAGTCAAAACAAAGTGATTATATATAAATATAATGAAATTAAAGAGAACGAAACCACGGGTTTGACAGTCAAAACAAACACAGATTAATGCTAACCAACTGTGAGAGTGTATGTGAGCACGTGCTTAGCAAAAAACAATGGAAAACAAAGAATTAAAAGAAAAACAAAACAGAAATAACAAATAAAAATAAAAAAGGAACTAAAATATATAGTGATGGGCAAAATTAGGTCGGCTCGCAGCAAACCCACATGAATAGTCACGGGAGACGAGCAAAAAGTTCGAGATTGATAAACTAAAAGACCTACGCAAAAGGGCTGAAAATCAAGACGAACTAACAAATAGATTTAGCATTCTAGAGAATGGTAGCAGCAGTGAGGAAGAGGAAGCTAATAGTGTGAACACTAAATGGACATCGATCAGAGACGCAATCAAACTAACAGCCCAAAAGGTATTGGGATTTAAGAAAACAATTAAGTCCAAACCTTGGTTTGACGATGAATGTGGGGCGAAGGTCGAACAACGTAAACGCCTCAGAGTGATCAACTTAGAAAGATATGATGAAGTCAAGGCAGAAAGATACGCGACGATTCGGAAAGAGACGATGAGACTCTTCAAATGCAAAAAACGCGAATGGGAGAGGACTCGGATCGAAAAAATCCTAGAAAATTCCAGAGCAAAGAATATCAGAGGTATGTATGCCGGCATAAATTCACTTAGAAATGGCTACCGAGGGAGAGCCAAATTAATTCGAAACGCAAACGGCTGTCTGGTCACAGAAACAAACAATGTCGTGACGAGATGATAGCAGTACTTTGAAAACCTGCTCAATGTGCGCACCCATCAACCACAAATAAACGTACCAGACGTTCATAGAGCCGAGCCTCAGATCCCAGAGCTCTCTTTCAACGAAATTATAGACGCAATAAATCGATTCAAAAACAACAAAGCTCCCGGAGTCGACTGCATACCGGCAGAGCTTGTGAAGCATGGAGGAGAGGCAACCGCTCGAAAGATCCACCAGCTCATCAAAACAATATGGGATAAGGAAGTCACTCCGGAAGAATGGAAAACCTCAATAGTCGTCCCCATTTACAAAACAGGCGACAGATCTGACTGCGAAAACTACAGAGGCATATCATTGCTCCCAACCGCATACAAAATACTAACAAATGTCATACTGGCGAGAATCACACCGTACGCAGAAGAGATATTGGAAGACTACCAATGCGGATTCCGGAGGAACCGGTCAACAAGCGACCAAATGTTCACAATAAGGCAACTACTGGAAAAGAAGTGGGAATACGGAGAGACGGTTCACCAACTGTTCGTTGACTTCAAAAAAGCCTACGACTCATTCGCAAGGCATAGACTTGTATTGTAGTTGAGCTGGGAATCCCAAAAAAAGATGCCGCCCTCATTCAAATTTGCGTGAACGAAAACAAAGGGCGGGTTAGAATAGAAAACCACCTCTCAGAATCATTTGAAATCCGGGACGAACTAAAACAGGGAGATGTTCTATCACCGTGTCTTTTCAACGTTGTGCTCCAGTATGTCATTAGAAAGGTACAAGACGACAACATGACCGGATCATTCCTGAGCGGGGTTACACAAGTGCTCACATATGTGGATCACGTCGCCGTTCTGGGCAATAGTCTAGAAACTATAAGTAAAAACTATGAAAACATAATGCAAGGGGCAGAAGAGGTAGGTCTAGAAATAAATGAAGACAAAACGAAATACATGATTACGGCGAGAGCAGGCGCAACCCAGGGAACATATAAACGTCATAGGCAATATATTCGAAAAAGTTAAAGAATTAAACTATCTGGGAGCGATAATGATGGCCAGGCGCGAAATGTCGAAGGAAATTAACAAAAGACTACACTCCGGCAAACACTAGTTGGTACGCAGTCAGTAAACTGCTGAAATCCAAACTGCTATCACGTAATATAAAGCTCCGTATCTATAGAACCATAATCATGCCGATTGTTCTTTATGGATGCGAAACACGGGCTCTCAAAAAACGGGAAGAGAACAAATTCCGCGCATTCGAGAATAAAGTTTTAAGAGGTATCTTTGGGGGTAAATATGACGACGAGGCAGGACAATGGAGGAAACTCCACAACCACGAACTGGAAGAGCTGTACCGCAAACCTACAATAGTGAGAGTAATCAAGTCGCGAAGATTAAGATGGGCCGGACATGTAGCGCGAATGGGCAACGATAGGACCGTGCGTAGAATTCTTGACGGTAGACCAACGGGAAATAGAGCGGTAGAATGGCCATTACGGAGATGGGAGGACAATGTTAGGTTTGACCTTGAGGAGATCGGATCGGCTGGTCAAGCGTGGAAGGACAGTGCACAAGACAGGGAACGATGGCGGAGTGGAGTCGGTGAGATCATGAACTTCCGGGTTCCTACAGGTCAATAAACAATAATAATTATTATTTTGGATACACAAAATTGAAACTTTTAAATTTAAACAACACTGATTGTTCTTAGGAGCGACTCGTTTCATTTTCGATATATTCATTCATTTCGAAATCTTCTAACTTAGTATTTTACATATAAAACAACTACTGACCCGCAACCACAAACACAATACCAACACTCCACTCTCAATGACCGCCTTGGTCAACACATGAACATCAACTCCCTGCTTTTCCGATTCTTCGATCGCAGGAAAACCTTTTTCCACGTTAACCAAAAGGCAACGTGGGACTTTCCTTTTGCGCTGATCTCACTTAAGATCCTTTGTATTAGGATCTCTTTTGTGAGCCAGCGTATCCTTTGTCTGATCCTTAGGTAAATTACCTTGGACCGGCAACCGTCTGGAACCCTTTAAACATTACCTGGGATTTCCAGAAGTGTCCAGACTTGGTAATTATATTTTACCGGACAACGGTGCCAAAGATATTTTTGTATATTGGTGGTATTGTTGTCCACCGAATGTATTTATGGTCGCCGTCCCTTGTTCCGTTTGGGAAATGTTTCCTTGAATGGGATTAAAGGAAACGGTGCCGCCATAGAGTACGTTTGTATTCGATGATTGTATTTTTTAGCGATCCCGCTAGGGAATTTTTGTGTTTTGGATTAATTAAGGAATTTAAGGGGATTCACATTATGTGATCCCAATTTGAATGGGGCATGGCCAGGTGTACAAGGTTTAGATGTGGGGCTTTGTACGTAACAGCACTTCGGGGTGCTGACTCAGCGCTGTAAGTTCGCGTCTCATGAGAGAAGTATTTGGATAGAAAAAGTTATTGTTATTATTATCAATCAATCAATACCCGCGGAAAAACAAGAATAATAAAAAATACTCATCGAATAACTCATCCAGTTCCTATTTAACAGAGTCAAATAACCATAACGGCTAACAAGTGTTCGCAGCATGTCACACTTGTTCTTTAATTTTTTCAATACTTTTTCTCCATTTACACCCATCTGAATTTGCAAATAGTTATTAAATTACATACCAAGTATATAGGCAAAGAAGTGCACACATTTTTTAATAATATTTTCAAAACTTGGATGATCCTTAAACTGCTCCGCTTCTGCCAATTTGTTTCCTTCCCCAGAAGAATGTGAATATAACATTCAAACCTTATACTAGATCACGTTTGTACGTTCGATTGTTTTTTTTTTTTTTGCCTATTCGATCCTCTGCAGCCATGCTTTTGGCCCCAACTAACTTTTGCCAATAAATCACTCGCTATTTACCATGCATCGGTCACGTTTTACCATTGGCTCTTCGACTATTAGAAAAAAAATTTAAATAGATAAATAAGAAATCTTAAGAAATGTCTGCGCTAAGAGATAATTATTTGAATTTCAAGTTATAAATACATAATAAGAAAACATTTTTTGGCTATCTAATAATAAATCATGCACTCATACAGATGAATTTTAATCAATCGGTCAGACATTTATTTGGTGAACTTAAGATAAGGGCAACATTTGTGATATAAGCACCAAGAGTTTATATATTTCTGCCAGTCAAGTTGGCAAATCAGTCAGTAAACCACGGCAAACATAGAAGCATTATTATGTCGGACGAGACGAAATGCGTGGGTGCACCAGACGTATTCGACACAAACCTATTTAAAAAAATACTCGAAAACACGGTTAACGATAGCAGTGCATCTATCAAGGACATAAATTCACATGTGATGAAAAACCACCGTAATTACTGCAGTACGATATATCAAGCACAAATTACTTATGAATTGGCTGACGGATCACTAAAAATACTGCCAATTTTTATAAAAAAGCTCCTGCCTGATACAGAATATTTTGTTTTTTTTAAATATCTGAATGTGTTTGTTAAAGAAAAAGTAATGTACTCAGAAGTGTTACCTCAGTTGCACGGAGTTCTAAGTAACGTGAAGTTTTCACCACTCAAGTATTACATTACAGATCAACCTAGCTTAACGTATGCACTCGAGGACTTATCGGCACAGGGTTACGTACTGGGTAATCGAGAAAATGGATTAAATCTAGGACAATGTCTGTTGGTAATGAAAAAACTGGGACAATTCCATGGAGCTTCAATGATCTTGAAACAGAAGGTAGCTTAAATTATTGTGTTTACTTTCTTTTAAATTACATAATGCTAATTGTATTTATCCTGTAGGAGAATAAATGGTCCAACCTCTTCCAAGATGGCTTGGTAAATGACAGATCTCTTCAAACTCCGTTTTTTCAAGGTATGATCAATAAACACTTCGATGGTCTCTTAGACACCATAAAGGACTGGAATGGGTTTGAAAAAATCAGAAACCAACTTAAGCAATATCGGTCGAACTTATTTCACAATATAATGAAGATGCAAAAGCATGTACCCGGCCAATTGGAGGTGCTTAATCATGGGGACTTGTGGGTGAACAACATACTCTTCAAAAACTCCAACGACAACAGTTCTCGAACGGAGGATGTGCTATTTGTTGACTATCAAATTAGTTTCTTTGGCAGTCCTGGATTCGATTTAAATTATTTTATGTACACCTCAGTTCAGTTCGATGTATTACGTGACCGAAGGGAAGAACTGATTCATGTTTATCATCAGTCCCTCTGTGAGACCTTAAAACTGCATCACTATCAGTCCAATCCGACATACAACGATATTTTAAGAGAAATCGCAGAAAGAGAAAATTATGGTCTTTTCACTGTCTATGCCATCCTGCCCTTCACATCAATGAACGAAACAACTGCTACAGACGTTTCGCTTGAGACGTATCACGATGAACAGTTTATCAAGGAAAAAACCAAAGCGATGTTTTGTTCGCCACGAGTAAAAGACACCATAGAGTATGCCCTAACCCGTTTCAAGGAATTGGGAATCCTTGATGAATACTGAGTGCTTATACAACCGTTTTCTTTTTAATTACTCTATTCTACGAGGGTTGCCTTTTATATTTCGGGATTAGAGAACATAAAAAAATATTCATCATCGAAAATCACTTTATTGTTTTTCAAAATATTCCCCATGAAGATCTATACACTTTTGCATGCGTTTGAACCAATTGTCGAAGCACTATTGCCACTCTGATTGAGGTATCTCCAACACATGCATTCTGAATGCAGCAACCGCTTCTTCAGGTGTCGAAAAACGTTGACCTCTCAGTTTGTTTTTTACGTACGGGAATAAAAAGAAGTCATTCGGTGCCAAGTCAGGACTATACGGCGGATGTTTTGGGTGCTCAAAAATGCAGTTGTCGCAGCCGATGTGTGAGAGCTCGCATTGTCGTGGTGAAGAGTGATCCGTCTTCGGCGGTTGGTTTTCCTGATTTCTTGGAAGACAACTGGCAAACAAATGGTTGTGTACCACTCAGAATTGACTGTTCTGCGTTGTTCTAGTGGTACGGTTGCGACATGTCCAGTTTTTTCCGAAAAAACAGGCGACCATTTGCTTGGAAGTGCTTCGTGCGCGAACAACTTTTGTTGGATTTGGCTCATCTTGAAACACCCAGACAGTCGACTGCTGTTTACTTTCGGGCGCATACGCGTAAATCCACGATTCATCACCTGTCACGATGTCATAGACGTGTTTCGAAGCACCGCGACCGTATTTTTTGAGCATTTCTTTCGACCAATTGACATGAGCCTTGTTTTGAGCGATTGACAAATTGTGTGGGATCCAACACGAACAAATTTTTTTGACAGTCAAATGTTTATGCAATATTGAATGTATGCTGGTCCCACTAACGCCTAAGGTTGTCTCAATCTCACGATACGGCACATGACGATCTTCCAATATCAGTTCGCGCACAGCATCAATGGTTTTCGGAACAACAACTGATTTTGGACGACCTTCACGAAATTCATCTTGGAGTGAACTACGACCACGATTGAATTCACCAAACCATCGATAAACACTAGTCCTTGAGGGAGCTTCATCGCCAAAAATTGAATTAAGTTCATTCATGCACTGTTGCTGAGTTAATCCACGCCGAAAGTTGTAAAAAATAATCGCACGAAAATGTTGACGATTTAATTCCATTTTTGGGCCGAGATGAATCGGCCTTACTGTAAACAACACAAATAGCGCTCGTATGTCAAAACGTTCTGAGTGCGTATAACCTCAAAAATGTCCAACTTTACGACAAAGCTGTCAATTGCCGGATTGCAACACTAGGGGCAACATAAGAGGCAACCCTCGTAATTACTGTAATACTTGATGAAATACATCTGCATACTCAAATATGTATAATTAGCAAATAAAATGTTTTATTTTCTGGTTTTTTCGAAAAGTTACACATCAAAAAATTGAGTTAATTTGTTGTTTTTTTTAGTTTTTTTTTAGTTTCCTAATTCTTTTTACATGTATAATATTAGGGGTAAATGTTAAACCCTTTTCTACCATCACAGTCCTTAAATTAACTTACTGGCTCTATGCGAGCGCTCTAAATTACACATTACAACTTGATTTTTATATATGCCTTTCGGCGTACATCTTTTTTCTTTTTTTTGTTTCTTATATATATATATATATATATATATATATATATATATATATATATATATATATATACATTAAATAAATCATATATTAGAGGGACTCCTCGTTTACATCTATATGTATAGATTATTATTCCATTTTTTTTTTTTTTTTTTTTTTTTTAATTATAACAAACAAAAACTTCAAAACGAAACGAATAAAACATAAAATAAGAAATAAAAAATAAAATAAAAATAAAAGTAATGTGGAAAGCCGGACAGGGGGAGGGGGGACAAGAGGAAGGAGAGCGTTGCTCTTGAGAGGCATACTATATCTGAGGAAGTGAAGTCCTCTCCTCGTTGAGAAGCCACCACCATTTGGGAGATGTTCGATCTTTGGGTGATTTATCTCTTTCACTGATCGCCGTGCTAAAACGCATGCGGTCTGGGGCATTGGGGAAATCACTATCATAGAGAATTCGTTTGTCCCTGGCACCATGAAAAGCGTGGTAAATAATCGGGACTCCATGCACGTCTTGGATAAGGCCTTTTTGATCCAAGAAAGGGAACGCTTCTGGGCGAATAAACCCATTCTGGAGGGTATTCTCCAGATACATATCATTGGGATAGAATGCTCCCGAGATAAGATTATTGTCACTGCACTTTGCCTTTGCTGTGTAACCACGAATAATTTTAATTATGAAATTGTCTATCCTATTTAACCCTGATTTGTTATACAGGATTTTGTTGGGATAGAATTTTTTGTATTGCGACTCTGGTGTTCTATAAAGTCCGAGGCAGGAACGCAAACACTGCCGTTCGAACACACGAAACTTCTCCATATAAAGTGGAGATATATTATACCATACTGGGCAGCCATAATTCAAAACTGGTCGGATGAATGCCGAGTACGAAATTATTTTGGCTCTGGGGTCAAGAAGACTACTCCGGAATAGACTTCTTGTCATAGAATATGCGCTTTTAGCTGCGGAGAGGTAGGCTGCTACGTGCTTGTCAAAATATAAATACTGGTCTAGCCAGATACCAAGGCATCTAAGTACAGTTTTCACTTGCAGTGGAAGGTTATTGTTACCTATAAAATGAAGTGTTTCCAGTTGTATTTTATATCCCTCGAGGCCCTGGATAGGGGCATTCTGAAAAGGCTGGTCTCGGTTCTCTGGAAATTAATCTTTAATTTCCGGTCTTCGCAAAATTGTTTTATTTTGTTGAAGTCATCTTGAAGGTGCCTATTGATGACGTCTATTTTCGTCCTGTTCTGTACACCACTATGTCATCGGCGTACGCAATGGCGTTTTCGAGAGAACTCACTAGATCACTAGTGTAAATATTGAATAGAATGGGAGAATTCACAGCTCCCTGCTGTAAGCCATTTTTAATTTGGAAGGTCTTGTTGGAGAGTATGTCCCCGCATTTCATCACAAAATGTTTGTCCATTATCATATCATAAATGATGTATAACAGATATTGCGGCATACCCAGGTTTGTTAACTTATAGACAAGTCCTTCTAACCATACGGTGTCGAAAGCCTTTTCAAAGTCAACCAAGCAGGCGCCTGTACATTGTCGCTTTGCCTTGTTCCACTGTATATAGGAAACAAGTTTCGTCGCTGCATGAACTGTATCATGTTGCGCTCGAAAGCCGAACTGGTTGTTGGGGATGATATCGTTTTCATCACACCAACCTATCAGTTGTTTGTTTATAATTTTTTTCGAATACCTTGCTGATATTGGGAAGCAGGCTGATCGAGCGGAGATTAGCTGGATTGCTCTTATCCTTACCCTTTTTGGGGATAGGGTGGACTACTGCAGTCTTGCAGTGGGTTCGATAGTGTGCATTGTTTAGAGTATTGTTAAACAAAGTAGTATATATGTTTGGCGGATCACCAAAATCCACAACCTCCACGCAGTCGCCGTAAGCAAAGACTTACACCGAGAGTAGCTTTCGACTAATTAAGTCAAGCACACTCTCGGTCACCTTCACACACAAAGGAGAGTCACAGCTGAATTGGCGTGGCGTCGACGCGGTACTACGTTAGTCTCGCTCACACGTAGAACGAGAACCGACGCCAGATCTTTCCCGCCAATTCCACTTGACAAATACCACTGTGTGAACAATTGGCGCGAACACACGGGCACTTCGACATCAGCCGCCGCCACGACAGGACGTGAGTCAACCAACGAACGCAGCATTGAAAAATGAAGGCTCTCGCCGGAACGCGGATCGACGAAGGGGTGCTGTTGGTAAAATGGAGATCGCTCTTACCGCAAAACGCCCAAAACACCTTGAGGATATTCAAGCCCCAAACCACGGAGGATCTGATCTCCGCGGCGGACGAGGTCGTCGACAATCCCCTGGAGGATATCATGGCGGTCGGCGACAAGAGACGGTCCCATGACACACTCGCCCAGCGGATCGACGCCCTGGAGGCGGCCATCGTACAGTTAACCATCAGCAGTCAGTCACCCAACCTGGATAACCCTAACAGGCGACAGCAGCAAAGTCAGCCGAGACCAAGGCCAGCGCACAAGACACGCAACAGATACGAGACCGAAACCCAGAAGCAATGGTGCTGGTATCATCGGGAATTCGGCGCCAACGCGCGCACCTGTAGACCACCTTGCGCATTCGCGAGGCCGGCAAACTAAGTCGCCCACCTCGAATGCAGGTAACGGAGGTGGGCCCTCACAATGAGCCTCGCCTGCTCCTACACGACCGGCTCTCCCAGAGCAGACTCCTCGTCGACACGGGCTCGCTCGTCTCGCTGCTACCCCGACGGGCTAAAAACCTCCGGAGACAGGACCAAATTCTGTACGCGGCTAACTCGACGCCCATATCCACGTACGGACACCAACGACGCACATTGGACCTGGGTTTGCAACGGCGCCTCGAATGCGACTTCATCATCGCCGACGTCCCCCACGCCATCCTGGGGGCGGACTTCCTGGCGAAATTACGGACTCATGGTCGACATAAAAAACAAACGCCTAACCGATCCACTTACCGACATGGCGTCACGCGGAACCATCGCTCCAGCAGCACTGCACTGGGTCTCCACTATCGCCGGCCCGCTCGACAATCACAAAACAGCACAACGATACACGAAATTACTGGAAGAATTCCGTGACGTTTTCACCCCTAATGCCGGCACCGTCCAGATCCCCGGACTAAAGGTAAACCACGCCATCTGCACCATGGGCCCACCGGTCTTCGAACGCCCACGCAGGTTGAGCGGCGACAAGCTCGAGGCCGCCAAGGCGACCTTCGCGGATCTCCTCGAGAAGGGCATCGTTCGGCCCTCCTCCAGCCAATGGGCAAGCCCACTCCACATGGTCGGCAAACCAGACGGCTCCTGGCGAGTAACAGGCGACTACCGCCGCCTCAACGCGTGCACCACCCCGGACCGCTACCCGCTCCCAGTCATCGAGGACTTGCTCCAGGAGAGCCACGGAACAACCTTCTCGGCGGTGGACCTGCGCAAAGCATTCTATCAGGTGCCAATCGCCGAGGAAGATATCGAAAAAACGGCTGTCACAACGCCCTTCGGGCTCTCCGAATTCGTGGGCACATCGCTAGGTCTGAGGAACGCACCGCAGTCAATGCAGCGGGCCGTCAACCACGTTCTTCGCAAACTGCCGTTCGTCAGAGGATACATCGACGACATCCTCGTCGTATCAAACGGACACGACCAACACCTCGAACACCTGCGTGAACTGCTAACCACCCTGTGAGGAGCCGGTCTGCGCATCAACGGCGAAAAATGCGCCATCGGCCAGCCCCAGGTAACCTACTTGGGCTACCAAATTTCGGAGAAAGGCTTTCAACCACCCTCGGCAAAGGTGGACGCCATCAGGACCTTCCCCAAACCAACCACCTCAACAGAGCTGCGTCGTTTCCTCGGCATTACGAACTACTACCGGCGGTGCGTCCCGCATGCCGCCAACCTACAAGCACCACTCCACGATCTACTCAAGGGCCTTGCCAAAAGGGCAACCTTAACGTGGACGCCCGAAGCAGGCCGGGCCTTCCATCTGTGCAAGCAGGCCATCGCCGACGCAGCTGGGTAGGAAGCTAGCGCTGAGAACGGACGCCTGCGACACCGCAATAGGGGCCGCACTAGAGCAACAACAACCTGACGACACACGGCGACCTCTAGGCTTCTTCTCGTATACCCAAAAGCGTTACAGCACCTATGACAGAGAGCTTTTGGCAATATACGCAGCGGTAAAACACTTCGAGAGAATCCTCGAAGGCCGAGAATTCACGATATTCACCGGCCACAAGTCCCTAGTCTACGCCCCGGCCCAGCGATCACACAAGGCATCACCGCGCCAAGCCAGACACTTCGAGTATGTGCTGCGTTTCAACGCCAAACTGGAGCATGCTCGAAGCGCAGACAACGTAGTAGCCGACGCTCTCTCCAGGACCCACCCCGACGATCCGCCAACAGTCACCGACACCGACGCAACAAACAGCAACGCACCGACTGACGACCCCGCCATCGCTACTGGCGCGCCACCTACCACCGAGGCGGACACCGCGCCAGACGCGCTGGAAATCTCAATGCCCACAACGCTGAGTGCGGACATAATCGCCGAAGCGCAAGCCGTCGACCCAAACCTTTCGCACTTGATAGACTCCGCCCTACAACTGCAGCTGCTCTCAATCGACGGCCACAACATCTATAGCGGCACAAAGGAAAACATCATCCGACCGTACCTCCCAGAGCCCCTGCGACGTCGGGCCTTCAGCATCATTCACAGCTTGTCCCACCCAAGTGGCAGGGCAACTGCCAAAGCACTGGCGCGGAAATTCGTCTGGCCCGGCGTCCGCAAGGACGCCATCGCTTGGGCACGTCACTGCGAGGACTGCAAACGCTCCAAGGTAGGACGTCACAACAGGGAGGCCCTGGGAAAATTCAAAGAGCCGGACAATCGCTTCGAGCACGTCCACATAGACCTCGTCAAGATGCCACTAATGCAAGGGATGCAGTACTGCCTGACCATCGTCGATAGATTCTCGCGATGGCCCGTGGCGGTGCCCCTGCCCAACATCAAAACACCCACAATCGCCAAGGCATTCATGGACCACTGGGTCAGTAACTATGGAACTCCACTTCACATCACGTCAGATAGAGGGCCACAATTCGAGGCAGAGCTATTCACAGAGCTCGCCAAATGCATCGGCGCGCAGATGATCCACACAACGCCGTACCACCCGCAATCCAACGGAATGGTGGAGAGATTCCACCGAACTCGCAAAGCCGCCCTAAGATGCTGTCCACATTCCTGGCTGGATAGTCTGCCCACGGTTTTACTGGGCCTTAGGACGGCATACAAAGAGGATCTCGAAGCCTCCCCAGCCGAAATGCTCTACGGCACAACCATTCGAATCCCCGGAGAATTCGTCGCATCGGAACCGGCACAGGCAAACAAAACCGACTTCGTCGCGAGCCTACGCCGGCTTTTCAAAGCCACCCGCCCTGTCCCAGCAACCCGGCACACCACAGCGCACCCGTTCATCCACAAGGATCTGCAGACTTGCACCCATGTCTTCAGACGACTCGACAGCATCCGCAAACCTCTCGAAGCGCCCTACACAGGCCCACACCGCGTCATCCGACGCACGGAATCCAGAACAATCATCATCGACGTCAATGGCCAGGAGAAAACCGTCTCAACCGACCAAGTCAAACCAGCCTACCTGGAAAGGGCAGAGTCGGCCCACACCAACCAACCGATCCAGCCCCAGCTGCCCACACCACAAGCCGGGAACCCTGCTCAGGAGGCCGCCCAGCCACTGGGCACCCACATAACCACTACACACATCCGCCCCGGCCCGGAGGCAGCGCGCAGCCTAACCCCACAGACACACTGCAGCAGAGAATTCTCACTCCCAGCGCAACCTACGCTGGTCACTAGGGGGGGAGTGGTTTTGGCGGGTCAGCAAAATCCACAACCTCCACGCAGTCGCCGTAAGCAAAGACTTACACCGAGAGTAGCTTTCGACTAATTAAGTCAAGCACACTCTCGGTCACCTTCACACACAAAGGAGAGTCACAGCTGAATTGGCGTGGCGTCGACGCGGTACTACGTTGGTCTCGCTCAAACGTAGAACGAGAACCGACGCCAGATCTTTCCCGCCAATTTCACTTGACAAATACCGCATGTGTGAACAATTGGCGCGAACACACGGGCACTTCGACATCAGCCGCCGCCACGACAGGACGTGAGTCAACCAACGAACGCAGCATTGCCGCAACTTAGACAGTTGGACATCGAACGCAGATTGGGGAAGACATCCCCAAATATGTTCACTGCTTCGCGAGGCAATTGCCTTACAACCACATTTGGAATGCTACGAGTATCTATTCCAGATGATTTCTTATTTTTTATTGAGCTAAGTATGTTTCTAAGTTCATCCTTGCGCACAAACATATTTTCATTTCTGACGGGAGAATCCGCCCTATTATTTTCGCCGAATGTGATGAAACTACGGTTTTCGGATCGCCAGTTGTGAAGTTGATTGCGCAGCGAGCAATGTCTTTGACGGGTATTGCTTTCAATTTCAGTGTTAGCATGAACTGATTCATTAACACTGTGCACTGATTCGAAACAGGCTCCAATTGAATTCGCTTTCTTTTGCGGATCTTCGACTACTATTACTTCATCATTGGAGTTGATGTGCTCTAAGGTGAGTCCTGCGTTCAGCATTATCTGACAATTCTCGGAAGTCCGTGGAATTCGGAGACAGGGAATGTCATTATGATCTTTTCTTCAACATATTTTCTTGATTTGTGAAAACATGTTCGGTCCGTTTGCTTGGACAGCTCGAATTCTGTTGCTCCACTCCTCATTTATTACTGCTCGGTAATTATCCCGGATCAGTTTTTGAAGATTTTTAATCAAGGACTTGATTGTTTTGATTTCATTGCTATTTGGGTCACTGAACTGCCTATAGCACAATTTCATCTTTGAGAGCAGGGTGCTCTTTTGCCTATACAAAGCATCGATAGTTGCATTTCTGTATCGGTGGGAATAGCCATCCATATGAGCTACTTTGGGGATGGAACGATTCATTGTGTTAGTAACAATATCGTTCATAGTTAGGAAGTAATGATCGATTTCATCATTACGGAGGTTTTTATTAGTCGGTGGGTCTATGCCAATGTTGTGTATATCTCTTTTTACTATGCGATCGAAACGCGACCAATGTGCTTTTCAAAAATCGAAGGACTGTACCTGGTCGTACTGCTCAAGTAAATGATACTCGTTTGGCACGTGTATTATGGCTCCAAGTCCGTAATGATCGCTATCGTATTCAATTGTGCGAAGACAATTTCAAGTAGTTACCTCGGTATCTGGTAACTGAATTCGATCATCTGTCATAAGTAAATCCAGGAAGGCGTTACCTCTTGCATAAGACGGCGTACTTGTAGCGTACAATTCTAGTTTATGCTCGATCGCATTTGTTTGCCACCAATCAAACAAGGCATTACCTCTGGTGTTCGAGGTCAGATTGTCCCAGGCATCGTGCTTGGGGTTAAAATCACCTGCCATTAAAAAGTAACCGTTTTCCGAATCTAACTTGAGACTTCGGAAAAGCGTATCGATTTCACAGATAAATTGGGTACCTTGAACAGATTCAGGAGCGTAAGCAGCGACTATATATAGATGCCTTTGACTTTTTAGCGGAATGTCTATAATGCATGCCTCTAGCACCTGGAATTTGTGTACTACCAGAAGACCTTTCTTAACGAAGATAGCGACCCCACCCCCTCGAGTAGAGTGTGGTCAATCTCGTCTAATTGTGTTATAATTTTTGTAGCCCATTTTGTGCCTTTGGTTTAGCTTAGTTTCGCTAGCCAAGAGCACATCTGGGCATTCGGCTTGGAGCAGATTGCCTAAATTATCCCTTCTTTCGATGTGTATTAGTGAATTTACATTCACAGCTATAATTTTTAGGTTTAGTTCAGACGGAGGGTTGAAGATTTTGATGTGGAGAGTTATTTGAGAACAGGGTTGAATAGAGAGTATATAGCGTTTGCGACGATAGTGAAGAGCGAGTGATTCGAACCGACGCTATCACGGTTAGAATCACTAAAAGATAGAACCAAAGCTCTTGCCCATTAGGCCAGTGCCGCTTATGTGAATTTGATTTCTAAACTCAAATACATTGGACTAATGTGGTAATGGTATATTATTGCTATGGTATACGGCTTTAATAGATGTGCTTTTGGTGGTGTTGTTCTTTACTAGTCGTGTGTGTATCTGCTAGAAACGCCACATCCACTCCCTTCCCAGTAACTTTCGTTACGATCAACTTTGAGACGACTGAGCGAAGAGCGAGCGAGAGAGAGAATGTCAGAGCAAGCCAGTGGGCCGTTGCTCTGTGTAGAAGTCGTGTGATTGCAAGTAAAGTAAAGTTCTGTGTGTGGATGGGAGTGTGTGTTATGTCGTACAGATCACGTCGGGGTCATCAGTTTGTCGGTAGGTTTTCCGGTTATTGTGTGTTTTAAACTTTGCTGGATGTTGTTCTTCCTTCGGTTGAAGGTCCTGGTTGCAGCGTTCCGCCAAAACACTGCTAGCACACAAAGAATCTACCGGGCGAACAGTACAAATAAAACATGAAGATCGTTTCTGGATTTCCTTTTTTTTATTTAATCACACTGGTGTTTTAACGTTACACATAGGAGTTTCTTATACATGGTCTGTCCCTTTACTTAATTAATTCGGCGCACAAGGTGGTTAATAATTAATTACACTAATTGTTTATAAACGACGGATTCGAATTACACAAGGTCTCAACAATATTTTATAAGAACGCAGCTAGCCACACGAACGAAACACACGTTAACTCCCTTAGGATACATTAAATGATATTAGGATACGGTACTAAAAACGCGTTACATTTAGTTTTTCACTACCTCCTCGACGTGAGAATTGTCGTCCCGTTGCCGATTGAAATCTGACTGTCTTCTGTACTACCCACAAGTATCTTGATACGAATCGTATCTGTATCTTCCCCAGAGACAATTTCCCATTCTGCCCACTAACAGAATCGTCAATATCTCTGTTAGCAGCATGCTAATTCATCCTCAGGGAAATTTCCAATATTTCTGAATGGAGAAGTCATTCCTTGCATACATCATTAAACATCATTATCACCATCCGTGGTGGTGATCGAAATTCAGGTCGACGGTTGTCGATTGTGTGCCGCATTATTTACCTAGAACATCTGGCGCGCAGGCCGAAGGATATCCTGCAATTTGGATGGACCTACGGTCCATGAGTTTTGTTTAACTTCTTTCGTTAAAACTAACAATCCATTAGACCTTTCTAATGGGTGTGAAATTCGAAAGGGACCGTGGGATTGGAATAGTTCCTTTGTAGGTTTTAACCTCATAAATTTTCCGAATTATCTCGTTGAGATAATTACGGTTGCCAGGAATTTGGCTGCGGATAAGCGGTATGCATTATTGAACTAGGTTGCCGCTGCCTTTGTTTGCTTGACGGATTTGGGTGGTCTTTATGGCAGCTACCCGTACGTGCATCCGCTGGTCGGCTAATTTGCTGTGCTAGCAATTCTTCGCATTGATACTCGAAATTGCCGATTATGCAGAGCTGGAATGCGATGCATTTCAATCTTTAGGAATTGATCTTGGGAGCCGGATGAATGTATGGTTTTTACCTTTGTTTCAGGTATGCTACAATCGACTTGTTGAGCTTGGTATTGAAAGCTTTGGGACGTTCAGTTCCTTGCTTTTTAGTGTCGGGCTCAACGTTGGTTAATGTTTCAGGGCCTTAGCGGACTTAGTGGCACGCGTCTGTGGGCGCGTGTAACGTTTTCAGGGTAGGTATGTTCCTTGAAGGGTAGGAACCTTACCTGAGTAGAATTGTGCGTTCATAGAACGCTACAGGTATCTATTCGTGCCCTTTGCTCACTCAGTGTTTTTAGAAATTGGGCGAATTGTCCTTGCATGGTTAATAACATTGTCATTATTTCTGAATGTGCCTCTGGCGCAGGCATTCTGCCATTACTATATGCATGTTCCATGGATGCTGGTTGCTTAGAAGCACCGGCTATTTGCGCATATGACACACAAGGAGCCACTAAATTGTTGTAAGAACCAGTTTTCATTTTTTTCTCTTCTTAAACTTGTTTCTTTTTGGATTCCAATTTTAATTTCATTTGTTGAAATTTACGACATCCTCTAAAATTTGCAGTGTGACCTGTATTTTTACAGAGAACACAGGACAGTGTTTTCCTATCTGGAAGCTGTTCCTTGTCCATGGGGCATTCACCAATGATATGGTCGGAGAGGCACTTTACGCACCTAAATTGCACGTGGCAGTTTGATGCCGCGTGCCCGAAGCGTTGACAACGCATACACTGCAATACGCGATCGATTTTTCTTATTTTTCCCAACTTATTGTTTGGTGGTTGAGGTGTTTGATGTATCGGAGAGCATCAACTTTACTGTTGGGACTCAGTGATACAATAAAGAAAGGCAATTTGCAATTGCGATTTCTGGAGTTGGCAGTAGAGAAGGGTTTCACACCTGTAAATTTTAAATTGTCGGTTTCGACATTTTTTAATTCCTCTAATACCTCCTCAGGGGAAAAACATGCGTCAACTCCTTTTAGGAGCATGGAGATTATTTTCTCCGATTTCGGGGTGTACGTGTAATACTCGCTTTTTGTCCTACCCAAAGCAGTCATTACTTTGCCATAACCTTCAATATCATCGCACATTAATTTTATTTTAGAATTATTAATTTTTTTCGTTTTGAAATTTTTGCAAGTTAACTCACCTAATTTTATAACGTCCTTTGTTTCCATGGACGTAAGTATTATAGGCGGTGCCTTTTCCTTTTTGTTGGTTACAATGTGCTGGTTCTTTTGCTGCTTCTGCATCTCCTTTGTTTGCTCCCTTTTGTTTGCTTCCTGATGTTGTTCCTGATTTTTCCGTTGTGCTGTTGTATTTTCTTGGCTTTGTTGTTGCTGCACCAGGTCTTTTAATTTGAGGATTGCTTCTCTTTGTTTATTGAGTTCCTCTTTTTTTGTGTCAATATCCGCAAGGAGTTTTTCTAATTCCGCCGGATCTGTTGCAGTACCTGTGATATTGTTTTCTTCATCAGCAGGTAATTCGATTTCACTTGGGTCAAGGTTGCCTGCTC
This sequence comes from Microdon myrmicae, assembly GCA_963931805.1. Taxonomy (NCBI): domain Eukaryota; kingdom Metazoa; phylum Arthropoda; class Insecta; order Diptera; family Syrphidae; genus Microdon; species Microdon myrmicae. The sequence continues at coordinate 123,885,835 of OZ007502.1, read as the reverse complement.
CTGTGTATTCGTTTTTCTTTCCTTTTGCATTTTTTTCGCCGTCCGTATTTGGCTTGTGCCGCTTTGTTATAATACTCAGCTGTCGCTCGAGTCGGCTCCGTGTCATCGTTTTCAGGTCTGTCTGGTCCCTTGTCATGAAAGGCGACGAGCTCTTTAGCACTTTGTTTGTTTCCACAATTTTTTTTTTTTTTTTAAACAACCGATCTCAGTGCACACTCTGTAATCCACACTTGCACACTTACACTCGCGCGACGAATTTATTTATTTATTTTTCTTTTCTTTTGCTTTCTCCTGTTGACAGATATACGTCTTTTCTCTTTGACGTGCCGGTGACGAATGAGTTCATTTGTTGTTTTTGCTTCCATATTGACAAACGTCTTACTGCCAACTTAATGCAGTAACTCAATAACGTGGATATCGTCACGTATAACACGCATGCTACTCTACCTATGCATCATCAGCTGGGAACTCTGTGCTAGTGTAGTCCCCAATAAGGAAAAACTAGTTTTCACTTTTTTATTATGAGTTCACTTTTATTTATTGAGATTTTTCAATTTGTAAGCGGAAGACGGACTCATCCCGGCACGTAACAAAGTACAGTACAGTATGTAATTAAAAGTTTAATAGTAACTGTTGCCAAAGTTATGCCGGAGAAAATAGTTAACAATCATGACTTGCTGCGTAACAAAAAGACTTTGCTTCGCACTCCAACTAATATTTAAAAATTATTCTATTAGATTAGGAAATATAGATGACTGAAAATATATTTTCGAGGCGAAAAGCTAATATCCTCCAAGGCCAAAACATAATCACCTGTCAATGTTAAAATATTGCCAAACACCGCCTGTGAGAACTGTTCTGGAGCATGAACAATAACTCGAGTCAAATGACAAGTCAATTAGAACGTCGGACATCACATTGGTACCATAAAATCGAATCATTTCGTGTTCCACAAACTTTGCATTGGCAGAACCACGGGCAAGTACTATTAGATTTCGTTTCATACAGTAAATTGCATATTGATACCTTGAAGACAGTCCTCACGGAGATCCGATCCGGGGACGATTTTCCGGAGTCAGTATAACGTAATATCATGCCGTACATCCAAACATTTCCACAAACTCCGGAAATGTTCAAAGATTTCTGGCGATCTTATGGCGTAACCTACAGCATGACGTATTAGGTTTGCACCACATGAAATGTGCGATTTTCCCTCAGTCGGAAATAAGACGTTCTCGAGTGAACATTTGTGCCAGAACGTTAAATTTTCTTTTTCTTTATAAAGTAAAGTGGTATGTGTGGTTAACGTGTGAGAATTTTAGGGTTCGCTACAACCACAGTTATTTTATTTCGGCAGTTCAAATTCAAACCCTCTTCCTTTATGAATTTAAAATGGAACATAATGCGTCATTGGCAATGAAAATATTAATGACGTATTTGAGGATATAGCGATGAACGAATGCACTATACGACGTTTGGAAAGTTCCGTTCGGGAGATTTCAGCCTCGAAAATGAACCACGTGGGAAGCCGAAAACGTTAGTTGGCGACGATGTTTTAAGAGCAACGGTGGATGCGGACCCAACGAAATCGGTGCGGGAGATTGCACAAAGCATGGGAGTATCCCCAATGGTTCTGAGCGGTAGGTAGGGTCCCAAAGTCCCGCCAGTGAAATACCACCCAATTAAGCTATAGGCTTCGTGAAATGGTTGGAGTATCCCTAAGGACAATAAGTCGACACCTGTTTCTCATAGGAAAGGTAAAGAAACTCGATAAGTGGGAACGGCATGAACTGAACGAGTCCCAAAAACGATGGCGCCTGGAAATCTGCGCATCGCTTAGATTAAGAAACCGCCGGATAGTCACCTGAAGCGAAAGGTAGAGTCTGTATGATATGTTAAGTATATTTTTAACAATTATAATATTTTGGTTGTTAAAAAGGATAAACTGACTAGATTCGTGGTGTTGGTGAGGTATCGAATGCTTTGTATATCTGGACGACATTGTCATCTATGGGAAAAACCTAGAGAACCATAATGACAAACTCCAGAGGGTATTCGAACAATTGAGATATCACAATCTCAAATTGCAACCCGAAAATGTAGATTTTTACAAAAAGAAGTAGTCTACCTCGGACATGTTTGTTCTGAAAAGGGGGCAATGCCAAATCCCGACACGACAATTAGTGTCAGGGATTTCCCCATTCCCAAGACGGAAAAGAACGTCCAATCATTTCTAGGACTGGCGAACTATTATCGAAAGTTTGTTCCAAATTTCTCGAGGATAGTGCGCCTCTTAACAAACTTGTTAAGGAAGGACGTTAGATTGACCTGGTCAGACAAATGCCAACAAGCATTTGACAAAAGAAAAGGATTATTGGTTTCGCGGCCAATATTAATCTATCCAGATTTCACCAAACCTTTTAATCTGACTACGGATGCGAGCAGCGAAGTACTTGGTGTCCTGCTATTGCAAGGGGCAATAGGCAAAGATCAGCCTATAGCTTATGCAAGTCGAACCTTGAATAAAGCGGAAAGAAATTACTCCACCATTGAGAGGGAGTTACTAGCCATTGTGTGGGCGACTAGAAATTTCCGCTGTTATTTACAAGGGCGAAGGTTCAACGTATATACGGATCATAAGCCCCTGAAAGGAGTTTTTATCGTGAAAGACCCCACGTCACATTTAACCCAATTCCATCACAAATTAACGGAGTTTGATTACCAAATAGAATACAAACGCGGTAAATATAATACCAATGCGGATGCTTTGAGCCGCATCCCGCTAGGTTGTGATGAGATTCCCAAACTACAGGGATACAATGTAGTAACACGCGACCAAGCAAAAAAGCTAAGGGAAAGCGAACGAGCCAAGGGAAGTGAAACAAAAGACGAGTCTGATCTACCAGAGAATCCCATTCCTTCCTGCACGGGAAAAGGAACGGAGATAACAAAACCTGAGGATATCCAGTTACTGCTACGGGATTACCATGATCCTCCTTTGGGCGGACACCAAGGAGTGATAAAAACCTCTAACAAGATTCGTAGGAACTTTTGGTGGATGAACATGATGCGCGACATTCAAATCTACATTAAGAAATGTAAGGAGTGTCAAACCATGAAATCTTCCTCAAACCTGCGGATGCTCGTGGTAATCACCGACATTGCAAAGAGGCCTTTCGACAAGGTATATTTAGATATAGTCGGGCCGCTGGATCGAACTCCAGCAGGCAATACATATATACTAACCTTTCAAGACAATCTGTCTAAGTATATAGATTGCTACGCCTTACCCAATGCAGAGGCAGAAACGGTGGCCACGAACTTCCTTGACCAAATTGTTGCTCGGTATGGTGCTCCGAAGCAACTGGTTACCGATCAAGGAAGCAACTTCCTAAGCAGCTTGTTTAAAACGTGTGCAGCTGCTCCGTATCAAGAAGCTTCAAACCTCAGTGTACCATCCACAGTCGAATGGCACTTTGGAAAGAGCCCATCGACCACTCGTAGAATACCTACGCAGTATTGTGGATGGAAATTCCCAATCATGGGATCAATACTTGAGGACGGCAACATCCGTGTACAACACCAACGTACACGAAGGTACCCAACTTACGCCGATGGGTTACCCCAGTGGTACCATCTAACATCAAACAACCTCCGGAACCGGTGTACAACCACGAGAGCTACCATAAGCTATTAAAGTACAAACTCCAGCGTACGTACGAAATAGCGAGGCGTAACCTATTGATTTCCAAGATGAAATCCAAAAGGTACCATGACCGTACAGTGCGCCCGTTCATGTTTCACGTGGGCGATAAGGTTCTGATGCGGAATGCGCAGAAACAAGGGAAGTTAGCTTCCATATGGAGGGGTCCCTACAATGTAGTGGCAATACAGGGCCTGGTAAACGTGGTCCTGAAAATAGGCAGGCAAAGTGTGGTGGTGCACAACAGCAGGTTAAAGCCCTATGTCGAATATAGGGTAAAACCTGGGGTTAGCAGTGCTGTATTAGGTTCCGGAATTGGTACCAATAGGAAATCAGCACGAATTAGATGGCAAAACAACGGATAGATTATTTTAAACCAAACTAAAGTGGTAGTCACCAGAACTCGTCGTGACCTAAGAAGCGCATATGTTGGTAATATAAAATTATTTGAATAATATATTAAACAAAAAACATTACACATATATTGTAAATTATAAACTATAAAAAAAAAATTTAAATATAGTATAAAATATAAAATATTTAGAAATTTAATACATTTGTAAATAAAATATTTAAGTAATATTAAAACCAATAAAAAACTATATACGGAAATAGTTACAAAATAGATATTAACTCAAAAATAAAATGAAATGAATAAATTGTAAATAATATATATAAATATTATTAGTAGATGTAAAAATATTGTTAAATAAAATCAAATGAATAAATTGTAAATAATATATATATATATATATATAAATATTATTAGTAGATGTAAAAATATGATTATATAAAGTCAAATGAATAAATTGTAAAATAATATAAATAAATATTATTAGTACAAAAAAAAGAATAATGTAAAGCCAACAGCCGCGCACACACCGGTATACTACCGAAAGTGAGTTTCATTCCTCTTCCAAGAATGAAAGTCCATTTTTGTAAGGGGGAGGAATGTTATATAATTCATCATCATCATCATCGGCACTACAACCGGGAGTCGGTCTTGGCCTTATTTAGCAAGCCCTGAGGCTTGTTAAATTTTCCATAATGATTTGTTTTTTTTTTCCGGGCAAGGTCATTAGTCTTGCGCCAGAGGCTCCCCGACGAGGAATCGAACCCCAGTCTACCGCGTGACAGGCGGGTATACTAACCACTATACTATCGAGGAGCCTATAATTAAGTTCATTTAATTATCAGAGCCCCCCCCCCACCCCCCCCCCACCCCCTTCCATGAATAATTAACATCTCGTGTCTTGTTAAATACTAATGATTTAACAATTATTTATTGAAGCTTTACTAAACTCACCCCTAAACACGTGAAGTCCGCTGCTAAGCCCGTGGCTTTGATACTGATGTGGAGCTCAGCACATGCATTCACTCACAGTAGCACTAAAATCACAGGTTCCAGCGATTCTATCCATTTACAGTTCAACACGATTAATTAAACACGATTTATTAAACTAAAATAAATTCCTTTTATTTTACTTAATTTTGTTTTTGTTTATCTTCTTTGAAACGCTACATACACTTTCTTTTAAATAATTGATACACTTTCTTGTAAATAATTGACATTACTCGTTTTTAAGACACCGCCAACGCACCGCACGACCGCACACGTCAACCACTAAATTAAGAAGAAGGAAGCAATCTCGTGTCTCCCGCCACATATCCTTTTTCGTTCCGCTTCCTCGATAGTTGTTTCGACGAAGCAGCCGAATTGGCTAATAGGGGGCGGCTATGGCTAATAAAAGGAAGATGGCTATTGCAATCTGAATGGAGTTTTAAATGGGGGTTTACTTTTATTTAAATTATATTCTATTGAAAAGGGGATATTCTATTGTAAAGGGAAAGGGGCATTAGTGATTTGGAGGGAAGGGAAGGATATGTGCGTGAAGACACGAGATGTTAATAACTCAAAGGGGGAGTGATAATTAAATGAACCTAATTATATAACAGTCTTCACATGCATATCCTTCCCTTCCCTCCAAATCATCACTTTCCCATTACAATAGAATATTCCCAAATACAATAGTTAAATAATTTAAATAAAGTAAAAACCCTATTTAAAAACCACAATCACATTACACATAGCCATATTCTCTCTTTTAGCCATAGTCTCCCTATCAACCATACCCCAGCCCCCTATTAGCCAATGCCGCTGCCTAGAAATAACAATCGTGGAAGCGGAACAAATAAGGATATGAAATCCAAGGACACGAGATTTCCTTCTTGTTAAACGTGCGTTGAATGAGTGTGGTCGGTCTCTCCGGACAACGAAATATTTAAATGAGATTAGTTTGTTCAGTTAAGTCGTGTGCGTGTGCGGTTCGTGAGAAAATTCGAAATAGAAAAAGAAAGATTAAAAAACAAAATAAATCAAGTATGATTCAATAGAACAAAGTGTAAATTCATTTTTAATAAATATAAATTCGGTTCTTAAATTATCTCATTGAACCAAAAGAAATAATAAAACAAAGTTTTTAATAGATAGATAATAGAACAAAGTGTAAATTCATTTTTAATAAATGTAAATTCGGTTCTTAAATTATCTCATTGAACCAAAAGAAATAATAGAACAAAGTTTTTAATAGATAGATAATAGAACAAAGTGTAAATTCAGTTTTAATAAATGTAAATTCGGTTCTTAAATTATCTCATTGAACCAAAAGAAATAATAGAACAAAGTTTTTAATAGATAGATAATAGAACAAAGTGTAAATTCAGTTTTAATAAATGTGAATTCGGTTCTTAAATTATCTCATTGAACCAAAAGAAAAAAGAGAACAAAGTTTTTAATAGATAAATAATAGAACACAAAATCTAAACGCATTTGTTTTTCTTTGATCAAAAACGAATTAAAAGAGATAGCTGAAAAAATAAACACACCAACCCTAATATCTCCACCAACCAGCAACAAGTTTAAAAGACTAACGTCGACCACGAAGCAGAGAAGACACCAACACCACGAATCCAGTGAGTTTATCCTTTTTAATAACCAAAATATTATAATTGTTAAAAATATACTTAAAAGATAACCGTAAAAGACCTGGGCAGTGGTTGGATGCAGGTGAAAAACTAAAACACACCCCCAAGCCCGATCTTCACCGAAAAAAGGTTGTGGTGACAATCAGGCGGACATCGAAAGGACCAATTCATTTTTCATTTCTTCAATCAAGAGAAACGATAAACGTTATCAAATATTGTGAGGAAATCAACATGCACGGCCCGATCCTTTTGCATGACAATACTAGACTCCATATTTCACAAGTAACGGTGCAAAAACTGTTGCAGTTGGGATTTGAAATTCTTCCGCATCTATCGTACTCTCCTGACATTACCTTCTTTTCCGCAATCTGGAATCATTTTGCCAGCAGAAGGTCTTCCGGAACCGAGCAGAGGTCATAAAAGCCTTTGAAGATTTCATTGCCTAAAACGTCAGCACTTCTACGAAAAGGAATATGTGAAAGGAATATGTGACCTTCTATCACGTTGGAAGAATATTAAAGATGCCAATGAATCAAATTTTGATTGATTACAAATGTACGGAATAATAATATTGGCGGACATAGCGCAAGGCTAATAACCTTGCCCGTAAAAATAAATTATTATGAAAAATGTAACAAGCGTCGAGACTTACTAAATAAGGCCAAGACCGGATCCCGGTTGTGGTGCCGATGATGATGATGATGATGACGATAAAATCGGACATTTAATGTGGTACAACCCAATAATAGCATTTCATTGAGATGCTAGCGTGGCAACCCATTATTCCATTTGTTTGAACTTTTTCGATCAGTCTTCTGCTCTAAAAAATGGTAAAAGGATTCTGAAGAGTTACCTATGTGAGGATAGAATTTCATTGAGCTGCTGGGCGTTGTGATCCAACCTGACACCTGACACTTAGCCCATTCGTCATCATCATCATCGGCACTACAACCGGGAACCGGTCTTGGCCTTATTTAGCAAGTCCTGAGGCTTGTTTAATTTTCCATAATGATTTGTTTTTTTCGGGCAAGGTCATTAGTCTCGCGCCAGAGGCTCCCCGAGGGGATATATAAATACGATTTTGTTTTTTTTTTTTTTTCTAATGGATGGCTCCATTATTCTGTTCCTTTTATAAAGAATGAAAAAATGCCATTGAATGAATTTTAAGCAATTATACATATATTGTCCGTTTTTGTTGATGACATTTTGTCATCTTTCCTTCACTAGTGCTCCGGCTTACTCCACTCACTCCCACTACCCTTCCTTTCCCTGGTGAATAATTTCCTAAATATAAAGTGCTTCTCTGACTCAACATAGAAATTAATAAACAATAAAATGTTTGTTCAAGTGTACATATAAATAATAGATTCATTGAAAAAAATGAATGCAAAAAAAATTAAACAAACAGTAATAAAAACAAATAAGCACCGGGACACAAACAATTTCGTAAACATAAATATATAAGAAATACAAACAACAACAAAATACATACAGAACAATATAGGAAACATTAAATTTGTGAAACTAAACATTAAATTGTTTAGCATTGTAGTGTATAAAGAAGGAAACAATAAATACCTAAACCCAAGGTGCCCAAACACCTGGTAAAAACAAGCATCCACTGCCTTATAACGAACACAATACTTTCTGATAAACGCCACAAGAGCGTCATTCAGTATGAAAAAGCAAACATGCGAAAAATACATAAAGTCAAATTCTGTAAACAAGCGGTAAAAACAGAAACGTCTAGCCTTAAATTTTTGGATTGACATAACAACGCAAAGTAGGAAAAAGCAAATATAGGACGAAAATAGAATACAATATTATATCCGGTATTCGATATTCGTTATTTCGATATTTCGATAATTCGATATATCGATATTTCGATATTTCGATATATCGATATTTCGATATTTCGATATTTCAAGCATAATTTTATGAATTTTTTTTTAGCAATATGATAAAGAATAAATTAATGTAGTAATCCGCAAATGTGTTATTTAAAAAAAATAATATTAAAAAAAAAAAAAACTCGATGGCGTTACCGCGTAATATGTGTAAAGAAAGGGTGTGTAAAATATCAAGACGATCGATTCAGTATTTTTTGAGTTACATGTCTCACGGACTTCAAAAATACTAAGTTGAATAAAAAGCGTTTTAAAGTACTAACGTGTATTTTGTTTATCTACTTACACAGAATCATCAATACGAGGCCCATAAAGCAAAGAGCCAGAGCGTCGTTTTTCTCTTGTCATCAACGAACTCGACTTTCTTTTCTACTTTTTGCTACTTATTGGTCCGCTTTGTGATTTGTGCAGATTATCAACAACACGCGCGCATTCATGAGAGCTTGTGCCTGTACTTATTCCCATATCTTGCATGAAGGTCAATGGAGCAAACTGCCTTCATTAAGAGTACATGCTGGCACATGAGCTTCAATTTCAATAATGTTTGAGGTAGCACTCAGGATTTTTGGAGAGATTTTCCAAATAAGTTGATTTAAACTTTCATTATTATTTCGAATGAAACCTCCAACACATCTCCCTAGAAGTGCATTCTTACTCAAGTCTTCATAGATAGGTTTTGTGGCTTCTAAAACATCAGTAGAAATCGCATTGTAAGTGTGTTTAAATGATTTTACCTCTTTGGAAGCTGATGGTTTCCGCCACTCGCGGCATGAGTCTTTGCCGCCCGGATACGTTTGGTTTTGTGGTTTCTTGCCTGTCAACCTGTAGTGGCAGTAAGTTGCCTAAATCGCAGTCTACATTTTCCTCACACAATTATGATTACGTCGAATGGCCAGACAATAACACACGGTTAATTTGTCTATCATTTTACCAGTGAGGTTACCTTTGCCAGAAAGAGTGGCATTCCGATCTTCTCTGCTAATTTTGTTTTGGCATTTTATTGATAATATCGGGTTTTCCAATAGGAACTTGACAACTTTGAACTTAATTTGTGAACGCACCCTTTCACTAATCATCGAACTGTCACTGCCATTTATTCAGTAAACTCAACATTATTATCATGATTAGGTACATGAACGAACAACGTCTGCAAATTATAAAAATTTACTACCGAAATTTGGAGTCGGTGACCGCAACTTTAAGAGCGTTAACTCCAATTTTCGGTCGTAATTCTCGCCCTAGTAGACAGGCAATAACAATTTTAGTGCAAAAATTTGAGTCTACATATTTGTTGTGTGATGTTGCCGTGCCAGTGAGACAACGGGTTGGTCGAAGTGTCGAAAATATCGCTGCCGTTCAGGCGTCCGTAGCAAACGATCCAAATCAGTCAATTCCAAGGCGTTCTCAAGAATTGGATCTTAGTTTACACCCATACAAGATCAACAATTGAAGCCGATGGGCCATTTGAAGCGACGTACGTTCTCTGATTGGGCTCTGGAAAAGATGCGCCAAGATGATGAATTTCATCGCATCTTCAGTGAAGAAGCTCATTTTTGGCTCAATGGGTTCGTCAATAAGCAAAACATGCGTTATTGGTAGGTTGAAAATCCACATGTGCTTCATGAATCACCACTTCACCCACAAAAAATAACTGTTTGGTGCGGTTTGCATGCCGGCGGCGTCATTGGGCCATATTTTTTATTCGACGATAGCGATCGTCGCGTTACTGTGAATGGCCATCGTTATCGCGCCATGATTACCGATTATTTTTGGGCGGAATTGGAAGATATGGACTTGGGCGACATGTGGTTTCAACAGGGCGGTGCCACAAACCACACAGCACACGATACATTCGTTAATTGGAGAGTAAGTTTGATGAGCGTGTCATCTCAAGAAATGGGCCAGTCTGTTGGCCGCCTCGTTCGTGCGATTTAACGCCTCTAGACTATTTTCTTTGGGGCTACGTCAAGTCATTGGTCTGTGCCAACAAGCCGACGAGGTTGGAAGAATACAGATCCAACATTGAACGAAATAGCGGCCGTTTCGGCCGAAATGTGTGGCCGAGTCATCGAAAATTGGGTCTGTAGGGAGCGAAGTCGTGTGCCGGCGTACGACACGGGGTTCTACTCCGTCCCACCGTCACTAAAAGAAAGTTCCACTGCTGAACCTGATCCGTCAAAAAGAAACAAAAACCGCAACACACCGATCACAAGGAGAAAATTAAAGGCACTGTTTGGGTCTATTGAATCGAATGTTCTTTTATTGATTTTACTTAAGGATTACACGGTTGGATGTCAATTTATTTAATTATTAAAAGAAAAGTTCGCTTGCAGTTTATTTAATTCCGAACAGTTTAGTCTTCACTACCGGTTTAAATGTGAGACGAGCTATCAAGTCAATCCTGAGGGGTAGTTTTATTTGGTATCGGCAAGTATACGATTTCAATAAAAACTCCACCGACGCAAAAGAGGAATTTTTTTCTTTAATCACTTGACGGATGTTCGCCTCCCTGAATACCACATCGGATTTCCTGCGTGAGCGATTGCGCATTTCCACTTGTTTGTCACTATTGGAGGTCCTCCATTTAGCAACACCTAAACAATCCTTACCGAAACACCGGTCGCACAAGTGAAAAATAAAACACACATTTTGTGGCTGGTGATCACCGCTATTGTTTTAATGTATTTTAATTATCGACTTTAGATTTTTACACGATTGTTTTTATTGTTTCAATTTTATGTAATAAAACATTTATATCTTGGGGTAAACATGGTTCAAACATTCACTACGGGTTTTATTTAAGTGTGACGTCATACACCAATTACAAAATTGTCAAGGGACGTAAGCAACACACGTTTTTAACAAATAGGAAGACGCACCGTACCGTACGTACGGTACGGTGGACGGTAGGCGACCCGACCGGATCGGCGGTTAGAAAACGACTCCACCGATATCCTCTCCGATAAGGATATCGTTTTTACCTAACACCAGAGACACGTAAAGTCTCCCTTGGTGGTATAGGAAACCAGATCTTGTGATAAAGGTCATGGTGGTATGAGTGGTGATCGTTCAGATCGATGCTATTCACACGTGCAGTGGAACAACGAAACAGGCAGGCGGCAAAGACAAAAGGAAGAAAATGACCAAATGCACCGTGTAACGTAGAGTCTCTCTTATGGGAACAAGAAAACCAGATCTCGTAATAAAGGTCATGGTGGTATGCGTGGGATCGTTCAGATAGATGCGATTCACACGTGCAGTGGAACGACGAAACAGGCAGGCGGCAAGGACAATAGGGAAAAATGACCAAATGCGCCGTTGGTAATGCGGGTCATTGTTTACACGATGCCTCGTCGCTATTTTCGACGTTGGGAGAAAAAGGTGCTAAAAGCAAATTGGATGTTTATGGCATCTCTGGCTGCAGTAGAAACCGGGTTCATATTTGCATTAGGAAATGCTGGAGAATTTGGTTTCGGCGTCTATTGCGCTAATTATATGCAGCTGCTTGGGTTGTTTATTGATAAAACAAACAAAAAAGGTTGCCAGGCAATGTGTATGAAAAGGTACATGACGCGGCTGGGAAAATAGACGGCGCAATATTTATGGTCCCTGTCATGACGGTTACAATGAATGCAATCCGAATTATTTTGTTTACAGGAATTTGTCTGGTACCGGATTGGTTTAGAATACCAGATAAGCAAAGAAAGAAATCTTACGGAAATTGTATGCGAAGGGATGCATGAAAAGGTAAATTTTCTTTATAGGGATTTTAAGATTATAGAAGGTGATCTATATAATGCGTGTAGCATTTACAGGTACTAATACTATTGCATTAGCAAACTTAAGGGAATTGAGTAGTAGTTATGGGGGTTTTTTTCAGGTAAGTAGACCGTAGGGTTTGGCGGAACCGCTACAGACCCGTTGATAAACGCATGTCCGCAGCCGGCGGAGAGCGGGAGTGACGCGTGACCGCAGGGGTCAGTGGATGGTAAAGGACTCCCCGAAGATAGAATTCTGAAATGAATTCCATCTTAGTTTAGGGTTAAGAAACAAGAGAAGAGAGAGAAAACCTTTTCTCTTAAGGGTTCGGCCGCCACAGAAATGCACTCTTTCAGTGCAGTGGTGTGCGTGCATGGTTCTTTCATGGATGAGAACGAACCCAAAACCAAGAAAGGGCATAATTTGCATTCATAGAATACGATTTCGGCAAAGCAAATAAAACCGAACTCGTCGGATGCTAATGGGTTTGCTTATGCATCGTCCGGTAATAAGGGTCAACGAAATAAATAGCAGCCACTCAATAAATGAAAGAAAATGTTTTAGGATACCGCAAACGATATTAATTGTATATGGTATCGAAGGAAACCTATGTAAGAACCGCATTCTTCTGTTTGCACTGGTGCGAGTTAGAGAATTTTATTTCTGGGAGAAAAAGGTCGCCGGCCAATGTGTACGTTATTATTATTATTTATTATTTATTGGCCTGTAGGAACCCGGAAGTTCATGACCTCACCGACTCGGCTTCGCCATCGTTCCCTGTCCTGGGCACTCTCCTTCCACGCTTGACCATTCGATCCGATCTCCTCAAGGTCAACCCTAACATTCTCCTCCCATCTCCGTCGCGGCCGGCCTACCGGTATCTTTCCCGTAGGTCTACCGTCAAGAATTCTATGCAGGGTCCTATCGTTCCCCATTCGCGCCACGTGTCCGGCCCATCTTAATCTTCGCGACTTGATTGCTCTCACTATTGTAGGTTTGCGATATAGCTCTTCCAATTCGTGGTTATGGAGTCTCCTCCATTGTCCTGCCTCCTCGTCATATTTACCTCCAAAGATGCCCCTCAAAACTTTATTCTCGAATACGCGAATTTATTTTCTTCCCGTTTTGTGAGAGCCCATGTTTCGCAACCATATAGAACAATCGGCATGATTATGGTTCTATAGACACGGATCTTTATGTTACGTGATAGCAGTCTGGATTTCAGCAGTTTACTGACTGTGTGCCAACTAGCGTTGCCGGAATGCAGTCTCTTGTTAATTTCCTTCGACATTTCGTTACTGGCCGTCAGTATCGTTCCCAGATATTTAAATTCTTTAACTTTTTCAAAGATCTTACCTCTGACGTTTATATGTGTTCTCTGAGACCCACCTGCTCTCGCCGTAATCATGTATTTTGTTTTGTCTTCATTTATTTCTAGGCCCACCTCTTCTGCCGCTTGCATCGTTTCTTTTATACCCATTAATTTCTTTATTAATAATTTACCAAAAAAAAATTGAATAAAAATATTACTTTGTGATTTTTTTCTCTTATACCTAATTAAACTTATCAAACTAACTTAATGATTTTTTTTAATGATAATGATTATCATGTTGATGTTTTTGATTCTATTTCTATGTGTGCTGATCGACGAATCGAGGAAGTATATTGTTTAGAGTGATCACAGCGAACACAATGTTTTCATCAATTTAAATTTTTAAAATATTAAATTTATAACTGTAAAGTTTGATGTATTACAAAACATTTAAAAATATGTAGAGGAAGTAGACATTTTTTAAATTGTCAAGTTGTTTCGATGCATATAATATTTTTTAAACACAGATATCATCTCTTTGCAGGATGTTTGTTTTTATTAGTCGAAAGTATATGTTCAGGAAAGTGTGTCCAAAGTTTCACAGGGAGTCTAGTGCGGCACTCCCTTCGCGACTTTTTGCCACATGTCCAATCACTAGAAAGAGACGAATTGTACAGCATATTTTCTGGGATATATCTTCAAAAATTTACAATTGTTTGCTTTGTTGGATTAGGCAACTTGGAATTGTTACGTAATAACCCCCCCCCCCCCCCCCCCCCCCCCGCGCCACCACATTTGTCCAGCTGAGTGATTCTGAAATTATACATATAACCTACAAAATATAAAAGTAAAATAAAACATAATTTAAATTTTAAATTAACACATATAACACATAGTACACTTTTATATTATACACACAATTAAAACATAAAAAAATGGAATTTACATTTTACACACATAAAATTAAAACATAGAAATAAAATATTAAACATAAAAAAGAAAACAATTTACATTTTAACATTACACAATTAAAACATAAATCATATGTTACAACTGGCTACTCGGCGAACAAAAACAAACTGATACCGATGTTGAGATCTCAGTTAAAAGTCGAGATCAATCATCACCCCATCGGTACAGCGGTTATATGGCTTGTTTTTGGGTCTCATTGCGATAACGGCGGATCGGCCGATCGAAGGAAGAAAGAACCGGTGGTGTCATACCGTTCGCTGATGAGTCGACGGAAAACTGTCGAAACATAGAGTCAAATATCAGCGAATTTTTAAACAAAAGAAAACTTCTAGTAATTCGTTACTGTGCGCAGTTAGGTTATTTTCGTATTAACTAAAATGCAGGAGTATCAATAAAACGCGTAAATGAATTAAATCAAAAGGCTGACAGACTTTCGAACTGGAATCACATCATTATCATCATCATCGGCACTACAACCGGGATCCGGTCCTGGCGTTATTTAACAAATCTCGCCACCGGTCCCGATTTCGAGCCGACGCACGTCGTCCAGTTTGGCAGTCCCAGGCTCTGGGCGTCCTGGTCTACACCATCCCTCCATCGCAGACAGGGTCTGCCGCGCTGTCTCCTTCCATACATCCTCCCACAAAGGACTTTCCGGGCAGGCTCCTCTTCGCTCATTCGAGTTAGGTGTTCCGCCCACCGGAGTCTACCGAGCTTGATTTTTCTTACAACATTAGCTTCAGGGCAGATTGCGTACGACTCACTTCTCTGGAATCGTCCCCCCGCACATACGGGGCCAACAATTGTCCTTAAGACCTTTCTCTCGAACGTGGCCAAGAGTTCAGAGTGCCTTTTATTAAGCACCCAGGTCTCGGATCCATACATGAGTACTGGTCAGATCACGGTCTTGTACAGTAGTAGATTGGATGTTCTGGACAAATTTCGTGAATTAAAGAACCTTGATAGACCATAGTAGGCTTTGTTAGATTTAATCAGCCGTTCGCGTATTTCTTTTTCCATATTGTTATCGGCTGATACTATTGATCCAAGGTAGTTAAAGGATTGCAATATTTCAAATTTGTGCTCCACTACCCTGATAGATAGAACTGCAATCACACTTCATAGTATTTTAACAACTAAATTCATAAACGGAAAGAACTCTAGTAAATCGTTGATGTGTGCAGTTAAGTTTTTTTTTGTTCAAAAGCGCACCTTTGTTGTGCTGATACAAAATACGTACTGGTGTGGTAAGGACAATGTACACACCGCTAAAGGGTAATCTTCCAAATACCGCCAACAAGGTAGAGAAATATATTGCCACCTCAACGGAGCAAGACCGTGAGTACGTTTATTGATATCTATTTTCGTGTGGAACCGTTTTTTTACTTGCCACAGAATACAGTACATACGTACATACAGTTATGTTAACCAAGCAGATAAGAGAACAATTTTCATATCCTTTAACAGTTTTTCGCATCAGTGGGAAACATGAATTTATCGACACCTCCCATTCTACGATTGCTTACACGGCACGGCCGCGTTTAAACACTACATATACAGACAATTGAGGTATACATATTTACGCCGAAACCAGTCAAAATGATTGGGCTTTAGAAAAACCCCTTATTCCAGTTAATATTGAAAAAAAACTTGAAGTGGGTATCTTCTTGAAGTTACTTTGACAGCATATTCTCGTTACATTTGGGCAGTCACATCTACGCCACTTTTATTATATTTTATAAACGACACAATTTCAAGTTATGTTTTGTTAATTTTATCAGTTTTCGAAGGGCCTCCCTCTTGTGACGGTCTACCAAAACGAAGGCGTCAAGAACCGGACCAAATACATGTGCTCGCCAATGCCTTCGTTGTTGCTCTGCCAATTGGGTGGGGCAGGCTGGGGATGAGGCTGAAATTCCGGCAAGCCCACTCTACATGACTCGCGTCGGATCTAGGTGGATGACAGACGACTACCGCTAACTCGCCATCTACGTTCGTTACCCGTTTCCACTCATCGGGAATTTGCTGCAAGAGAGTCACAGAATGAGACTGTGGGGGTTCTTTAACTTTCACACAAGAACCACCCACAATTCCAACTCCAACTCCCTTTGTAAACCTGCAAACATTTCCTTCTTCAAAGACATTTTAATACACTTAGTACATTACCTAAAATTCCCTGCAAAGAATTCTTACCATTCAGGCATTCAATGCATCATCTTAATTTCCTGAAAAGAATTCTTTGGCACCATAACCATAATTAGGAAAACATTCGGCACCACTGTTTGCCAAGCAATTCTGTTGCACACATGCACACCACATTTTCCTGGCAATCCCATGACCTCGGCAGCCTTTTGTCCAAGCGACAAAAGCAAATATACGCATCTAGCGTCTAGTGGCCATAAACCAAATTCTTTAGCATACAACCATGCAAATAAGAATCTGGCCCTTGCCGCCAGTAAGATTCGATGCACATCTCCATTGTATACCGAAATTCCTTTCAGCACCTTTTTCCTAACAGCAATGCAGACTACGTACGCAGTTGCATTTATGCCATGAATAATGTCCTTTGTTATCTTCTCTTTTCTCGATTTCGTTTTCCGTGACCTTCGATGCATGGGTACACAACGATCTATTACCACTCTCGCTAAGATCAATCGGAGAGATCTTCTCCCATTGGTGACTGGCAAAAAGGAAAATTTCGTTTCCTCTTCACACATCATCAAACTCATCTCCAACTGAGGGTTGAACCAAAAGTCGGAATTCAACCCTCGAGCAGTCGAAAATCAACCACCATCGAGTGTGCATCGCGTTTCTCCCAAAGTAGAGTCAAAGTCGGATGCTGATGAATCAGTAATACTATTTACCCAACTTAAATTATCTGCAACTTCCGTAATTCCCTTTATACCCCTGACTATATTTTGATAAATCGAGTTTATTGATGACTAAACGGAATGTGACTTGTATTGAATTCTCCGTGTGTTCAAATGCGTTGTTGTATGAACCTAAAAACAATAATCAGTGTTCGTGTGTTCTACCTTAGTTATTTAACGTAAAACAATCTGTCCTAGCTAAACATAAATTACTGGAGAGTGTAACTAAAATTAAATACAATAAAATTTGAACAATAAAACTCAAACTATACCCCCGTGTTTTATTATGTACTGTGTCCACTCGGTTGCAAAGATAAAACCTTGTTTTATTATTTCTGTTTTTCTTTGTGAGCGGTTTGCTGCGTTGGTCAGTGTTTCGTACAAAGAACGTATGTTGGGGATAGGAGTGAATCAGTGTCCGTGCCGACACACATACTTCTTCCCCCCACAACCTTACCGATGGCTGACCTGCGCAAGCTTTTCTACCAGTTGCCAGTCATCGAGTAGGACATTGAAAAGGTAGTTTTCGTCCTCTTCACGTTTGTGGGTACATGGTTGGGGCTGATAACTGCGACGCAATCAATGCAGCAAGTCCTCAACCATGTTCCCGGGAGGATATATTGACGACATGCTTATGGTGTCGGCCGGACACGTCCAACACCTGGAGCAACCTCTGAACACCCTCCGAGGGGTGTTCAGAGGTTGCAGAAAAATGTGACATCGTTCAACCTCAGGTAAACTTCTCGCTGTGCACGCACGTTGTCCCGACGCAATTTGCAGCACCTTTTTGGTCCAGGACACCAAGAAAGACGTATCATATATCACGAAAGGGGCTGTGTTGCACCAGTAACAACCTGACAACACCTGGCAATCTTTGGGATTCCTCTCGTATAACTTCCCTGGGCGAGAGATTTTGGCGATATACGCAGCGGTGAAACACCATATTCAACGACTACAGCCCCTGATTTTCGCTTAGACATAGCGATGGAACGAGGTATCTCTGGACCAAGTCAAGCAAGTTGAGTATGTGCTGCGCTTTGTCACATTTGTCTGCCTTATCACCTTCATGACATATTTTAGGTCATGCTGTAATGTCACAGAAATAAAATATTTCCATTTACTATGGCTACAAAAATCATTGAATCACACAGAAAAATAATAAAATGCACCAGCCAGATTGACTGGTGTTGGTGTAAGTACTTATCATGAGTACTAAAAATATTTTGATTTGGGATAAAAAAAAATTAAATTCTTAAACTATTTATTTAATTATCGCTACAAAAGTCATAATATAGTTACTGAATATGAGGGTTGCCTTTTATATTTCGGGATTAGAGAACAAAAACAAATATTGATCATCGAAAATCACTTTATTGTTTTTCAAAATATTCCCCATGAAGATCTATACAGTTTTGCATGCGTTTGAACCAATTGTCGAAGCACTTTTGCCACTCTGATTGAGGTATCTCCAACACATGCATTCTGAATGCAGCAACCGCTTCTTTAGGCGTCGAAAAACGTTGACCTCTCAGTTTTTTTTTTACGTACGGGAATAAAAAGAAGTCATTCGGTGCCAAGTCAGGACTATACGGCGGATGACCCATCAAATCGATGTTTTGGGTGCTCAAGAATGCAGTTGTCGCAGCCGATGTGTGCGAGCTCGCATTGTCGTGGTGAAGAGTGATCCGTCTTCGGCGGTTGGTTTTCCTGATTTCTTGGCAGACAACTGGCAAACAGATGGTTGTGTACCACTCAGAATTGACTGTTCTGCGTTGTTCTAGTGGTACGGTTGCGACATGTCCAGTTTTTCCGAAAAACCAGGCGACCATTTTCTTGGAAGTGCTTCGTGCGCGAACAACTTTTGTTGGATTTGGCTCATCTTGAAACACCCAGACAGTCGACTGCTGTTTACTTTCGGGCTCATACGCGTAAATCCACCATTCATCACCTGTCACGATGTCATAGACGTATTTCGAAGCACCGCGACCGTATTTTTTGAGCATTTCTTTCGACCAATTGACACGAGCCTTTTTTTGGGCGATTGACAAATTGTGTGGGATCCAACGCGAACAAATTTTTTTGACAGTCAAATGTTTATGCAATATTGAATGTATGCTGGTCCCACTAACGCCTAAGGTTGTCTCAATCTCACGATAGGTCACATGACGATCTTCCAATATCAGTTCGCGCACAGCATCAATGGTTTTCGGAACAACAACTGATTTTGGACGACCTTCACGAAATTCATCTTGGAGTGAACTACGAACACGATTGAATTCACCATACCATCGATAAACACTGGTCCTTGATGGAGCTTCATCGCCAAAAATTGAATTAAGTTCATCCATGCACTGTTGCTGAGTTAATCTACGCCGAAAGTTGTAAAAAATAATCGCACGAAAATGTTGACGATTTAATTCCATTTTTGGGCCGAGATGAATCTTTTAAGTTACTGTAAATAACACAAATAGCGCTCGTATGTCAAAACGTTCTGAGTGCGTATAACCTCAAAAATGTCCAACTTTACGACAGAGCTGTCAATTGCCGGATTGCAACACTAGGGTTGCCAAATCCCGAAACATAAGAGGCAACCCTCGTAATAACTTCTAAAATTTTGTTAAACTGTTAACACATTTTCTTCCTCGTCTCACTTTTTTCTTCTTATTTTTGCCATGTCAACTATTTCTGCTCTTGAATGTTTAGTTGTTGTTATATATACATCATTCTTATGAAGTCAGCGTGACAGCAGAATATCTCTACAATATTATACTTCTACATTTCTTTTTTTAATATATACACCGCCAGTTTTTTGGCATGTTTGGTCGATTTTTTCTGACTGTTCCAACGTTTCAGTCAAAAAACATGGAGAAGGTCTTGACGTATGGGAGACATCATCGTCTACAATGCACATGAAATGAATGACGCTTCTTAGACGCCATTGTATTCCAAAGCGTTAATGAAATGACAACTGTGGCGGTTCCGCCAAACCCCACGGTTCGCTTACCTAAACAAACCCCATAACTTCCACCCAATCTCATAAATTCACTAATGCTTCATGCATTTAATAGATAAAATCTTTAACCTAAAAGTCCCTGTAAAAGAAAACTTACCGTTCATTCATCCCTTCGCATACAATTCACTGTAAGATTTCTTGCTGAACTTATCAGGAATTCCAAACCAATTTGGCAGATTCCCCTAGACGAATACCTAATAACAAAGAAATTGGATTACATACTATGTAACCTTCACCAGGGACCATAAACATTGCGCTGTCTATTTTTCAGCTTCGCCATGTGTATGATAAATCTCTTAACGTACGCATTGCCCGGCGACCTTTTTCTTCCAGCAATAAAATACCCAAGCAGCTGCATTCAATTAGCGCAATCGACGCTGATGCCAATTTCCCTAATTCGCACCATGTGCAAACAAAGGAACGCTGTGCCTCCATAGGCTTCCTGGCGATACCATAAACAATCCATATCGTTTGTGGTATCCTAAACACATTTTTCATTTAATGAGTGGCTACTATTTATCTAGCTGACCCTCATTACCGAACGATGCATAGGTCGCTTTTCCCGTTGTCTTGTAATTGCCCTGAATCCATTCCTCACGACCTCGATGCATAATTAAATACAAAGCCATTAGCATCCCACGAGATTCGATCTGTTTGTATCAACGAACACATATCTCCTGGATGCACATTATGCCCCTTGTTTCAGATTCGTTATCATGGCTTCGATCCATGACAAGAACCGACGTACACATATACATGTGTAGCATGACGATCGCCTCTATGAGATCCGGTTATCACCACCGTAAAAGCGAATGCACCCAAATTTCCATTGGATAACGAATGAATATCGTTGAGTCTAATTACATCTGCCGACCACGCTAGTCGCGCGATCTCCCGCTCTCCGTCGCGCGGCGGAGGAGTGTAGATCTACACAGTCGAGTCGCAAAGCGTCTTGAGACGTTATTTTCAAAAGTCCTTATTCGTGTTAATTGAAATCAATTTGCGAAATTACGCTTTGGAGATCAAACCAAAATTAAGTGCTCTTGGAAACGTAGTTTAAGTGAAGTATAAAAACACTAACATATGTAATAATGGTTTAGAACAAAGGTAATGGTTGTGAAATATAAGAACCTTTTCTAATAAATAAAAAGTGCGTGTCAATTATTTACTTCTGGTGGTGCCGATCGATTAATGTGGGCAACAAACGTGGCGGCGTTTCGGTCTTTTGTCGGTATTTATTTCTTTCGTGATGGACAATTCGCGCCGGAGCTGTTTAGTAGACGATGGGGATGGAAGTGAACGGAGTGCCCATGCGTGGCACAATACTTTCTCCCCACACAACCACAAAATAATAAATTGCGATATACTTTACGACATGTCCACCAGTCATGTTGAGTGGCCAAAATCAACTGATCCATATACCACGAAAATTAGCAAAAACCGACGCCATAAAAAGGTTAAGAGAATTTCAAATAATTGGTGTAGTTTTGTTATTCCCTTTTTTTTATTCCCAGTGTTTATTCATAGATATTCATAAACCGTCAAGAAGTGCGTATTTAAGATTATTATGATTGGAATAAGATTATCTACAAAATATATTAAAGATAAAACTAAAAAGAACATTTAAGCCTTTCGAAGCATCGAAAACTAGAGTTCAAAAATATTCGCCAAAGGAACACATTCCAAAAAGCGTCTATGCTCAATAGTCGTACCATTTATTTATTTAATGTGTTATTGTTTTTATATGATATATATATATCCAGCCATTTACTTTTTCTTTTACAGTTCCTTGGATTCTGCACGTAAATATTTCTGTATATTATTTAGCTTAACTTCATGGTAAATCTGATGCAGTTTGCTATGAAGGCAAAACAAAAAAAAGCGTTAAGATCTCCATTCAACAGGAAGGACTCCCCACCGATTTCCCTCGCCTTCGTAATCTGTTCATAAAGTTCCACGAAAATTTTAATATTCCCCCTCTTAAAGTAACAAGAGACCTCTCGGCTCTCCGACAATACATTTGCTCGAAAATGGCATCTGGTGCACCACGCAACGAACCCACTAAAAATAATTTTTTTCGGCCCTAATCGGCTGCCCACCCCAATCTCTATGAGGTCTCCCAATATTTGTCCCCTAACCTTATACTATCAGAATGTCAGAGCACTTCGCTCCAAAACCCAGTCGATTTTACACAATACCCACTCCTTTCCCTATGATATATATGCCCTGACCGAAACCAACCTCACCCCTAGTATCAACAGCTTAGAGCTGTTCCCCCCCTCCCTCACAGTTGTACGTGACGACGATGTGCATCATTCCTTGCCTGACACCCCCTGCCGAAGCGCCGTACTTGCCGTCCAAAACGGACTAACATCTTCTCTTATCACCTTCTCTTCTTCTCCCTACCTCGACTATGTCGCTATAAAAGTTGAACACTGCTTAAAGTCCTTCTACATCATTTGCTTCTACGTTCCACCTTCGCAATCTACTGAGGCATACGAACTCGCTATCGCTGCAATCGACTGCTTACCGGAACTGAGTTCTTCCCAATACGACATTGTAGACCTGGGCGATTTCAACCTCCCCCATCTCCAATGGTCGCTGTCTGACGATGAGTCCCACTATATCTTTAGCCCCTCTACTACCAAAGAGTGTCTCTTAATAGACAACCTCACCGACTCTAGCCTTTACCAAGTCAGCAATATCCTAAATCATCTGGGCAGACAACTCGACTTTGTGTTCACGACAGAGCCCTGTAACTCCTCGGTTACCCCTAGTCCCCACATCCTCTCAACCATTGAGAACCACCACCCCCCACTTCTCGTATCCTTATACCGTGACTACTCAGCCCACAGCACACCCACTCCCCTCCCCTACCAATATTCTTTCAATTTCCGAAAAGCCAATTTCCGGCTCATAAATGAGTACCTCAGCAATACCACACCCCGCTTAAATGATATTAGTGTAGAGGTCGCTACAGCCTCGCTCTACACAGTAATCTACAACGCCATATCCCTATTTGTCCCATATTCCCGAAACAGGTTATCATTCTCATCGCCCCCTTGGTATAGCCGCAGACTCCGCACACTTCGTAACAAGAGGAATAAGTTGTGGAATACTTTCTTAAACACGCGTTCTCCTATGGACTATTCCAACTATCTCGGTTACTTTTACCAATTCACCAAGCTTTATAGCTCCCTTTGACACAATTACCTTGCCAAAGCCCAACTAAATCTGATCAATGACCCCAAATCTTTCTACCACTTTATCAACTATAAACGGAAATCAGATGCCTATCCCAACTCTCTTTTCTTTGACTCAACTACTTCATCTGACTCCCAAACCTTAGCCAATATTTTCGCGTCCTTCTTCAAACTTTCCTTCACGGACGACTCGTTCGAGCCTAACTCCTCCTACTTTACTGGCACGTTTGAAATCTCCCTTGGCCCACTCATCCCTCTACACACTCAACAACACCAAGTTAAAGAAAAACTTGAACAACTGAAAGACGATTTCAGTCCCGGCCCAGACGGACTTCCTGCTATCTTCTTAAAAAAATGCTCCTCTTCTCTCTCTCTCCCGCTCGCGTCAATCTTCAATCTATCCCTTGCACAAGGTCTATTTCCCGACATTTGGAAATCCTCCTATAAAACCGCCATACATAAAAAGGGTACAAAAAACGACATATCCAATTATCGTCCTATTGCTAAGCTTTCGCACATCCCTAAACTGTTCAAAGGCTTTCCATACGAAGCGTTATGTTTTCGCTGCGCACTCATCATCTCTCCTAACCAGCATGGCTTCCTCTCCGGCAGGACCACTACTACCAACCTTGTCGAATTTACATCCCACACACTCCTTGCCCTAGAAAACGGCGCTGAGGTTGATGTAGTCACTACCGACTTTAGCAAGGCCTTCGACAAAATTTCCCATAACCTCATTCTCTCTAAATTATCTTCCCTCCGTTTCGAACCCCTGCTGATTAAGTGGGTCTCATCCTATCTCAGTTATCCAACCTGCCACATGCAATTTAGATCCACCCACTCCGATCTTTTTTCCCAACCTCAGGTGTCCCCCAGGGCAGACATCTCGGCCCTCTCCTATTTATCCTAACCATAAACGACATAGGCTCTTGCATTAATCACTCCCTCATCTCGCTTTACGCGGATGATACCAACATTTTCAAGACAATCCGCTATCCCCTTGACTGCTCACTTCTCCAATCGGATCTTGAGAGCTTTTCGATATGGTGCCAAAATAACTGCCTAGAACTGAATATCGCCAAATGTCACACAATCACCTTCTCTCGGAAACACTCCCCCACCCAGCCACGTTCCTATCTCTTGCTAGATCAACCGATAACATCGGTTGAATCGATTCGCGACCTGGGCGTCCTATGCGACAAGGAACTAAGATATACCACACATAGCGAAGACACAATCCAAAAGGCCATCGCCGCTCTTGGCTTTGTAAAACGTTGGTTGAAGGAATTCCTAAACCCCTACGTCACCCGATTACTCTACACAACTTTCGTCCGGCCACTACTCAAATATGCTAGTCAGGTCTGGTCCCCGTATCAACTGTCTCACATTCGTAGGATCGAGGGCGTTAAACGTCATTTCTTACGCTTTGTTCTCCGTGGTTTGAACTGGGAAAACCCACTCATTCTACCACCTTACATAGGCCGGCTCCTTCTTATCAATCTTAACACACTTGAGGAGCGCAGAATCCATGCTGATATCATCTTTATACATCGCCTTCTGCAGTGCCGGATTAAGCCAATCGGGGGCCCTAGGCCATTCAAATTTTGGGGCCCTCTTTTTTTTAATAATCGCAAAATTAATCGTTATTGATGCATTTGTATAATTTAAACAACTAATTCATATCATTTTAAGGTTTTCAAATACAATAAAATAAAGGAAATCATTTTTTTCAGTTGAATTATATATTTTTTGATTAAAAATAATTAACAGTATATTAAATTATAAAATAATCTTTGGACATCTCTTTGGAAGATGAAAGCGACGCTCGTTTTCAGCAAACTTTTTTTCTACATTTTTGATCAACAAAATCATTGATGATTTCTACAAAATCAATTTGACGAAGAATGCCCGATTCAATGGACATCAGATTTAGCATGTCTAATCGTTCTTGACGCATAACACTTCTTTGCTCGTTTTTGATGCGTTTCAATTTTGAAAAAGAGCGCTCTGTCGAACAATTCGTGATCATAAGAGTTAAAAAAATGCGAAGAGCAATTTCAACCTTTGGAAAAACGAATTCAAGATGATCTTGAGTCAAACTTTCGTAGAGGTCAGAGTGAGTGAACTTAAGTTTCATTGGGAATTTTGATTTAATGAAAGCGTGAAACTGTATGAGTTCAGGGTAAAATTCTTCTAAATCGTCAGAGTAAAAGTCAACTAAATCGGAAATCTTTTTGGAATACACATTTTCGGTCAAATCAAAATCAGCCAAAAACGAAAATCTCTCCGAAACCTCTAAGTAAACTTTGCTTCGTCTGTTGATATCAATCTTGCGCGTATCGATGATTACCAAAAATCGGTTTACACGAAAATAGTCGCGCGGACTTAATGCAACCTCTGGAGCATCGCCATCGTTTGGCTGTCTTGTTCTTCGTCGAACTCGCGATGCAACATTCGCATAATCTGTCTCAGGTAAAATGGATCCGGCTTTGTTTTCAAACACTTCGAACTTATCTCTCATCTCATCTAACAAATTTTCTACTGACGAGTACATTAACGCGCAGGTTTTCAGATCAATTTCTACTGACTGCAATGTTTTGCTCGTTGCCCGAAAATTGTTCAAAATATCGCTCCACAAAACAAGCATGAAAACAAATTCGAGGGTTTGAATTTTATTCGCGATACATTCAGCTTCGTGTCTACAGTCACTTTTTTGTGTTAAATCATCAGCAATTTCATACAATACAATATAAAACAGAACCTACCTTTTTCGACAAATGCGTAGTTTCGATATGTTCATTACACACAATACCATAATTTCACATTAATTAACATCTAGATTCGTCACTAATTGAAAAAACGTTCTTTTTTTCTCTAAGAACAACGAACAAATGTAATTGACAAACGACAAAGCAACAGATAGTTTTCTTTTGTTAAAACACTGAAATGAATCGTTTTTGTTTATATAAACAAGCTCGAGTTTGCAAGCGCTGTTTCGGTTATTTAGCGCGCGATTTGAAATTCAAATCGTAGCTTAAAATAACAATCAAACGAATAAATCAATTAAGATTTTTAAATATTTTTGTTTGAAAATACATTTGTATAATCAATTACATAAGATAAATGAATTGTCTTTAAAAAATTTTTGTTTATAAAATTCCAAAAAATATAAAAAAATTTAAACAAAATTAAAAATAAATTAAAAACAATCATGACAAATTTTCTTGGGGGCCCTTGCTCGCCAGGGGCCCCGGGCCATGGCCTAGTCCGGCCTAATGGGTAATCCAGCACTGGCCTTCTGTTAGGCTCAATCAATTGCCTCCACTTTATCATTTTATACAAACCCCCGTAATGTGCTGAACCCTCGTCTGTTTTACGTGCCCGCTCATCACAGTTCTTACGGCGTAAACGAGCCCATCTCGCGTATGCTACGACATGCCAACTCTTTCCCCACCTCCTTTGATTTCAACCTCTCCACTCCTGCCCTCAAACGACGTCTCAGAAGAAACCCGTACTCACCCCACCCCACCCCCCGTTAAACCACTCCCCAAAGCTCTCCAACCCCGCCCCATACTAGTACGTTGACGTGCCCCTCATTGTCATTGTCTCACAAAAGCCGTATTTGCCTCCCCCACATACACTTGCCCTTCCCTGGCCTCCTACCCCCCTATCGCCGTCTTTTTCACCTCCTGGTTTTTCTTTTCTTTTTTATTCTCCTTCTCACTCTAGATTTAAGATAGTCTTTAAGATTCTTTTTTATATTAATTAACTTTAAGTTTAATCTTTGAGCTTGCATTAAGCAAAATAAATGAGGGTTCTGCCCTCACTAAACACTAAACACTGTAGATACGAGTATAACGACAGTATTTTATTTGTGTGCTATTTTGTTCTTTCGCTTTTTTTACTGACACTGACACTTTCCGTGTTATACTAAAGTCTAATGGAGTCAAAACGCAATCACTGTTTTGTTTGGGAAACAGTGCGTTCAACTAACTTCTCTCGTCGAACACTCATCATTTCGTTCGGGACAAAGTGGCACAGTCCTGTTTAAAACACCTATCGTTCACATCAATACTATCCAATTTCGGGCACAAAACTCTCTTTTCGTCCCGCGGTCTCATTCACCGTTTACGGTAACTCCTCTTCGGCATTATTTTCGAAGAAGCATGAACTGATGATGCCGCCAGTCCAAAAACCATATCATACAGTGACCCTTTGACATGCGCAGATGCCCAAAAATTACCATTCACCGGAGCCACCTCAAGTATACATTAAACTTACTGGCGACATTGCAATTTATCACCTCGACTTTGATTTGAAATTCTTCACTAAAATCTTTATCAGTAAAGTTCAATTACTGAGCGTGATAACGAATGTGTTTGGTTAATCAGCCACACTATCGCGTAAAGTAGTGATAGTCTCTAAGATACGAGCCGCTTGAATACGATTGACTTCTGCATGATCTTCCAAATTATGAGCTCATTTTGACAAAAAAAGCACATAATACGCGTTTGCTTTTTGAACGCCTACTCTTTCCAAATTTTGCTTTAACTGTACAAAATAAAAAAAAGGGGAACAACGTTTAAAGTTTCGACGATTCTCATTGGATGCCTTTACAGTAAACGAGTTTCATAAGAATCCAATCTCATCATCTCGTACACCGAAGATCTTAGATTCTCGAATATGAGCGTTTGCATAGGATTATGTACCGCCCGCTACAATTTGGAGCCAATGTGAAAATAATATCCATTTTGGGGAGGATAATTTGGGTAGTTTGAGTTCTATAAAAGTGTGTTATTAACAATCGCCTTATGATCGCCACTGCCCATTCCAATAATTTATCATGACAACTACATAGACGAATTAACAATAATTACTGATTGCAGTGTCGCCCATTTAATATGTACCACAGTTCAGTGTACTCGTAAATGTTAATTATCTTCATCGATACTCGCCTCCATTTATTTACATTTTTTCGGTGATATATATTTCGGTCTTATCAACCTCATACTATTTGACTGATCAAAAGATTGACATGAAAGCTTCTCATTCAGACGAATCAATTGACTGGAAAATTAGTCATCCTTGACTATGAGGAATTTAAAACTGGTTACGGATAGATCCAACATGCAAAGTTGCTTTGAAATTGGCATTATTCCTTTTCTACAATAAATCCAGAGTTTTACGTATGTCAGATATATATTAATTTGTTTTACTTAATCACTATCAATCTACAGTAATACTGAAAACTTCATGATCTACAACCAGGTTGAACTTACAAAAAATCAGGTCATTGGCTTGTACCTGTTAATGAAGCGTATCAGCTAGCAAACTTTCGCTCCGAACAAATGTTTTATTTGTTTTATAGTAAGCTCGCGATTTGTCGTGACCTTTCAAAACTTCATGTAATTTTTGAGTTTTTCCTTCAATAGGGAATTGAAAATTTAAATATTCCAGCAACCTTCAATGTAAAAACACAGTTCCTCTACGTTACATAGCTGGTAAATTCATCGACAAGGAGTCAACGGGACTGGTTCTTCTTGACATCGAAAAAGCTTTTGATACGGTATGGCACGATGCCTTGATTTATAAGCTACTAAAACTTAAGCTGCCAATACCGCTTATCAAAATTATCCAGAGCTTTCTTTGTTCGAGAAAATATGTTGTGAGTATAGGAACCGACATATCCTCTACTCACCAAATCCACCATGGTGTACCACAAGGCTCGGTTCTTGGTCCCATATTATTTACATTGTTTGTCGCAGATTTACCATATCTAGGTGAAAACATTCAGGTAGCTATGTTTGCCGATGATACGGCCATTTTCTCTTCGGGTGCTTTATTCACTAATGTCTACAACTCTTTGCAAGCAGCTCTTGACAAACTAGCAGTGTATTACAAGAAATGGAAAATAAAAATAAATGGTAATAAAACACAAGCTGTCTGGTTTTCGAGATGTAGGAAACACTGCTACCTACCAAATGGCACTAAACTCAGTATGTGTGCAGTTGATATTGATTGGTCCGAAGACTGTAGATATCTAGGTATTATTCTAGATAAAAAACTTATCTTTCAAAAACACATCACTACCACAATTGACAAAATAAACAAAGTCGTAAGAGTTATGTATCCATTAGTGTGTAGAAAGTCAAAGTTTAGCATCGAAAATAAAATTATAATATTTAAAACCATTTTTCAAGCTATACTCCTGTACGGGGCCCCTGTATGGTGTAATTGTGCTCGCACACACAAAATAAAATTGCAAAGGTGTCAAAATAAAATATTGAAAATGTTGCTGAATTTGCCATGGCATTATTCGACACATGAACTACATGAAAACGCTAACGTTAAACAGGTAGAGTTCTACATTGACAAATTCAATCGAAACTTCTTCGTCAATTGTTCTTTTTCTGACAATATTCTCGTTTCCCGTCTTGCGTTATCCTAAATCACTACATATGTACTCTGTCTATGAAAATTATATCGAGGTTATTATTATATAAAATAACCGGAAGCTCGTGCAATATTAGTCTTAAGATTCAAATAAGGGTTTTTTATTGTAGTTTTCCCTTAATTTATTATTTGCTATTCATTAAAATTGTGCTATTGTCGTTATATAGATTTAATATTATAGTTGTAAAGGAATTGCTATCCTAAATCTCTTAAGTACTAGTTGTAAAATATATCATAAATGTACTTATCTACCAAATAAAAATTGAATTGAATTGAATTGTTCCTCTACGTTTGACCTTTTATGTGACAATACCAACGTTTGGGTGCAGAGCATTTGGTTGATTATATTACCACATACAGAGGCTGATTCAAGTTTTCGTTCAGGCAATTAATCGGTAGGTAAGTGTGCTACGTGTCTTACTAACGGGGGTTTTGCGGCTTTAATGTAGCTTATCAAGTGATCGTTATTAACGCTTGCCAGGTGTAAACATTGGAGAATCTTAGTTATGTTGTAGAGATTTATTTTATTTTGAAAATACATTGATATATTTATTTTATTTCGCTGATTGATTTATTTATTTTGTAATATATGTTGTATACAATTTTTTTAGTATTACTAATAACTACCAGATTGGTGTAGATAAATTCTGCTGTAGCGTTATTTACAGGGGATGTAGCTCAGTGGTAGAGCGTTCGCTTTGCATGTGAAAGGCCCCGGGTTCGATCCCCGGCATCTCCATGGGGTTTCTATTGAGTAGTTGCTTTCTTTTTTAACCATAAGAAGTGTTTTATTATTATTATTATTATTATTATTTATTACAATGCAAGTAAATTACATGGTAACTTAAGACTAATAGTACTAGCGACTAAGGCCTTCGGCTAGAATATAATTATTAAATATCGTTTACACTAGATTTTGTACCTTAACTAAGGTTAGTAGTTTGTTGGGATATGATGATGATGTCGTCGTTGTAATGTTTGCGTACAAGGTCTTTTACCCCTGCACATTCAAATAGTATGTGTTTGGAGGATAGGTTGGAGTTGGATGTACAGATGTGGCAGGTAGGGGGATTACTCCTGTTGATGAGATGTTGGTTGGTGATAAATGTGTGCCCAAGGCGCAGCCGGAGGAAGCACCTGATTTTATTTTTCCGGCTGTTTGTGGATATGTGATGGGTTCTCTTCTGGGGTTTACTACTGCATACATATGCCTGTAGTCTGCCCAGTCCTTTTGTTCTAAATTGTGGAGCTCACTATTAAAGTATCTATGTAAGTCCTTGCTGTTTTCAACGAAAAAGGTTATTAGGGGTTCCTTGATGGCCAGTTTTGCAGCAGCATCTGCTGCTTCGTTGCCTGCTGTCCCACCATGGCTTGGCACCCAGAGAAGCTTTATTTTGTTTTGTTTATAGAATAAACTATGCTGGATCAAGTGAATGATTCGGTTTCCATTCTTTGGGTACCTTATTGCTTGGTTGGTTGATAGGCTGTCTGTACAAATAAGTGTCTTGTCCTTTTTTACTAACTTAATTGCTTCCAGTACAGCGGTTGCTTCCGACGAAAATATGGAACAGAATTCGAGTATAAGCCCCTTTCTGATTACTATTTTTGCGCTATTGACTATCGCAAATGATGTGCCGTCCTTTGTTTTGGATCCGTCGGTGAAAAGTAGGTTCCATTGGCGGTGTTGGTTTTTGATATGTCGATAATGTTGTTGGTATTCTAGGTGGTTTTTTGGGTATTTTGGTCTTGGTAGGGTGCCGTCCCGACCCAGGTTCACCAAGACGTCCCAAACTCTACCTCTTCCGTCTGCTGCTTGTTCAAGGAAAACAATCTGTCTCCTTGTTTAGTATCTTTATTTTATGTAAAACTTATTTCTTATAACCGAAACTCACTTAAGTTTTGAATATTAAGTTTTGAGTCTGCAATATAATTTAAACATAAAATTGCGACTCGTAGTTATTCTTAAGGTTAAACAGCACAAATAAAATTTATTTTATTATACATGAAACTTACTTTAAGTTTTGAATATTAAGTTTTGAGTCTGCAATATAATTTATATTAAACATAAAATTTCGATTCGTAGTTATTCTTAAGGTTAAACAGCACGAATAAAATTTATTTTATTATACATGAAACTTACTTTAAGTTTTGAATATTAAGTTTTGCGTCTGCAATATAATTTATATTAAACATAAAATTTCGATTCGTAGTTATTCTTAAGGTTAAACAGCACGAATAAAATTTATTTTATTATACATGAAACTTACTTTAAGTTTTGAATATTAAGTTTTGCGTCTGCAATATAATTTATATTAAACATAAAATTTCGACTCGTAGTTATTCTTAAGGTTAAACAGCACAAATAAAATTTATTTTATTATACATGAAACTTACTTTAAGTTTTGAATATTAAGTTTTGAGTCTGCAAAGTAATTTATAATTAACATAAAATTTCGATTCGTAGTTATTCTTAAGGTTAAACAGCACGAATAAAATTTATTTTATTATACATGAAACTTACTTTAAGTTTTGAATATTAAGTTTTGCGTCTGCAATATAATTTATATTAAACATAAAATTTCGATTCGTAGTTATTCTTAAGGTTAAACAGCACGAATAAAATTTATTTTATTATACATGAAACTTACTTTAAGTTTTGAATATTAAGTTTTGAGTCTGCAGAGTAATTTATATTAAACATAAAATTTCGACTCGTAATTATTCTTAAGGTTAAACAGCACCAATAACATTTATTTTATAATACACGAAACTTACTATAAGTTTGAATATTAAGTTTTGAGTTTTAAGTTTTGAATATTGAGTTTTGAGTTTTAAGTTTTGAATATTGAAGTTTTGAGTCTCAAACAATTGGAACCGTACACGATTCACCGGGTAAGAAAACTACAGCACTGAGGTAGCACTAGTTTTCGTTTAAATCGCAGCGAATATATTTTTCTTTTCACTAACGCGATAATTAGATTCGCTGTGTACAAGTGGCACTGTATAAAGAATCACGGCTCTGGGGTAGCACCAGTTTAATCGTTTAAATTGTAGCGAGTATCTTTTTCTTTTCACTAACGCGGTAATTAGATTCGCTGTGTACAATTGGCACTGTATAAAGAACCACGGCTCTGGGGTGGCACCAGTTTAATCGTTTAAATTGTAGCGAGTATCTTTTTCTTTTCACTAACGCGGTAATTAGATTCGCTGTGTACAATTGGCACTGTATAAAGAATAACACCCTCAAAAGGAATCGAATTGCTCTCGTGGTCGCTAGCTAACTGCTTGCTTATTAATTAACGTGAGGGCACGACTTGCCCTCACGGAATCCAAGACGCGATTAAGTATCGCCACCGAAGCGACAGAATACCAAAATTCCATCCATCGCCTCGATGACCATATTTCGTAATTTTCCTTTTCGAATTGGTGTACCACCAAAAAGGGTTGAAACGCACACACACGATGATCCCCTTTGGTTGCTCATCGCGTGTCTCGCCCAGCATGCGAACCATAAACATGAAATTAAATAAAAATAAACAATCTTCGCAGCTGGGGCGTCATCCTGAAAAGGGTTAAAATGTTTACACGATCAGCGACTGTGTAAAGCATTATTGCTGATCGTGTACATCACATTTCCATAATAGGATATGTTTATCCGACCAGCACTGTGTGGAACATTCATGATGATCGGGCGCGCGTTGCTGGCGTCTTCTTATATGAATCGTCATGCACGTGTATGGGAAAAATTCTTTCCCCTTGTGTGCTTGGACAGCGCTAAGGATTTACGTCGGCTACGTAATGTTGTACCGAGTTGTATTTTAGGGGCATTTCTTTGGTACTTTTGGGCAGTGTTGATTGCTGCATATGCAACCGGATTTGCCTTTGGAGTACATGGTGCGATTCGCACAACTATGCCCTTGTAGGAAATGTCTGTTGTTGCTGATGTATTTTTCGTATCAGAAGACATTGTGCTCCACAGATTTTTGGTGGTTATTAGTATAACCAATGCAGGTAAGTACTTGCTTTATTGAAACAGGACGCTTGTGAAAAGGGGTTACCTGGTGGTAGATGGGCCGTTCGCAAGAACCGCCACAGTTTGTTCTATTTTTCGGGAGTAGGCTTAAATCGGTGTTGAATATCTTAGGTGATAATAACCATGGGGGGTGAACTGTCCTTGCCTTTTGCGGTTTAATGTCTATTCGGAATTGGTCCGCAAGTAATATTGCCTGTCCTAGGGCCGACAAGTACCTTTGGGGCCGTTTCCTCCTAAGGATGTGTTTAACATCCTCCACTATGGGTGTCTCCGGTGTGGCGGTAAGTTTGACAACTAGCTTGGCTGAATGGTACTTCATTCGATTTTCAATCGTCGGGAGTCCACTTTCTGCTAGAATGTTTGTTATTGGGGTGGTTCTGAATGCACCTGTACTTATTCGAGCTGCTGCGTGATAGGCGGATTTCACTAGTTGTAGATTAGTTTTGCTGCATTTCCCGTATATTGGTAGGCCGTAATCTATTTTCGATAATATAATTGCTCTGGTGATGTTTGTTAGTGTATTAGTATGAACAGAACTCTTTTTTGATCCTAAGTATTTAATGATATTTAACCTCAGATTTAAGTTTTTCTTAAGAGCTAGACATTGATTTTTGAAGTTGTATTTACTGTCAAATTGTAGGCCTAAAATTTTTAGTGTATTAACATTGCTGATGGTGGAGTTTTCAAAGGTAACTGCTAACAATTTATTACACTGTGTTTTTTATATATGTGTAGTACTTTGGTTTTCTTGTTTGAGATTTTGGCTCCGGAATAATGACCCCACATTTTAATATCTGAGAGGATATTTTCAAATGTTTGACTGATAAATTCTGAATTGTTGACATTACTGAATACAATGAGATCATCTGCGTAGATACAATATTTTACAAGTTTATATTTTGCCAGTATAATACTTAGATCTTCAAATGCTATTTTAAATAAAACTACTGAGTGGTGACCCTGGGGGATACCGGTTTCTAGATTGTGTACCCCGGAACAAACTCCGTTGGAATTTACCCTGAATTTCCTATTAGACAGGAAAGATCTGATAAAATTGAACATATTACCTCCTATTTTCCATTTTTCAAGTTTGTTCAGTATGACGTGGGGGCCGATGCGGTCGAAAGCCTTTTTGAAATCTATTGTTATAATGGAGGTATGCTTTTTGCAGGAAAGTGCAGAAGTAATGTAGTTATCAAGGTGAAGGAGGGCATCCATTGTACCTCGACTTTTTTTGAATCCAACGTGCTGCGTATATTTCTCTAAATACCAATTGAGCCTTTTTGCGATAATTTTTTCTAACAATTTGCCTAAGCAGGGGAGCAGGGAAATAGGGCGGTAGCTATTGATTGTGTCGGTTTCCCCATCGGACTTGAAAATAGGTATGACAGTGGATGTTTTCCATGTTTGTGGTATGACGCCTGATTTATAAATGTGGTTAAATAGATCTAGTAGACGCTGTTTCATGATCGGAGGGCTGTTTTTGACCATAGCATAATCTATTCTGTCGAAGCCCGGGGTTTTTCCTTTTGCAGAATGCAGATTGGATTCAAATTCTATTCCCGTTATGGGACTTTCTATGGGATTGTGATAGGAGTTCCCTAGGGTGGTTATCCGCATTGGGTGTTCCTGCATTTGTTTTTTTGTTGCGTGGAAGTTTGGATGAAAATTAAACTTTATATTTGCCCAGGATTCGGCTATTTTTTGAGGACATGTAAGTGTGTTCGTGCCGGTATGTATTGCCGTAATGACAGGGGGATTATAATTGCCTGTGAGCGTTTTTATATCAGACCATATCTTTTTTGGGCTGGAATTGGGCGTTAATTTTGCCGTGAAGGATTGAAATGATTTGGCCTTTTCAATTTTGGCAGTTCTCCGAAACTGGGCGTTAAGCCTTTTATTTGTTATTAGATGCTGGTCCGTTGGATGTTGCTTGAAGATTTTCCAAGCTGATTGTTTTTCGGTCCGTAATCTTGCCAGTTCGGTATTCCACCATGGGACAACGGTTTTATGGAACCTCCTTGTTGTCTGCGGAATGGACATGTTGGCGGCCGCTCTAGTCATTTTTGTAATAATACCTGCTTCTTGGTTAATATTTGGTTTTGCGCTATGGGAGCTAAGGAATTGTGTGGTTAATGTTTGAAATTTATCCCAATTGGGTCGGTCAGATTGGAACTTGGGGAGGAGTTTGATCTTTTTCTTATTGCCGTTGCCAGTCGAGACAGAGATTTTAATCGGGAAGTGAGCGCTTCCATGCAGATTGTCTAATATTTCCCAGTTAGTTATGGGAGAAAGTTGGGCTGATATTATGGAAAGGTCTACGTTTGTAAAGGTTTTGTGTGTGGAAAAGTGGGTTGGCTTGCCGTTATTCAGTATTGCCAAGTGGGATTGTAGCAAAAATTGTTCAACGATTTTACCTCTTTTGTTTTTTGTTCGTGATCCCCATATTGTACTCCATGCATTGAAATCCCCCACTAGGAGGATTGGTGTGTGCATGTTTTGAGTTATGTTATTCAGATCCGCTAGATTGAAGGGTTGGTTGGGTGGGATGTAAATTGAGATCAGAGTTAAACTTAATTTCCCTGTAAGTTCGATTGCGGTAACCGAGAAAGGGGAAGTAATGCTGAGGTATCTATGGTTAAGGGCCCTATGTATTAGTATACCGGACCCCTGTTTAGAGGAGTTGTTTCCTGTGAGGTTGTTGAAGTAGGCTTTATATTCCCGAGGCACTTTAGCATTTGAGGACTGGGTAAGTGAGTTTCTTGCAATGCTATGATCGCTGGTTTTAGTTCCTTTATAAGGATCTGTAGTTCGTGATAGTTATTGTGGAACCCATTCAGGTTCCACTGAAGCATTAAAATATCGTTTGGGTTGTTGTTAGTGTTTGTTGTGGTGTTCAAATTGGGGGAGTCAATATAACGGTGGTTGGTTATCTGCCTCCGCGCCACACAGCTCGTTTCACTCAGTTGTCCAATCCGCTCGGATTGGTTTGAGTGAAAGTCGCCCTGTGCCGCGGAGTCAATGTGTTGGTGATAGAGATTAGGATCATATCTTTCCATGATCAGTTAAAGGGAAATTTTCCGTTGAGTCTAAACGGGATTTTTGCATTTCTGCTGGAGTGTGTTTCGGTTTGTTTGGGTGTGTTTGAGTTTGTATGGGAGAAGCGTTTTGTGTTTTGTTTTTTATTGTGTTTTGTTGTACGATCGGGTGTTTTCTCTTTTCTATTTCCTTTAAGGTTGCGTAGGAGGTGGAGGGAAATATATGAGTTTCTTTGGTGGCAGTTTTGTTTGTGGGTATTGGGTCTTATATGTGTTTTGTTGGGACTGAATTGGCACCAGTTGGTGTTTTTAATGCGGAAGTGGTTTTCTTTATTTGTTCCGAATAGAGATCATTATTTGTTGTTTGTATGGGATTTTGTTCTCTGTATATGCGTTTAGCGTCGGATAGGGATGTTTTATTTTTTGTTTGTATTATTAAAATTTGTTGGTATTGCATATATTTTGGGCATTTACAGGAAGATGCCGGGTGGGGGCCATGACAGTTTCCACAGATTGTTCTTATGCATTCAGTTTCAGGGTGGGGTGGAAGATTGCATGCATTGCATGCCGTTGTATTATTGCACCATTTTGCCGTGTGGCCTAGTAATTGACATTGTCGGCAACGCATAGGTCTCGGAATGTATTCCTCGACCTTGGTGTTGTACCAGCCGATTTCGATTGTTGTTGGTGGTTGAAGACGGTCAAATGAAAATAGCATGAGGCCCGTGCGCTTCCTTTCTCCATTCATCATTTTGGTGAATTTAAATACATCAACAATGCCTTGGGAACTCATTTCTGATGTTATATCAGATTCTGGGACGTTTATAAGACAGGGGGCGTAAACGATTCCTTTAGAGACGTTTAGTTTGGGGTGTAGTCTTATGTCGACCGGACAGATTGATTCGAATCGTTTGGATTGGATGAATCTATCTGCTGTATCTTGGTCTTTGACTAGAATTAGTATGGAGCCATGCCTAAGCAGGGTTATTCTTTCGTACTGTGTACTAATAGAATCAATTATTCTCTTCAGCACAAAGACGTTAACAGATGTTAGTGGCCTTGAAGCATCGGTTGGGTGAATTTATATAAACCGAGGTGTTTTTAAAATTACTTTGTTCGGCAAAGCAGGGAAATCGAAAGACAATGGGCTGCCGGATTGTCTTTTCTTTTTTGTTGGCACGTTGGTTGCAGAGCCTGAGAGTGAGCATTCTCCCAGTTCTAGGAACCCGTTGCCGGTATGCTGGCTTGGCCCTAGGGCCATATTTTGGGTTTTTTACCTGATGTGTCCTTGTTGTGTTTTGATTGTGAATTCTTAGGAGTT
Organism: Microdon myrmicae; assembly: GCA_963931805.1. Classification (NCBI taxonomy): domain Eukaryota; kingdom Metazoa; phylum Arthropoda; class Insecta; order Diptera; family Syrphidae; genus Microdon; species Microdon myrmicae. The sequence continues at coordinate 123,847,266 of OZ007502.1, read as the reverse complement.
TTATCTGTTGTCAAAAATTTCTTTTGAAATACTTTTACTTTTTAAATAGGTAGTCACTTCACTTTTTAACTGGCGCACTATTAAACTGGTGTTCTCTGTAAGAGAGTTCGCGACTGACTGTTTTAAATAGACTAAAACCACCTTACGGGGATTTTGTATATTATTTCATCTCATTGTAGGTATAATTTGTTCTTTTTTATTTCATCTGTGGAATATCGGCATGAAAAACAAATCACCTTTAAACTACTCGCCTGAGCTGCGTTAGAATTAGCTGAGGAAACAGTTGAAACCGACAGTCTAAGGTTCATAGGTGTGAAACCGTTCTCCACGGCAAGCCCTAGAAATCGCAACCGCAAGTTGCCTTTATTTGTTGTGTCTCTAAGTCCCGACAGAAAAATTGATGGGCTTAAATATCTAAACCACCAAACAATAAGTTGGGAGAAAATAGAGAAGACAGAATATGTATTGTAATGTATGCGCTGTGAACGCTTCGGCTATGTGGCATCGAATTGCAATATGCAATTTAGATGTGAAAGTGTCTAAACGATCACAATGCCCATTGGGGAAAGAACAGCTTCCGGATAAGAATAAGTTATCTTGCTTCCTCTACAAGAATACAGGCCATCCTGCTAACTTTAGAGGTTGTCCTTAATACCAACAATTAAAAGTAAAGTTGGAAGCTACAAAAAAGCAAGTTGAAGAAGAGAAACGAATGAAAATTCGTTCTTATAACTTCGTGGCACCTAGCGTGTCATACGCCCAATGGCAGGTGGTGTAAAGAATGCACCAATAGTGACAACTACATAATACGAGGTATTAATATAATTATATTATATTAGCCCGTTAATAACAACCGTTACTTTTTACCGTACACTTAACGATTTCTTCATTTATCGGTTCCGTACTTATCGCTTCCACACTTATTACTTCTTACTCATTACTTATCGCTTGCTTGACCTTCTACTTCTTACTCATCGCTTGCTTCTCACTCGAGACTTATTACTTTCTACTTGTCCCCATGAGTTGTGTGCGACGTATTTATACCAGTTCCCCACATTCTGATTCGGTATTTCGTTTCCGTTCGTTCCATAATCTTGAATGTTCTATTATCCATAGTCTCCAGTTTTCCAGTACTTTGTTTTGGACTTTCCCGAATATTCCAGTACTGACTGTCATATGCGTCACAATATTTTTAGTTTATATATTAATATAAATTGTAATTTTCCTTTTTTGCTTAGCAACAAGTTGGGACCTAGATAATCTTGTGCGTGGCTGTTGTTGGGTTTATGAAGAGTAGGGACACCGGCTTGACTAGCGGTCGCGCTCGACTTTATAGTCAGTACAGCAATTAACGAGCAAAAGGTACATACGTCTGTTGCGCAACGGATTATTATAACATTTTTAACAAATGAGGGCGTTAAATCCTCGGGAATTTATTCTCCATTGAGGGCACAGTTTGATGAAAATACATTGTCTCAGAATCGTGTGTATACGAGGGCCAGATAACGTATCGAAAACGAAAGTCATGATCGACGCACAAGGATAAGTCGTACAGATGACAACATTTATGCCGTTCGAGAGCTTATTGAAAGTGATCGCCACTTAACTGTTGGAAAAATCTTGCGCAAAACGTATCTGGATGACGGTGGAAATTTAAAATTTGAAGACCTGTATTTAGAAGAATGCTGAAGAAGAACGTTTGCGTCAAGCGCATAAGGAAACACACAGGAGCAAAGAAGAAGAAAGACCTAAAAGCAAGGCAGTTGAATACAAAAGGAGGCGGCTAAGGAAGCAGCAGTACTCTGACATTGTAACACATGCACAAAGTGTCCAGAGTGATGAAACTCCTTTGCCTAGTCAACAGACCACTGGAACCGTGGTCCTATCTGCCGGACCACCGAGCCAATTGCTACCACCGTCTGCAACAGTGTCGTTTGCCTGGAGAAATGCGAGGGCCAATGGATCCACAACAAAAGGCTGAAAAGAAACCACGGACAAAGGAAAAAGACGATCTACCAAAGCCAAGCCCAGTGCAGCAGCGAATGTTGGCAAATACATCGAAAAGGCAACACAACGGTTCCCCGACGACGTTTCTCGGCCGGTCGAACACCGACGACATTCCTCGCTCGGGAGAGATCATTTTTTTTTTTCCACCTACCTGAGTCGAGTAAAAATACAATTACATGCATTATTGAAGATGACGACGATTTTGATGAATCCCATGCGGAAAAGATCCTTTACGAGTCGGAACCAAAAGTAACAGCGTCAAAAAATGCTGCCAATTGCTATGCAAAAACGGCGGTTTCCATCCTCGAAGATGAAGAATTGGAAGACGAACTTTCTACAACAAGAGTTCAAACCAAAGTGCGTTTGACATCTGCTCCAATACAACAACCAATGACGATTGAGGAACTCATCGCTGCTCAGTTCGCGGCACAGGACACCATCGCTCGTACCTTCCTCAACATGCAGGACAAGGGACAACCAACTCTGACCAGGATCGAAACAACCAAACGCGCACTCCGCGCCGAATGGGAGGTCATCTCCAGGCGGCACCACGACATCTTATGCACAGCGGCACCGGAATATCAGCAACACGTGTACTTCGCGGAGGATGTTTTCGGCGAGACCAAAGAAATATACCTCGAGGAGCAGACGAAGCTCCTCGAGGCCCAGTATGCGCTCGATCCAGTCTCCCCAACCATGCCCAACACCGCCAACCGACTCCATCCTAGCGAGCTGCCGCTAGTGCAGCTGCCAAAGGTCGCCATCAAGCCGGCGGAAAGGGAACCGCACCCCAGAACAGGGGGTAAGAGTCAGCAGGCCGCCGACCAGAGTGCCGCCTGCCCAAAGCTCAACCCACCCCAGGTCCCGATGATCGACCCATCGCCGGAACCCCTACGAAAACGGGCTCCACGCACATTCTGCTGGGCCTCACACACTATCTACGCTTGCGAGGGCTTCCGATCACTCACACCTTGCAGTCGGAAGTCCTTCCCACATAAAAGGAATTTGTGCTTCAACTGTTTGGGTCGCCACCGCCTACGCGACTGAGACCCCAGCAAGGCGTGCCGCCGATGCCAGCGAGGACACCCCACCCTGCTATATACTACAACGACCACGACCAACCCGGATTCGGAAAGGGGCACAAGCCCCAAGCTTCAAGGTGGCCAGATCCACGGGGTGTCATCTCACATACTCAGTGCCCCGCCCGCCCGGATGATCCTCCTGGCCACAGCACGCGTCCTCGCCCAGTCGGGCTCCCAACTCCGACTGGAGGCTCGGGCCCTACTGGACCGCTGCTCAGAGGCCACCTTCATCTCGTAATGCTTCGCCCACCGACTGCGCCTCCGCCGGCGCGCATCATTCATCCCAGTCCATGGAGTCGAGGGTGCCCGCTGCCAGACGGCGAAGGCCCTATCCTCCGCCACCATACTGCCCCGGACCAAGGGCTCGCAAAGCTGGACAGTCAACGCGCTCATCCTGCCCCATCTGTCGGACTACGTGCCACCTCCATGACCCCTGCCAAGCGATCTCTCTATTGTGGCGGGCCTGGAATTGGCAGACCCAGACGTCTCATCAACAGAAAAGATAGATTTAATCATTGGCGCTGATGCATAACCGGCGATCATTACCGCCGGATTAAAGAAGTCCACAAACTCCGACGTGATCGCCCAGTCTACGCACCTTGGGTGGATACTAACGGGTGTTGCGGCCCGCGGCACACCAACACCAGCCTCCCTCTGACCAGCCACAGCTCCCATCAGAGAACCAAAAGGAGGTCTCGTCGGCATCGGGCCCAGGGGCCACCTACGAAGCCCATTCTACTACCAGCTACTGACCACTTGCGTGGCCCAACTACGAGACACCCCTCTCGCCCGCTGAACCACCGCAAGGGCGAGAGGCAATCGAATAGCCAGCAGCCGGCTGACCCAAAGGCTTCAAGGCACCACACCAAAATAGGGATAGTAGCGCGCAATGCCCCGCATGGTGGGCGGCGCTCCCCAGCATCCAGGGATCAACCGAATCCTAGCGAGCCAGCACGCCTCTCAGTGCATCAACAGAGGCTGCATTCGGACGACCGCGGGAGGCACTCGGCCCGCGACTGCCATTCCGCCAGGACACGCGGGCAGTGCCAGGGTCGACACCGCACCCGACTCCACGCTACAGCATCACACGCCAGCGGCCGTATCCCATCGGCTACTAACGCCGGCGCAGCACCTTTCACCATCACCGGTCCTGATGCAGCGAGACCCATCACCAGCCATCACGTGGTCATTGATCGTGGGTTGCGACCTTACAACTTCAACCCAGATCAACTGGCCGGTTCCACGACCACAAAAGGCAACGGACATCAGCGATGGGAAAGAGGCTCCTTCCCATCTACCCTACGGGCCATCCCAGACTCCCAAGCCTTTAGCGTTCCTCAGGGCGGGTGGCCCCTGTCCCAACTGACCAACCACGTGAAAGTGGACAGCAACATCCGACCACCAGAGACTCAACGACTAAGACCAACCGCCACCAGCACACCGCACACTCCCGGCCCCTAGCCACCTTCCCCTGGATCATGATGATTCGCCAATGATTGGCGAAGGCGGGCGGAATGTTGCGGATTGGCAGTTGGATGTGCTGGAGAAATCTAGTACATTCGCAGTGTATACCAGTTGCGCGGCAGCTGGCCGATTGTCACCAACGATGAGGTCAGCAGCGTCTCTTTTTTGAATTGGCAGTTATGCCCACTGAGTCAGTCCGCTACCAGCTTTCATCGCGCACACACCTTCCGAGTCATTGTTGCTGATCCACCATAAATTATCAAATAAATTAACTCAATCTCATGTAAATTAATTGAATTGTTGTGCGTTATTACTGAATTGTGAACCAAGTCGCATCCGGCTTAAACAATAAAGAAATAAAGATCCACCTCGAATTCAGTTTTTCCTGTGCTTCCGTTTCGCTGTCAGTTTCATCGGGTTCCTCTCTACAAGGGAACAGTGGACAACTTCAAACATTCCCGTCACATAAAATGTATGTATAATTTTTGTCAAAGTTTATTTATTATAGAATTTATGCCAAATAAATAATTATAAATTAAAAAAAAACATTTGTGTTTACCATATTTAAGGATGTCCATAAATTCACAAACACATTCACGTTTAAGGGTCTAAGAGAGGAATTCACTCTATTGTTTTCATTAAAGATAGTGAAACTTTGATTTTCTAGTTACCAACTGTGAAGTTGATTACGCAGCGAAAGATGATTTCGGAAGTCCTATCTTGGAACGTAGGATTAGAATGAATGGATCCGTTCACCGTGTACACTGCCTTGAAACAGGCAGAAAATAAGTTCATTTTCTCTTGCTGCTCCTCGACTAATATTAGGTTAACTGAAGCGTAAGTTTTACGTTCATCAATTTTTGGGAGTCTGAAAATATGGAGTGTTGGTATGCTCTTTTCTTCCGAATGGAGGAACATGTTTGGTTTAGTGGATTTGAGGGGGTAAACTACTGTTGAGTTTTTTTTCTTTTACTTAGAACGTGGTTTAGTGTCATGAAAATGGTATACCAAAAGGTTAAGGGCGGAAAATATGATTAAATGCCTAAATATTCAATTTGGTCTGAGCACCTTTTGTGATCACCGTGGGAGTTAAAGTTGTAAACTAAAGTAAAACTAATTTGTAAATGTCCGAAGAATGTATTCCTGCCTTATTTTTAAAATACAAATGTCTCCGTTGCTAGGCCAATGTAAACACTTTCCCCCTGGGATTGGTCTGAAATTTAATCTGTATATTTAAAATTGCTCTCTCTGATATGTGGTATTTTTTATATTGCATTAAATTTTAAACTTTTTGACAAAAATGATTATATCAAACACATTCTAGGACCTCTCATGTTGTTGAATCAGAAAAACTAGTTTTTTGTTCCAGATCAAAAATTGTGGGAGTGAGGCTTCCCGCGGTGGATCCGGAAAAATACCGGAAAAATTTATGTTCGTTGGTAAATAAAATTCCTTAACAATTTTTGTATTGCTCATTTCTGTTGTCAGTTTTTGAGTGTAAAATACGGAAGTTAACAAAGAGAGAATTGGGATGCATGGTTTGTAACTTTGCTTCGATAAGGGTGAACATGTAAGCCAGGCGGTTGAATGGTGTCAATTTTGATTTTTGCAACTTCGTTACTGTATTTGTTGATAAACTCATGAAATTGTTCGAAGTAGACCGCCACATTAGCAATTAGCTCAGGAACTAAAGATTGGCCACAAAACACGTTTGGTTGTTATTATATATGTTATGCACAATGTACACGTCAATTTGTAAATTACTGAACACATGTAAGATAACATTTTATAATAAAAATAAGTTTAAATCGTTTTATTTTCATATATCAAAAATGTATAGGAAACAACATGAATGCGCACAATAATACATAAAGTGTACTCTCGAGTTGTAAGGATTTTAAAATGAGTTTAAAACGCCAAGTTCATCGAATCTTCTCAAAGAGTATTTTAGTGCTTTCTGACAACGCGGGGAAGAAAACATCAGTTCATGCTTCTTTACACTTTGCTCGCCTTCAGTCATATTCTCTAGAGTGTTATCTGATGATATCTCTTTATCCATAGCGATTAACGGAAATACGCCATACGCGGCGAACAGTCCATAAGATTCACTTCGGCGGACCTCATCTAGAATACGTTCGAATGTTGGTATCTTAGGATAATTTAGTGTCTGTAATGTATCACTCAGTGAGGCATAATAGATCTTTAGCAAGTCTTCCCTTTTTTCGGTCAAAACTTCATACTGAAGCGAAGTATTGAAGAAATAATTCAGATCAAATCCAGGACTGCTAAATATACCCATTTGCATATCGACGAAAACAATATCCTCCAATTGACTCTTGTCGCCGTTGGTATATTTAAACATGAAGTTATTCACCCAAAGGTCTCCATGGTTAAGAACTCTTATTTCTCCTTCTCTCGGCTGTTGACTATTCATAAGGCTCTGCAGTAAGTTCGCTTCAATATTTTTTAACTTTTCTCTAATTTTTCCATAGCCCTCCCAATCTTTTACGGCATCAATAAGGCTTTTTAATTTAGCACTGAAGAATGCGATAGAAAATTGTTCATTTTTACGTAAAGTATTTTTGCAAAGTATGCCCCCCTTGAAAGTTTCCATAGATTTGGGATCCTAGAGAATGATTTATGATATTAAGCTGGAAGTTTTTTTTAATCATATTTGGGCTTACCTTTTCGTGTAACACAATAGACGAACCGTGCAATTGACCGAGTTTCTTCATAACTAACGCACAATGTTTAAAATCTAACCCATCCACACGATCGGCCATTTCGTATCCCAAAGCACACAAATCCTCGAATACAATTGTGTTGACGGGATCCTTCTGTGAGTAATAGACTTGTGGGCCGAACTTTACATTATTCAAAAGCACTTCTAGTCTTGGTAATATTCTTGAACAAAAGATTTTCTCCTTAAAGAACACTCTCAGATCGGCCAGAAAACGAGTGACATCTGTTATGGGAATGCTTTTCACAATAAGAGATAGGAAGTCTTCCTCGTTCGAGTCTTCTCGTGCGAACGTTAAGCGAGTTCTATAAATCGCACTGCAATAATTGTCTCCGCCGCTACATCCCGATTCAAAGTGGATTCCTTTAAGGGTGACTGGTGTACCGGTAACAGCGTTCTCTAGAGCTTCTTCTAATAGTTTCGCATCTAGATACTCCGGCGCGTTAACATGATTACTTATTTCAATCACCATCGTACCAGCGACGTCTCTGATGAACTGGCTGAGCGCAACTGATTGGGGGTAGCTGGACTTGAATTTAACGTGCTTTCATCTTCTAATCTTTTCAAATACGTTGGTAAATGTGAAAATACAAACTAATGCGCTAAACTTGTATATTTTAATTTTAGGCAAAAAGAGCACACGTCGGTGAATTACGTTATCGCATCTAAGTGTGTTTTATTAAAATACTTATTAGAATGTTTTTTTCATTACAAACTACACACTAACCGTAACATATATTTTGGGAGCAATTGAATTAATCATAAATTGAATTGTTGGTTACGATTGGTTTTGCCTTCATTTGTGTGATGTGCGATGGTTTTGACATTGAGAGACTAATATTAGCTATTTATAGATCAGGTTATGCAAATAACCTACACAATCTACAGAGTAAACATACAATTAATAGTAATAAAATAACCGAAAATAAGATTATTATTATTATTTATTATTTATTGGCCTGTAGGAACCCGGAAGTTCATGACCTCACCGACTCGGCTTCGCCATCCTTCCCTGTCCTGGGCACTCTCCTTCCACGCTTCACCATTCGATCCGATCTCCTCAAGGTCAAACCTAACATTGTCCTCCCATCTCCGTCGCGGCCGTCCTACCGGTCTCTTTCCCGTTGGTCTACCGTCAAGAATTCTATGCAGTGTCCTATCGTTCCCCATTCGCGCCACGTGTCCGGCCCATCTTAATCTTCGCGACTTGATTACTCTCACTATTGTAGGTTTGCGATATAGTTCTTCCAATTCGTGGTTATGGAGTCTCCTCCATTGTCCTGCCTCCTCGTCATATTTACCTCCAAAGATGCCTCTCAAAACTTTATTCTCGAATAGACGGGATTTGTTTTCTTCCCGTTTTGTGAGAGCCCATGTTTCGCATCCATATAGAACAATTGGCATGATTATGGTTCTATAGACACGGAGCTTTATGTTACGTGATAGCAGTCTGGATTTCAGCAGTTTACTGACTGCGTGCCAACTCGCGTTGCCGGAATGCAGTCTCTTGTTAATTTCCTTCGACATTTCATTACTGGCCGTCAGTATCGTTTCCAGATATTTAAATTCTTTAACTTTTTCAAATATCTTACCTCTGACGTTTATATGTGTTCTCTGAGATCCACCTGCTCTCGCCGTAATCATGTATTTTGTCTTGTCTTCATTTATATCTAGGCCAACGTCTTCTGTCGCTTGCATGATGATTTCACAGTTTTTACTAACAGTCTCTAGATTATCGCCCAGAACGGCGATGTCATCCGCATATGCGAGCACTTGTGTGACCCCGTTCAGGGATGATCCGGCCATGTTGTCGTCTTGTACCTTTCTGATGACATACTGGAGCACAACGTTAAAGAGACACGACGATAGACCATCTCCCTGCTTTAGTCCGTACCGGATTTCAAATGGTTCTGAGAGGTGGTTTTCTATTCTGACTCGCCCTTGTTTTCGTTCATGCAAATTTGAATGAGGGCGACATATTTTTTTGGGACTCCCAGCTCAACTAGAATATGGTAGAGTCTCTGCCTTGCGACTGAGTTTTAGGCTTTTTTGAAGTCAACGAACAGTTGGTGAACCGTCTCTCCGTATTCCCACTTCTTTTCCAGCAGTTGTCTTTAGTGTGAACATTTGGTCGCTTGTTGACCGGTTCCTACGGAATCCACATTGGTAGTCTCCCGGTATCTCTTCTACGTACGGTGTGATTCTCGCCAGAATGACATTTGTTAATATTTTGTATGCGGTTGGGAGCAATGATATTCCTCTGTAGTTTTCGCAGTCAGATCTGTCGCCTTTTTTGAAAATGGGGATGACTATTGAGGTTTTCCATTCTTCCGGAGTGACTTCCTTATCCCATATTGTTTGGATGAGCTGGTGGATCTTTTGAGCGGTTGCCTCTCCTCCATGCTTCACAAGCTCTGCCGGTATGCAGTCGACTCCGGGAGCCTTGTTGTTTTTCAATCGCTTTATTGCGTCTACAACTTCGTTGAGAGACGGCTCTGGGATCTGAGGCTCGCCTGTATGTACGCTTGGTGCATTTATCTGTGGTTGATGGGTGCGTACATGGAGCAGATTTTCAAAGTACTGCTTCCATCTTGTCACGACATTGTTTGTTTCTGTGACCAGACAGCCGTTTGCCTCTCGAAGTATTTTGGCTCTTCCTCGGTAGCCATTTCTAATTGAATTTATGTCGACATACATACCTCTGATGTTCTTTGCCCTAGAATTTTCTAGGATTTTTTCGATCCGAGTCTTCTCCCATTCGCGTTGTTTGCGTTTGAAGAGCCTCATTGTCTCTCTCCGAATTGTCGCGTATCTTTCTGCGTTGACTTCATCATATCTTTCTAAGTGGATCACTCTGAGGCGTTTACGTTCTTCGATCTTCGCCCTGCACTCATCGTCAAACCAAGGTTTGGACTTAATTGTTTTCTTAAATCCTAATACCTTTTGGGCTGTTAGTTTGATTGTGTCTCTGATCGATGTCCATTTAGTGTTCACACTATTAGCTTCCTCTTCTTCACCGCTCACATTCTCTTGAATGCTAAATCTATTCGTTAGTTTGTCTTGATATTCAGCCCTTTTGCGTAGGTCTTTCAGTTTATCAGTGCCGAACTTTTTGCTTGTCTCCCGTGACTGACCATGTGGGATTGCTGCGAGGCGACTCCTGATTTTGCCAATCACTAGAATATGATCGGAGTCGCAATATGCTCCTCTATATGGTCTTACGTCAAGGATATTCAAGTGGTGTCTTTTGTCTATGAGGAAGTGGTCTATTTGGTTACGCGTTACGCCGTCGGGTGATATCCATGTGGCTTTATGAATTTCCTTGTGCTTGAACATCGTGCTTTTTACTGACAGAGTTTTAGACGCTGCGAACGTGATAATTCGAATTCCATTATCATTTGAAACGTCGTGTAGGCTTTCTTTACCTATAGTTGGTTGGAAGATATCTTCCTTTCCAATTTTTGCATTGAGGTCCCCGAGGAGGATTTTAACGTCGAATGATGAGATCCCATGAAATACATCCTCTAGGGTCTCGTAGAACGTGTCCTTCGTTTCTTCGTCCGCAGATTCTGTTGGGGCGTGTACGTTTATAAATACATAATTGTACCATCGGCCCTGTATTTTTAGCACAGACATTCGGTCATTAAAAATTTCACATCTTTTACATGGGGCGTAATCTTCTTGCTTATGATGAAGCCGGTTCCGAGGTTATGTGTATCGGTACCTCCACACACCAGTGTAAATCCGTTGGTTTCGATTACTTGATGTGGGAGTCGGACTTCCTGAAGCGCGACGATGTCCATTTTATACTGTTTCGTGTTTTCTACGACCGTCTGTATCGCGCCTGGTTTATATAACATTCGAACATTCCACGTGCCGACCCGTATATCCCGCTTTTTACGTTTTTCCCGACGTCTTCTTTTTGCCGAGTCGGTGTTTTCTTGATGATTTGTTCCCTTATGGTAGTGTCGGCTCATCACACCTACGCCTACCGGGTTTTTTGTGAGATTGTTCTTTGTGTATTGATCATTCATTTCATTGGATCACTCTGGGGTTTCAAATGGTCCGCCATATCAGAGCCCCTCTTTGATATGATAAGGTCTGCTTACTGCTCTGATTTGACCCGGTGTCAGAGAGGCGCCGTTATAATACAGCCGGTATACCCCTGGCTGCAAACCATCCAATGGGCACGGTGACGCGTAACACCCTGGATTAGGGGCGGTAGATCTTTGTATGTTACTCCTCGCTAGCCTGTCTGACATGGGTGGCCCTACTGGAAGCGTATGCTTCCGTCAGCATTGCCTGAGCGATTCATCGTAGTTTAAGCCCCCGCACCACGTCAAGGTGTCTACCAAGCGGGGGGCCAATGTGTACGTAAAGAAATTTATCGTACACATGGCGAAGTTGGAAAATGGGCTGCGCAATATGGCATTACATTGATGCAAACCGAATCATTTTGTTTACAGGAATTTCTCTCGGGGGATTTGCTTGGCACTAAAAGTAGCTAATTGGTTTGAGATTCCTGATAAGGTAAGAAAGAAATCTTACAGGAATTGTATGCGAAGTGATGCATGAAAAGGTAAGTTTTCTTTACAGGGACGTTAAGATTATAGATTTGATTTAATTAATGCGTGAAGCATTTTCAGATGCTTAATGCGATTGCATTAGCCAAACTTATGCGACTTGGGATGAGGTTATGGGGGTTTGTAGGTAAGTGTACCGTGGGGTTTGGCGGCACCGCCATAGGTCCAACGAATCGACCGCTGCAAACATGCCCGCGGTGGCCATATGAACGAAGCCGAGTTCCATTCATAAATGTTTTGATTGTACTTCAAGTCGATAATAAAGTTTTTGAAATGGTTTCCGTTTTATTAAAAAAAAAAAAAGTTGTCAAATCCCTATTGGAAAACCCGATAATTACAAAATTACAGCGCACCTGTACTGCTCGGCAAAACATATACTACTAAATTTAACTATATACTGTATACTGAATCTATACAAAGCGCATATATAAACATCTACACATATATACATCTACATAATGTATATATACTGTTGCACGGAGCGTTTACCGTACGGATTCGAATTCAGCGCGACACAAGACGAGGAGAAAAAGGATACACGATGAAAATGATTTGTACAGATTGCTCCTTTATTTGCACAAATATTGATTTTTGAACATAGATTTTTTGCACCCGAACGAATACTTTTGTGGTGCAAACGATTGGGAAAAATAGTGTGGACTGTACGAAAAGGAATAAAGAAGAAGAAGAAGGACACACATTTAAAAAATGGGTGGCGAGAGGGCCGACTTTAGCGAGACAAGGACATTTGTGTCCTTCATCTTGTCTCTGACTTCTGGTCATCCCAAGAGGAGGATGTTGCGCTTGGTCTCGCGATATCTGAAAAGAAAAGAAAAAAGGGGGTGTCCAAGGATAGTGTGGACAGTGTTAGTCCAGGTGTTCTCTAACTACTTGTATAGGGGGATGGTGGGAAAGAAATCATACAAGACCGGTAGGTCTTGGGTGTGGTAGTAAACGCAGATCACGTCTTTGATGTCTGATGATCTGCGCTTTGGCCGGTGTGTGTATGTTTGTGCCGTCTTGTACTGTGCGTCCGTGTGTGTGTAGTTTGTTAATAGTAGACCCTATGGGATGGGTCCAGGAATCCTCTATTATAGAGGGGAATGTTGTTGGGAAGGGTGCTTTCTTCAGTTTTGTACTGAAGAAGAAATTGTGGGGGTTTGATCCGAAGAGATCGCGAGAGAGAAGGATCAAGAACGCAAGAGTCCCGTACAAGTGGGTTCTCGCTGTTCTGAATGTTTTCGAGCTACTTATATGCTAATTGAAGCAAGTACTCGTCGATAGGGGTAATGGAGGCGCCTTCGTATAGGTGAAAGTTGGGGTAATGACGACCGTCAGGCCTTCTAGAATGATTGGTGCATCTTCTGAGGAGCTTCCTTTCGAAAACCCGAAGTCTTTCCATTTGAGCCGAAGATATGCAGGACCATATGGGAAAGGCGTACGATATTCCAGATCGGATTAGCTGCTTATAGCAGAGAAGCTTAACTTTGGTGTCAACTTTGTTGCTCCACTTCAGGATGTTGTGCAGTTGCTTAGACCGACCGAGGCCCCTTGGGAGAATGTGGGTCACATGTTTGATGAAATTCATTTTTGGGGTATAAGTAACCCGAAGATATTTCATCTTGTCCTGTGGTCTAATCGTAGTACCTCCCATTTGTACGAGGGTTGCCTTTTATATTTCGGGATTAGAGAACAAAACAAATATTGATCATCGAAAATCACTTTATTGTTTTTCAAAATATTCCCCATGAAGATCTATACACTTTTGTATGCGTTCGAACCAATTGTCGAAGCACTTTTGGCATTCTGATTGAGGTATCTCCAACACATGCATTCTGAATGCAGCAACCGCTTCTTCAGGTGTCGAAAAACGTTGACCTCTCAGTTTGTTTTTTACGTACGGGAATAAAAAGAAGTCATTCGGTGCCAAGTCAGGACTATACGGCGGATGACCTGTAGCGATTCTAACAGATATACACGATTCACAAGCGAAATAGTGAAGAACACGAACGAAAAATCGAATAAGAAAAATACATCAGAACCGTATACCAAGCGATAAATAACAACAAAAAAATAATAATTCACACCAGTGGAGTATAGTCGAGTTTGGAAATCAAATTCTAAACACGGTCAGTAGCCTGGTGTGTAACGCTTAGGTAAAATTTTTTTCGTGATTCGAGCTGTCATAGCGTCAGTTCGAATCACACGATCTTCTTCACTATTATTTCAAACGCTATAATTAGTGACTACGACGTGATCTCTACACACAGCATAGCATACACTTCCCATAGTAAAGCAGAACTTCACACACGGTCACGACTTCCGCATAGAGCACAGCCTCCGACGTTTTCTCGTTTATCTCTCTCGTTCGTCCGTCGTCCGCATACGAATCTGATCGTAACGAAGTTACTGCGGCGGGAGTGGTGTAGCGATTCTAACAGATACACACGATTCACAAGCGAAATAGTGAAGAACACGAACGAAAAATCGAATAAGAAAAATACATCAGAACCGTATACCACGATAAATAACAAAAAAAAAAAAAAAAAATAATTCACACCAGTGGAGTATAGTCGAGTTTGGAAATCAAATTCTAAACACGGTCAGTAGCCTGGTGTGTAACGCGTAGGTAAAATTTTTTTCGTGATTCGAGCTGTCATAGCGTCAGTTCGAATCACACGATCTTCTTCACTATTATTTCAAACGCTATAATTGGTGACTACGACGTGATCTGTACACACAGCATAGCATACACTTCCCATAGTAAAGCAGAACTTCACACACGGTCACGACTTCCGCATAGAGCACAGCCTCCGACGTTTTCTCGTTTCTCTCTCTCGTTCGTCCGTCGTCCGCATACGAATCTGATCGTAACGAAGTTACTGCGGCGGGAGTGGTGTAGCGATTCTAACAGATACACACGATTCACAAGCGAAATAGTGAAGAACACGAACGAAAAATCGAATAAGAAAAATACATCAGAACCGTATACCACGATAAATAACAAAAAAAAAAAAAAAAATAATTCACACCAGTGGAGTATAGTCGAGTTTGGAAATCAAATTCTAAACACGGTCAGTAGCCTGGTGTGTAACGCTTAGGTAAAATTTTTTTCGTGATTCGAGCTGTCATAGCGTCAGTTCGAATCACACGATCTTCTTCACTATTATTTCAAACGCTATAATTGGTGACTACGACGTGATCTGTACACACAGCATAGCATACACTTCCCATAGTAAAGCAGAACTTCACACACGGTCACGACTTCCGCATAGAGCACAGCCTCCGACGTTTTCTCGTTTCTCTCTCTCGTTCGTCCGTCGTCCGCATACGAATCCGATCGTAACGAAGTTACTGCGGCGGGAGTGGTGTAGCGATTCTAACAGATACACACGATTCACAAGCGAAATAGTGAAGAACACGAACGAAAAATCGAATAAGAAAAATACATCAGAACCGTATACCAAGCGATAAATAACAACAAAAAAAATAATAATTCACACCAGTGGAGTATAGTCGAGTTTGGAAATCAAATTCTAAACACGGTCAGTAGCCTGGTGTGTAACGCTTAGGTAAAATTTTTTTCGTGATTCGAGCTGTCATAGCGTCAGTTCGAATCACACGATCTTCTTCACTATTATTTCAAACGCTATAGACCCATCAGATCGATGTTTTGGGTGCTCAAAAATGCAGTTGTCGCAGCCGATGTGTGAGAGCTCGCATTGTCGTGGTGAAGAGTGATCCGTCTTCGGTGGTTGGTTTTCCTGATTTCTTGGAAGACAACTGGCAAACAAATGGTTGTGTACCACTCAGGATTGACTGTTCTGCGATGTTCTAGTGGTACGGTTGCGACATATCCAGTTTTTCCGAAAAAACAGGCGACCATTTGCTTAGAAGTGCTTCGTGCGCGAACAACTTTTGTTGGATTTGGCTCATCTTGAAACACCCAGACAGTCGACTGCTGTTTACTTTCGGGCTCATACGCGTAAATCCACCATTCATCACCTGTCACGATGTCATAGGCGTGGTTCGAAGCACCGCGACCGTATTTTTTGAGCATTTCTTTCGACCAATTGACACGAGCCTTTTTTTGGGCGATTGACAAATTGTGTGGGATCCAACGTGAACAATTTTTTTTGACAGTCAAATGTTTATGCAATATTGAATGTATGCTGGTCCCACTAACGCCTAAGGTTGTCTCAATCTTACGATAGGTCACATGACGATCTTCCAATATCAGTTCGCGCACAGCATCAATGGTTTTCGGAACAACAACTGATTTTGGACGAACTTCACGAAATTCATCTTGGAGTGAACTACGACCACGATTGAATTCACCATACCATCGATAAACACTGGTCCTTGATGGTGCTTCATCGCCAAAAATTGAATTAAGTTCATCCATGCACTGTTGCTGAGTTAATCCACGCCGAAAGTTGTAAAAAATAATCGCACGAAAATGTTGACGATTTAATTGAATTTTTGGGCCAAGATGAATCTTTTAAGTTACTGTAAACAACACAAATAGCGCTTGTATGTCAAAACGTTCTGAGTGCGTATAACCTCGTGGTCGTAGTTCACTCCAAGATGAATTTCGTGAAGGTCGTCCAAAATCAGTTGTTGTTCCGAAAACCATTGATGCTGTGCGCGAACTGATATTGGAAGATCGTCATGTGACCTATCGTAAGATTGAGACAACCTTAGGCGTTAGTGGGACCAGCATACATTCAATATTGAATAAACATTTGACTGTCAAAAAAATTTGTTCACGTTGGATCCCACACAATTTGTCAATCGCCCAAAACAAGGCTCGTGTCAATTGGTCGAAAGAAATGCTCAAAAAATACGGTCGCGGTGCTTCGAAACACGTCTATGACATCATGACAGGTGATAAATCGTGGATTTACGCGTATGAGCCCGAAAGTAAACAGCAGTCGACTGTCTGGGTGTTTCAAGATGAGCCAAATCCAACAAAAGTTGTTCGCGCACGAAGCACTTCCAAGCAAATTGTCGCCTGTTTTTTTCGGAAAAACTGGACATGTCGCAACCGTACCACTAGAACAACGCAGAACAGTCAAATCTGGGCGGTGCACAACCATTTGTTTGCCAGTTGTCTTCCAAGAAATCAGGAAAACCAACCGCCGAAGACGAATCACTCTTCACCACGACAATGCGAGCTCTCACACATCGGCTGCGACAACAGCATTTTTGAGCACCCAAAACACCGATTTGATGGGTCATCCGCCGTATAGTCCTGACTTGGCACCGAATGACATCTTTTTATTCCCGTACGTAAAAAACAAACTGAGAGGTCAACGTTTTTCGACACCTGAAGAAGCGGTTGCTGCATTCAGAATGCATGTGTTGGAGATACCTCAATCAGAGTGGCAAAAGTGCTTCGACAATTGGTTCAAACGCATGCAAAAGTGCATAGATCTTCATGGGGAATATTTTGAAAAACAATAAAGTGATTTTCGATGATCAATATTTGTTTTTGTCCACTAATCCCGAAATATAAAAGGTAACCCTCGTACATTAAGCAAATACATTGTAAATAGAGACCCAGCTGCCCAACGTTCTTACCGCGCGTATATCGAAGACACGTAAATACGAATCCGGGTCGCCAACATATAATGTCCCATATTTGCATCATTTTTGCTCAGATCTACATCAAATTTTGACAGCATAATCTTGAAATCATAGACATTTGAATAAAATAATAGAAGTCACGCGGAGGATCACATTTTCCTTCCACTCTTTTGTACGAACAGTTGTCTTCTGTGATTTACATCCTGTAATAACTTTCTTAGTTACAGTTTTGATCTCAGGATACAATGGCAGTATGGCTATTCAATTTTTCAGTGGAAAGATCTAAGGTGGGTTATATATACCATAAAGTAGAAATAGCGTCAAATTATCCTAGATAGTCTTTTAACCATGCTCCTGCTGGGAAGACTTCGTTGAAGCAAAACTCAATAGGCGTCGGCTCAAGTGGATAGATGCCTCGACAGCTGCTCTGTTTACGCCTGGGATTGTCAGAGCTGTAAACATCTAGCGATACTACGCTTGGTCAATTATCTTTACCTAAAAAATAGGTTGCAAAACATTTTTCAGTTTATGACCACATGGAGTTTATTTTAATGGTTGCGCCAAAGTGTAATCTTCTAGAGATACCATGGTCCCGAGCCTCTGGTATGCAGGATTCGCAGACTTGTATATTATGTAACAACGCTGGGTCTACTTATTTAAATACACCCCTGGCACTCTCATGGTGTGTTCGCGTAACTTACTTTGCACTAGGGTTATTAAATATCGGTGGATCTCTGCGCAGCACTCCTGGCATCAGGGGGCTGTTTCTTCATTGGTCAAAGTGCCATACAAATTGGACAAAGAGGTGAGCTGTCGTGTCCAAAACGGTTTAGGTATTTTCGATACCCCCTTACCCCGACAAAAATATGGTAGTTACAGTTTCCCTGTGAACGCTATATCCAAACCTCTACGGATGAGATGTGTTTAAAGGTCCGTCGGCCTTTTATGCTCAAGTTGAATCTGGTCTGCCATTTGGCGGCGGATGCTACTCTCTCTTCTAGCTTTAATTTCACCATTCCACCAAGCACTTCATCCCTCGCCTAGGATATCTATGGGGAATAATCCGACTGTGACCAACGCCGCTTCATATAAAATCATCCTGAAGCCACATATATCCCTGAATGCGTAAAGCCTGTATGTTGCTTTCAACATTTTTTTGAATTATTTTATTTATAAAGTTTTTACCCACACTGGGATGGCATAAGTTATGGAGGGAAGTCCCTGGTAAATATTTTTTTTGCATTTTTTTTTTTGCTTTACAAATGGATTCAGCATCTGAAGAATGTATTCTCAAAGTTTGGCGCTCAACAGAAAGTCTTTAAGGTCCCTAGAAAGTCACCAAAGTGATGCGCAAAAGTACCGATAGCAGGTAAGCGAACGAGCGCTCTTTGCGGCCTCTACCGTTTAATTTCTAATCCAAACAAGTTTGCTAGTTTCTTTTTTGAAAAGTTGGGAAACATCCAGCCCTCTACACCCAGAAATACAAAAGAATACTCTTCCGATAAACGAAGATTTATCAGGGGACAATCTACTGGAGCGTTACATACGCCGTTTCATTGAAAACGTTTCAAGGACGAAAACTTAAATGGCGTAACTCACGAAGTTTTGAACCGATTGACTTCAAATTTTACACAGATATTCTTTAACTTATTGGCCTTTGCCCAAAATTTTATAAAAATTGTATTATTAAGTATTGTTTTTAACAATTTGTTTATGAAAAAAAAGTGTTTTTTTTTTCCTTTTGTCCTTAAATTTTTATTTTTCACATTTTTTTTTTGTAAATTTTAGGTTCATGCAAAGAAGAATGCCATATTTTAATGGAAACAATTTTGTCCGTTGATTTCAGGTAACTGTATAAGGGGAGTCAGGCTGTAGCGTCGCCAATTTGTTTTTTTTTTTGTTTTTTCATTCATAAAAAAAAAATTGCATACACATTTTAAAGTCTAAGAAATTGTGTCTTCACCTAACTAATAATAACATCGTCCAGTCGGACACTGATATAGCAAACTGTCTCGCTGAACATTTCTGCAAAGTCCATAATTACATTACGATTACATTCCACGCTCACTGGAGCCATCCCTCACACCATTTATTACTGAATTCACCGAAACCAATAAAGCATCACTCCCCGTAGGAATCGACACATTCCTAAGCCTTGAAGAACTATCCGAAGTCATTACTTCACGTAACAGTAAAAAATCGACCGGTCTAGATGGAATCCCTAACCTCCTATTCAAAAGACTCCACCCAGGCAACTTGCTCCCGATTCTCGTTCTCCTCGACCACACAATAAACGCTCCATATTTCCCTAAAAGTTGGAAAACAGCGGTGATTGTCCCTATTAGCAAATCTGGGCCCTCCAAATACCCGGATAACTTCCGTCCGATATCGCAGCTAAACTCGCTTAGCAAAATTCTTGAATATAAAATCTACAAAAATCTTCTCTCATTTGCCAGGGATAACTCCCTCATTCCGAACTCTCAATTTGGCTTCCGCTCACAACACTCCACTTGTCATGCTCTCTTAAAACTCACACATGATGTGACGACCCACCTCCAAAACCAATTCCCAATGGTATGTGTCTCCCTAGACATAGCTAAAGCATTCGACTGTGTCTGGATCGCAGGACTGTTATACAAACTTCATTCAATGTATGGATTAAACATACACTCCACAAAACTTCTCGCTTCCTACCTCTCTGATAGAAAGTTCATGGTGAAAATAAACTCAACTCTCTCGACACCTTATAGCATAACCGCAGGAGTTCCTCAAGGATCCATCCTCGGCCCACTACTATACCTTCTTTATACATCAGACGCACCGCAGCCACTGTTACCCAATACAACAATGCTCAACTATCCCGACGACACCTTAATTTATTCAAGCAACAAGCTTGTCAAGGAGGCAAGAAACTGTATTAACAGATATCTCCCAATCCTGTCAGCCTACTTTACCAAGTGGAGAATTCAACTAAATCCAACCAAAACTCAGCTCATTGTTTTTAAAGGCAGAAACGCGAGTTGTACAAACAACACTATTCGCCGCCATAATAAAATCAGAATTAAAATAAATAACAATATAATTAAACCCTCCAAAACCTTAAAGTATCTAGGTATAACCTTTACCAACAATCTGTCATTCTCCGCCCAAATTAAAAATACGATTCGTAAAGCCACAACCCAACTGAACCTCTGCAGAAAAGTCATGTACAAACCGAATGGTCTCTCTCCCAAAGTCAAATCACTTATCTACAAACAAATAATCAGACCAACTCTCACATATGTATGCCCGATATGGTACCATATCACACCCGCCCAATTGGAGAAGCTACGCATTTTCGAAAGGAAATGCTTCAGACTTATCACTGGCCTCTGTTACGGCCACAACCATCCATCCCATAAAAAATTATCCTTTTGGAGCTAGTCTCTACCACTAACGGCGATACACGCCAAAAACATCCACTTAAAGGATGTGACATTTTGCTAAATCAAAGCATTACCCCATACACCTCGTCCCGCATAAATTGATAGCAAGCAAATCAAGCTAAAACGTGCAGTTTGCGCTAATCAATTAAATGCCAAGTAAATTGAGCTGAACGCTAAATTTACTCACATAAAAACTGAAAGATAATCATTGAACCAAGAATTCACCCAACAAAAACTCCTAAAAGGCAGATGCGCGGACCAGATGCCGTATTTCAAACAAAACCACTGAGTATCATAAAAAATTGCGCGCCAGCAATTTTACGAGACTTCAGAAAAATGGTTATCTAAAACAATGAAAACAACCAACGCCAGTTTCCGTTTTAACAAAATTAAGTTAAAACAAGCAAAAGGCAAATATTCGCCTTTGTATCGATTCCCCACGGAAAAGATTCTTACCCATTCGGCTACAATAAACAACATAGAGAATCAGAAATGCTCATTAGCACAATTCTCTATTTGTATTCCCTATCGTATTCTTACAAAAGGGATCCTTGCCGGGTCGGCTAGAACAAACAACAGGCATCATAAAATGAATTACATATTCGTTTAGCGCATATCAACATAGAGGATTATAAATGTGCATTCGCACGATCCTCTGTTGATTTTTCCCCTTGTGTTTCCGCGTTTGATCCCAAGCCGGGAGAAATAAAGAAAGAAATGCCATATCCTTCGATCTTCAGGATGAAGAAAAAACAGGTCTTCGTTTGAGAGTTGGGTTTTTTGAATCTCGACCGAGACGGCGAGACTTTTGGAATTTGGTTTTTGATTTTGGCTGAGACGGTCAGGGTTCTTTTTGAGTAAAGTGGTGCAGTGCGTTCTTGCTTGTCTTCTCGTGTTAAATTTAAAAGTGACGAGAATATTTTCCGTGTAAGTTAAAATAGATCTGAAAGAAGGAATTGGTTAAGCGAGTGAAGTGAACGAGTACTAAGTGTATCCTCGTAATACAGTATCTAACCACGATAACAATTAAATTAGTTGAGTTTAAATAAAGAAAAAAGTGTGTTTTGATTGACAATAGTTTAGTGTACACAAGTGTATAGTGAAGAGATAGATAAAAACTTCATCACACCTCAACCGACATCCCAACTCCCACAAATATTACAACAGTAGTTCGCTCTACTATGCCGCTAATATTGAACGTATAGAACGACGCTTCCTCGAGCTGTCCATCAAATTTATCGAAAATCTTGCCAATAATCCCAATCCGATAATAAATGCGCTCACATCGACTTCGTCAGATAACCGAACTGCCTACCCGAACTGTCTCCACACCAGAACCCTCTTCACCTCTGGCAGGTTGGTCAACGACTCCAATGAGATTGTATACCACAATACTGAACTCTCACCTCACCAGTTTAAATATTGTAATATACAACCCTTCTCTAATATCTTGCGTTTCAACGACCAATCGAAAAGTATTCCCCCATCCCATATCCCCGACTGATAGTACCCACCCTAACCCAAATCCTACCCATCGACAACTATACCTCCCGCCCCACCCTACTCTAACTTATTGTAACAATAATAGATTTAATAATTAGATAAGCTAGGCTAAGCTAAGTTAAGTTAAGTTAAGCAAATTAGTTATAGGTTAAGTAAATAATTATATCCTGGTTTTCTGACCTTTTCCAGGAAGCCCCACCTACTCCTATCTTGTCCACCCATGAATTATGTAACTTTATAATAATGTTTGAAAAATGTACTAGCAAGTATGTGTAAACGATTAAAGCTAAGCTAATTATAAGTTATCTGTATTACTTATTGTAACAAATCATTTATGGTCAATAAATACAGAAATGTAAAAAAAAAGAAAAAAAAAAAGAAATTGTGAATAAATGCTTTCAGTTTTTTGTAAACAATTATTGAAAAACACGTCGTTTACAAAGCCCCCCCCCCCCCCCCCCCCCCCCAATGTTGATGTGACTACCCCTGACACGATAATTCTCTTACTACCAGTGTTTGGCAATATTCCGGATAGGGCGCCATGTAAACCAGTGGGTTTCGTACTCGCATACTCTACGTAAGACTTAAATTGTAATCTATTGTTGAGCATGGGCTCCTCGATAGTATAGTGGTTAGTACACCCGCCTGTCACCCGGGAGACCGGGGTTCGATTCCCGTCGGGGAGCCCCTGGCGCAAGACTAATGACCTTGCCCAGAAAAAATAAATCATTACGGAAAATTTAACAAGCCTCAGAACTTGCTAAATAAGGCCAAGACCGGTTCCCGGTTGTAGTGCCGATGATGATGATGATTGTTGAGCATATTTCCCAAGTACCTAACTGCTTCCTTTGTTCGAATGGTATGATTTCCGATCTGTAAGTTAGCATATTCCACTCGCTTTCAACTAGTTATTAGGACTGACTTTGGGCAATTGTAGCCAGTATTTATTCAGTCGAATTGCTTTATTAGTGGCCGCTTCCACCTCATTAATATGCTTAGAACTGTTATAGGCCTGCGAATACTGAGCGCCCGATCACCACCGCCCGCCCTATTCACCCCCTTGAATCTACTTGGTCTCTTGAAGAGTGGAATGAGAGGATCACCAAATTAAATAAAAACAACTTCTCTGCTTTTACTATCATCCGCATCCCTGTAAACGCTGATGCTTACTCGGTATCCAACTTCTGCCTAAAGAATTACGCAATCAGCATCGTTAACGCCAACAAGATCCCAAACCAGGCCTCCAACTCATTTTGTTTTTACATCCCCTCTCCCTACAAATGGCAATTTCATCACCCAACAGATGGCGTTCTTAAACTGGGCAAATTTTCCGTTTTAAAAAATGACAGTAATATCAACATTTCCCATATCCACAAAAAGAGCCCCACTCGTAAACGTCCCCACCCCCTCGCAGTAATTGAACACGAGCCACATCCAACACTTCTCATCAACATTTTACCACGACACAGCCGATCCACCAAAACCCGCTATCACGCCACACCCCACTCCCACCCGCAAATCAATCAACCGGCCAATACATACCACCATTTTCAACGGCACTTTTCATACAGCACGCCCCCATACCCAAACTCCAACTACCCACAAACCATTTCCCGACCAATGTTCATAATTTACCAGTATAGTAAAAAGTGTTCAAACAAAACACGACACAGGTTTCTTGGATTACTCGAAAGTGTTTCTCAAGGGAAAGACGCTGTCGGAGCGATATGTACTCTTTCATCTCCATTGGAAATTTTAAAACAAAAACGTAACATAAGGTGGGCATCACCCTACAAGTATGTAATTATATTAATATTCTTACGTTTTCATTATCCAAACTCCTGCCTAAGGGGCTTTTAGGGTCACTGTCCTGTACGACCCCCCCCCCCCCCCCCCCCCCGGGGCCCGTCCGGCAAGATAGGCAAAAGATAGCTGCTGGATAGATAGAATTAATTGAAAGCAAACGTTTCCACATTGCGGAGTCACTTACATTCTGCTCTTAAGGTGCTTAAGAATAAAAAAATAACAATAAAACAACCATAAAAGACGTATTTTGCATTCAAACACCACCGAGACGAGTTTCAATCCAGATACATTTTTTAAGCATCACGAGTACTTGAATTTACCATGGCCATCATGGAGAGCAATGAATAAATTAACCGACAATACTCGTATACTATCAAAATAAATTTGATCGCAAGTTAAAATTCATCTTTGCATCGAAGCATCGCCACTCTAAAATATACGCCTTGAAGGAATTTAAACAACTAGAAATTTGGGATTAAGCAAATTACATTTACTCCGGTTCGGTGTAAACATGTGCTTGCACTTAATTCAAAATAATCATAAGACATTTATGCTAAAACAAGAACAAACAAATTAGTTAATTTTTGTATATTTTGATCGGCACATCATCACCAAGAGACCAACAAACTTTCACCAATTTCTCGAGTGCTTATTGTTTTAATACTAATAATAATACTACGTTACTCAAAAATTTGAATTATGCGTTTCAAATTTGAGATAGGGGACTGAAAGGTTATGAATGAATAAAATAAGAAGCAATACGAATGTTACTGCAACGAAAAAGGGAAACTGAATCGCGAAGGTCGCTTTCTTGAGCGGCGTCCCAACAGTTTCGCCTTAGCAGACTGTATTTTCCGGGACTGGTCGGCCAACGATGATTTCTTCTAAGTTAGAGGGATTGCACCTCCAGAGCCGGACTTTTCTCTGGATTGGCGGGCGTTTTTGTCGTGCGCATGGATCTCACTGATAACAAAGTGGAGACGCGACCCAGAAAGAATATAGACCCAAAATGTGTCGCAGAAATTGGCTTGGTTTTATTTCCTATTTAATCAATGTATATTATTCAATCTGTTATTTTTGATTATTCCTGATCTCAATTGGGTAGAAGTTCCTTCGACGACTCCTACTGCTTCAAAAAAAAAAAAGAAAAAAAAAAAAGAAAAAAAAAGGGTTGGCGAGAGGGCCGACTTTAGCGAGACAAGGACTGATGTGTTCTTCATCTTGTCTCTGGCTTCTGGCCATCTTGCGATAACCAGAATCACCGTGAGGATGTTGGGCTCGGTCTCGCGATATCTGAAAAGAAAAGAAAAAAGGGGGGTATCCAAGGATAGTGTGGACAGTGTTAGTCCAGGTGTTCTCTAACTACTTGTATAGGGGGATGGTGGAAAAGAAATCATACGAGGGTTGCCTCTTATGTTTCGGGATTTGGCAACCCTAGTGTTGCAATCCGGCAATTGACAGCTCTGTCGTAAAGTTGGACATTTGTGAGGTTATACGCACTCAGAACGTTTTGACATACGAGCGCTATTTGTGTTGTTTACAGTAACTTAAAAGATTCATCTCGGCCCAAAAATGGAATTAAATCGTCAACATTTTCGTGCGATTATTTTTTACAACTTTCGGCGTGGATTAACTCAGCAACAGTGCATGGATGAACTTAATTCAATTTATGGCGATGAAGCTCCATCAAGGACCAGTGTTTATCGATGGTATGGTGAATTCAATCGTGGTCGTAGTTCACTCCAAGATGAATTTCGTGAAGGTCGTCCGAAATCAGTTGTTGTTCCGAAAACCATAGATGCTGTGCGCGAACTGATATTGGAAAATCGTCATGTGACCTATCGTGAGATTGAGACAACCTTAGGCGTTAGTGGGACCAGCATACATTCAATATTGCATAAACATTTGACTGTCAAAAAAATTTGTTCGCGTAGGATCCCACACAATTTGTCAATCGCCCAAAAAAAGGCTCGTGTCAATTGGTCGAAAGAAATGCTCAAAAAATATGGTCGCGGTGCTTCGAACCACGCCTATGACATCGTGACAGGTGATGAATGGTGGATTTACGCGTATGAGCCCGAAAGTAAACAGCAGGGTGTTTCAAGATGAGCCAAATCCAACAAAAGTTGTTCGCGCACGAAGCACTTCCAAGCAAATTGTCGCCTGTTTTTTTCGGAAAAACTGGACATGTCGCAACCGTACCACTAGAACAACGCAGAACAGTCAATTCTGAGTGGTACACAACCATTTGTTTGCCAGTTGTCTTCCAAGAAATCAGGAAAACCAACCGCCGAAGACGGATCACTCTTCACCACGACAATGCGAGCTCTCACACATCGGCTGCGACAACTGCATTTTTGAGCACCCAAAACATCGATTTGATGGGTCATCCGCGGTATAGTCCTGACTTGGCACCGAATGACTTCTTTTTATTCCCGTACGTAAAAAACAAACTGAGAGGTCAACGTTTTTCGACACCTGAAGAAGCGGTTGCTGCATTCAGAATGCATGTGTTAGAGAAACCTCAATCAGAGTGGCAAAAGTGCTTCGACAATTGGTTCAAACGCATGCAAAAGTGTATAGATCTTCATGGGGAATATTTTGAAAAACAATAAAGTGATTTTCGATGATCAATATTTGTTTTTGTCCACTAATCCCGAAATATAAAAGGCAACCCTCGTACAAGACCAGTAGGTCTTGGGTGTGGTAGTAAACGCAGATCACGTCTTTGGCGTCTGATGATCTGCGCTTTGGCCGGTGTGTGTATGATTGTGCCGTCTTGTACTGTGCGTCCGTGTGTGTGTGGTTTGTTAATAGTAGACCCTATGGGATGGGTCCAGGAATCCTCTATTATAGAGGGGAATGTTGTTGGGAAGGGTGCCTTCTTCAGTTTTGTACTGAAGAAGAAATTGGGGTAGTCTGATCCGAAGAGATCGAGAGTGATAAGGGTCAAGAACGCAAGACACCCGTACAAGTAGGTTCTCGCTGTTCTGAATGCTTTCGAGGTACTTGTATGCTAATTGTAGCAAGTACTCGTCGATAGGGATAATGGAGTGGTAATGACGGCTGTCAAGCCTTCTAGAATGATTGGTGCATCTTCTGAGGAGTTTCCTTTCGAAAACCCGAAGTCTTTCCATTTGAGCCGAAGATATGCAGGACCATATGGGAAAGGCGTACGATATTCCAGATCGGATTAGCTGCTTATAACTTTGGTGTCAACTTTGTTGCTCCACTTCAGGATGTTGTGCAGTTGCTTAAACCGACCGAGGCCCCTTTGGAGAATGTGGGTCACATGTTTGATGAAATTCATTTTTGGGGTATAAGTGACCCCAAGATATTTCATCCTGTCCTGTGGTCTAATCGTAGTATCTCCCATTTTTATTCGAATATTCTGTGAATATCGAGAAGTAGGTTGGGAGTGTTTACTACTCTGAATTATAGCTACTGCTTTGGATGGGTTAAGTCGAATTTTCCGTCGACTGTAATGCTGATACAGTTCGTCCAAGTGACGGTTGAGTCGATTTGTTGCGAGTTTAGGGCTTTTGGATGACGTGTACACTAGGACGTCATCCGCATAACATATCTGGTTTACTCTCCCGTCCACAAGGCGAGGACTATCGGAGGTGTAAATATTGAATAAGATGGGACCTAGAATGGAGCCCTGTGGTACGCCTGCAGCGGCGCGAAAAGTTCGGAAAAGCTTTCCATTCACTCTAACTTGGAAGGTTCTGTTTTGAACGAACTGGTAGATGATACTACATAGCGTTCTACTGACGCCAGTATTCAATAATTTAAAAACGAGACCTTCGATCCAAGTCGTGTCAAAGCCTTTTTCAATGTCCAGGTTTACCGCAACGGTGGGTTCCTTATTAAAGAGCCACACGAAGACGTGGTTTTGAAATATGTTGAAAGCCATAGTGGTGCTGTTCGCTCTTCGAAATCCAAATTGGAAATCAGGTATTAGGTTCCTGACACTGACAAAGTTATTTAGTTTCTCGTATATGAATTAGAATAGAATAGCGTGCCTCCAAGCTTGAGGAAAGTACCCCATGTTGAAGGCATTATTGAATAGAATGGAGAGCTTTATAAAGAATAAAGTAGAAAGCCTTCGCAACGTGTGGTACAACATGTTGTCGGTACTGGGTGACTTTTTAAAGTTTCGAGATTTAACTAGGTTCTGTAGGGTATTTGGTGCGATGAAACCGTGACCATTATCACGTGTATCAACGAAGTATGCACTGTTAGTTGGGTTAAAGACAACAATTGGCTCGTTGAAGTCGTCCATCTTACTGTGGACCTCCAAACTAGTGATCGCGTTAGTATCCGGGTCGCCATCTTGGAGAGTAAGTTTGTGATTATTTTCGAAGGACTCTCCGATGATATTTGCTTTATTGGTGTCGTTGTTAACAACAACACCATTGTGTATGATTGACCCAGTGATACGAGAAGTGCCACATATCTTTTTAACATTTTTATAAACGTTCTGGTCCATCTGAATACCTTCAGTTTGTCTTCCAATTGTCGGGTACGATTGTTTTAGATTCTCTGTTTTATCAGTGTACCAATATCGTGAATAATGGATCGCAATAATGGCTCCCTTTGCGTAAAGCGGTGACGATATCTCATTCTGCAGAGCTTTTTACGCTCCCGGATGAGACGAAAAGTGATGACGCCATGGGGGATCTGATCAGTCTTTTCAAATTTGTACTTCGGGACATGAGTCTCCGAAGTTTCAACTAGAATCTCGTAAAGTCGTTTTGCAGCGTTGTTTATCTCAACCATCGTTAGGTTCCTGTCAGTGGGAAGAGAGAATTGGTGGAGTTTATTGTTCAATGTAATATTGAAGTTGTCCCAATTTGTCCGCCCGTATGTATCTGATATGAGCCCGGGATGCTCGATAGGCGCGAATGAATGTGGTCACAGCGTTGTGGTCAGATACACCCGCTGAAACTTGAGGAGGAGTGATTTGTGGAAGTAAGTCTTTGGACACAAAAAATATGTCCAGAATTGAGTCACCTCGAGTACCAACCGGAGGTGCGACTATTTCGAAGTTGGGGGCATAAGTGTTTTCGGTCTACCATTGGTACAGTTTTGTGCCATTTGGGCAAAAGACAGAGATTGTGGGTTCGATCGCTTCGAATCATGGAGAAGTTTGGGAATACGGGACGGTGACATGGATGCAACCTAGGTTCGGTTACAAGTACCACGTCCGCCCGGTTATCCTTTATGAAGTCAGAGACTATCATACGCTTGGAAAGCGAAACAGGAGGGTTGACATTTATAAGGATAACTTGAATTTTGGAATCCATTGTGGAGGGTATGTCTTGCATATGCAGTGAAAAGGAGTGCCTGTCTCTCAGCCTCGGTTGTCAGTTTTTCATATTGGGGTCGAATCTCTTCAATCAAGCGGGAGAAACGAAGTAGTTTTTGCCCCCTCGGAGGCTTTTGCCCCGCCACTTGAATTTGAGGCCTCGTGTTGGCCTTTACCGGGGCTCGCTTACTTATTATTATTTATTATTTATTGGCCTGTAGGAACCCGGAAGTTCATGACCTCACCGACTCAGCTTCGCCATCGTTCCCTGTCCTGGGCACTCTCCTTCCACGCTTCACCATTCGATCCGATCTCCTCAAGGTCAAACCTAACATTGTCCTCCCATTTCCGTGGCGGCCGTCCTACCGGTCTCTTTCCCGTTGGTCTACCGTCAAGAATTCTATGCACGGCCCTATCGTTGCCCATTCGCGCCACGTATCCGGCCCATCTTAATCTTCGCAACTTGATTACTCTCACTATTGTAGGTTTGCGGTACAGCTCTTCCAGTTCGTGGTTGTGGAGTTTCCTCCATTGTCCTGCCTCCTCGTCATATTTACCTCCAAAGATGCCCCTCAAAACTTTATTCTCGAATACGCGGAATTTGTTTTCTTCCCGTTTTGTGAGAGTACATGTTTCGCATCCATATAGAACAATCGGCATGATGATGGTTCTATAGACACGGAGCTATATGTTACGTGATAGCAGTCTGGATTTCAGCAGTTTACTGACTGTGTGCCAACTAGCGTTGCCGGAATGCAGTCTCTTGTTAATTTCCTTCGACATTTCGTTACTGGCCGTCAGTATCGTTTCCAGATATTTAAATTCTTTAACTTTTTCAAATATCTTACCTCTGACGTTTATATGTGTTCTCTGAGGTCCACCTGCTCTCGCCGTAATCATGTATTTTGTTTTGTCTTCATTTATTTCTAGGCCCACCTCTTCTGCCGCTTGCATGATGATTTCACAGTTTTTACTAACAGTTTCTACATTATCGCCCAGAAAGACGATGTCATCTGGATATGCGAGCACTTATGTGTCCCCGTTCGGGGATGATCCGGCCATGTTGTCGTCTTGTACCTTTCTTATGACATACTCGAGCACAAGGTTAAAAAGACACGGTGATAGACCATCTCCCTGCTTTAGTCCGTCCCGGATTTCAAATGGTTCTGAGAGGTGGTTTTCTATTCTGACTCGCCCTTTGTTTTCGTTCATGCAAATTTGAATGAGCGCGGGATATTTTTTTGGGACTTGAATATGTTTTTTGAGGGGGAGGAGTTGGGAGAGTTTTTATATTCTTTGTTTGTTGTCCTTTAAGCGTGACGGCAAATGTAAATCCATTTTGGATGAAGTGTTGCGTGGCCTGTTTTCCAAAGTCTGACTTGTCTGTTTGCTTAGCTCGAGTCTCCTTGGATCTTTGAATAATTTCTTTATATTTAGGACAGTGCCTGTACCTAGTCGGATGTCCTTTCTTGCCGC
Source organism: Microdon myrmicae (assembly GCA_963931805.1). Lineage (NCBI taxonomy): Eukaryota > Metazoa > Arthropoda > Insecta > Diptera > Syrphidae > Microdon > Microdon myrmicae. Next base: position 123,816,280 of record OZ007502.1, on the reverse strand, counting down.
AGTTGCAGCAAGTTGGCAGTGTTATTTCATCCTGCACATTTGTTGAGGGATCGTATTTTGCTAGCGGTAGTTCGCACTTACCAATATCCTGGGATTTTCCGCAACGAACGCAACGGCGAATCATGTTGCAGTTTCGGGAAACATACCCGAAACGTAGGCAACGTCTGCATTGAGGCATTTCACTGTTGTGAAATACCTCGAAGACAACTTGCTGATGCAAGATTGGAAGCGACTTTGTCCGTATTATGGAATCTATGTCGGTCCCTGGGGCAAGATGAAGCTCCCATATGTTCACCTTGCTGTATTTTTCCAGTCTGATTTTCACAAAGCGTTCTGGGGGACAGACTTTTTTGACGTTAGGAAATGTTGCCTCGAGGGCAATTACGATGTCGTTCTTTTCCCAACAAGAAGCGACTCGTTTTAGAAGGATGGTCCTCGACTTTTCATCGGCCGGTGTGAATGTGTAATAATTCACCTCCTTGGCCTTGAGGTTGTCGTTAACCTAGCGGTAGGTTTCCCTATCGTAGATTATGATTTTGTTTAGGGATGGGTTTAAGGTCTTTGCCTTGAAGTTGGAAATCCCTAGTCGGTTCATGTCACCGACGAAATTTTTTAAATTGAGGTCTCGTACAAAGACCCCGGGTTGCTGTTTCTTCTTAGAAACAGATGGGCGGACCTCGACCTCTGGCTGAACAGTGTTGGGAACACAAGCGGCCTTTGGTTTTGGGTTAAGTACCGGCGTTGGCCTCGGTGGACAAGGCTCCTGCGGAGGTACGACTTTTAGATAATTTTGTGTTATCGCGGGGTTCGACAACGTTTTGGGAGCAGCTGATGATGATGGGGGTGGTGTTGGCGGGCAGCCGGTGGCGACACCCTTATTGGAGGGTCCTCCATCGCAGCTTATTATTGGGAGTGGTGTTTTCCACTTTGGGGCCCTTGATGAGTTTGGGGTGGGAGTACGCGAGTCTCCGTCGTCCGTTGAATCATCGGAATTGTCAGTGACATTCTCTAACTCGGGCTCGAGCTCTGATTCCGAATCAGAAGCTTCCGAAGTGGTACTGGACGGGGATGCAGTTGGGGTGGCTTCTAGTCGCGATAATCTACTTTTCAGGACAGCGCTCTCAGCCTTGAGAGATCTCTTTATGAGAGCCATCATGCCCTGATCGGGCTGATAGCCCACACCACGAGAAGAGCTGGTGTCCATTTATGGCGAGTAGGTAAACATGTAAACAGATAAGCGACACTGCAAGAGCCCGAAAAAGAGACAAGAAGCGCGTGGAAAGCAAGGAAAAGAAAAAGGGGGGGGGGACAAACAAAACCCAAGAAAAGAAACAAACAAACCTAATCAACCTATATTGGGGAATTAAAAGGATCGTTACTAAATGAATAAGATTAAAACAAATAATAAAATATAAATTAAATTATAAAGTGTTCAAACCGCTCTCGACGTCCTGTTTCACGTTCACATTCACGAAGTTTCACAGGCAAAACAATTGTTTTTTTTCTCGTTTTTTTTTTTTTTGTATTATTTAGATTTTAAATTTTTATATATTTTTTTTTTTAATTAAAATTTGATTAACACGTCTGTATTGTATAAAATTTCACTGAAAATTCTATGATGACTCTCACTGTTGACTGTATGAATCACTCTTACTGCTTCACCGATGTGCCCGCCTTATATAGGCCCGCTGTTGTCCCCTCCTTCGCTCGTTTCTTGGGATCTGCTTTTCTTAGTAGCTTCCTGGAATCAGTGCGCCGCTGATCGTTGTTTCCCTGGAAATGGTGTGCGGGCGCTTGCCTTGCCTTTCCTGGGAATTCGTGTCGACGTGATGCATCGCCAACAACGACTCTATTTAGAGCACTTCCTTTTTTATTTTGACTGAGGAATTACTTTTATTGCTGACCTGCTTGGATAACATTTTGCATTAACACATTCACTATTAAAACGCCGAGCAAGTTTGTAAACAAAAATTAAGCGAATTATTGAAATAAAACACGTCGAACTTTACAAATTTTATTATACAAGTTATAGATATTATGGGGGTGGGAGCGAACATACAGGGCAAAGTCTCTGCTTTCAACCCTGCGAAGGGCAGAACGATCCTTGTCCCTGTTCAATCCAAGTTGACATGCAGTCTCACGTGACTCCCAGTGGAGAGACTTGCTAAATAAGGCCATGACCGGATCCCGGTTGTAGTGCCGATGATGATGATAATAGATATTATACAAAACACTGTAATGGCAAGATAGTAATTTCTATTTTGTATTGCAGTATAAAACTCCCTTTTTTTTCAACCATTATTTTTTTTTTTTTGTTTTTCGGTTTTTTATCTTTCTTGAAGTTTCATGAACCGCACTCATAAAGCGTGATCTTTACCAACAAAAAACCTTAGAAGTGTGAAGTGTTTAAAGTCTTCATCATATGTAAAAGTTTTACGAATCAAAGATTTACAATTTTCAAGAAAAAAAATTATAATCCAGATCGCTCTAGCTTTTGCAATATCTTCCGAGGTAGTGAAGTACTGGCCGTGCTTCTTTCATTGCCTCAATCAATTTTACTACTATCTGACGGTAAGTACGTAAACTACTTATTTGGTATTTTAGAACCTGCTAAAAATTTCAATACCAGTTAGATTGACAACATAACTTTTTTTTATATACAAGGCGGACTATTTAAACCGTTCGCATGCTTTTTCGTTGTAGTAAGAATAAAATCACAAATTACTGGATGTAAAGTAATTTTTCGTTGATTTTAAATGTAGCAAATTTGTTCTAATTGCTTTTTCAATATTACATCGTATAAATGGCCGTCTCTAAAGCGAATAAAGCGCCCATCGTCTCTAAAGCAAAACGCGCCGTTTTTTCTCTTTTTCATTTTCCATCACTTTTTCAATTGTTTCGGGCTGAATGGCCAGCATTTTCAGTGGGATATTATTTCTAAAGTTTTGTAAAGTCTGCGGGTTGTCGGCATGAATTTTGGAATACACTTCCCACAACAAGAAAACGATTAGTGGCGCTAAATTAGGCGATCAAAGAGGTCAACCAAAATCACCGTTTACGCGACAGAATAAAGCTATTGTGGCCGGAGCTGTGTGGGATATGGCCAAAAGTTATCCATTCTTTTACCCACCTCAATATCTTTACTTACTGAGGCCACGCCCCATCATGCTGGAAATTATTTAATGTGAATTCCCTTTTGTTGATTAATGTTAAATAGAGTAAGTAAGTTAGGGTAAAAAAAGGTCTGGGAACCGACATTGTTCCCCAGATCTTTGGGTTTAGCTCGTTTCTCCCTTGAGTCTCATTTATTAGATTTTTCTTCTTCTTTTTCCTTTTTTTATTCACCCGGGGACTGACAAGGTCCTGCATATATTTATTTTTCTTCTGTATTCGGTCTGGGAACTGACAAGGATTCCCATATCTTTTTTCACGTTTTTTTATTTTTTTTTTATTAATTTCGCGTGTTTGCTCGGGATTGAATTCCGTAGCCTACCGCAAACAAATAAGAGGAAAGGATGGAGTGTTCCTTGATGAAAACAAGGAAGCAGGTAGGAAACCGACAGAGCTCTCCTTCGCCCAAAGCCCTACCTTCTTGGCCTCCACAGAGTACGCCAAGAAACCAGGAGTATTTGCCTACCACATCGGGCACACCTGACAGTTTGGAGCCAATCCCTCCGCCAGTTCCTTCGCCGACAATGTTGGATGTAGACAGGATTTTCGATCTTGTCTCAAAGACGATCCCGTTGTTCTCGGCGTAAGAGGGTCCGAACTCAGCTCATGAATTCCAGATGTTCATCGATAGTTGTATAAGAACCCTTAGTGGCTTGGCGAAGGAAGAGGAAGAGAGCTTCCTTAGATGGTTCCCCACAAGGTTATGTGGTGAAGCATGTTGCCTGATAAATGAAAAGCCACCAGGGATGTTCCTGGAGACAGAGCAGCGCCTAAGAAACGCTTTCCCCCAAGTATCCTACGAAGAGTTGTGTGCACAGCTCTCCGTGATACGACAATTCCCTGCAGAAGATGCCACAGGTTTTGATTCCCGAGTGAAGCAGGCCATTATGCGTTGCAGCGAGGCGGCGGAGCGTTCCTACGGACAGGTGAATGGGGCCGCTTTCGCCATCCACATAGAAGTCAATTATAATAAGTAGCGTTAGAGAGGACCATTTCTGGCACAATTTGTTGACATTTAGCGATGCTCCTCTCGACGATATAACAGCCAGGCTCCTCCAGGTCGTGCGTTCCCAGAAGGAGATGTGGAGACAGCGCGACTCCCTTCTCATGAGAGGCTCGGCCGGGACTGGCTCTCCATTGACGGTTACGGTTGCTCCAGTGTTGTCATCGAAGAAGTACGGTCCAATAATATATCCCCACAAATTCCACCTCAAACAGTCACGCACTGCTCGTGAAGAGGCTCCTCTTGAGTTCATTGTTAGCTTTACTGGAGATAGAATGGGAAATTTTGTTCATTATTTATTCAGGTTATCATTCTCATCGCCCCCATGGTATAACCACAAACTACGCACCCTTCGTAACAAAAGGAATAAGTTGTGGAACACTTTCCTAAACACGCGTTCTCCCCTTGACTACTCCAACTATCTGGGTTACTTTTACCAATTCACAGCTCTCTCCACCACAATCACCTTGCCAAAGCTCAATTCAACCTGATAAACGACCCCAAATCTTTCTACCACTTCATCAACCACAAACGGAAATCTGATGCCTATCCCACCTCCCTTTTCGACAGCTCAACTACTACAACGGACTCCCAAACCATATCCAATATTTTCGCGTCCTTCTTCAAACTATCCTTCACGGACGACTCGTTCGAGCCTAACCCCTCCCAATTTACTGGCATGACTGAATTCTCCCTCGGCCCTCTCATCCCTCTACACATACAACAACACCAAGTCACAAAGAAACTTGAAGAACTGAAAGACGATTTCAGTCTCGGCCCAGGCGGACTCCCTGCTATCCTCTTAAAAAAAATTTCCTCTTCTCTCTCTCTCTCTCTCCCGCTCGCGTCAATCTTCAATCTATCCCTTGCTCAAGGTCTATTCCCTGACTTTTGGAAATCCTCTTACATAACCCCCATACATAAAAAGGGAAAAAAAGACATATCCAATTATCGTCCCATTGCCAAGCTCTCACACATTCCCAAACTGTTCGAAGGACTTCTATATGAAGCGTTATGTTTTCGCTGCGCACCCATCATCTCGCCGAACCAGCACGGGTCCCTCTTAGGCAGGTCCATTACTACTAACCTTGTCGAATTCACACACTCCTTGCCCTAGAAAACGGCGATGAGGTCGATGTAGTCTACTGACTTTAGCAAGGCCTTCGACAAAATCTCCCATAATCGCATTCTCTTCAAGCAATCTTCCCTCGGTTTCGAGCCCCTGCTGATTAAGTGGGTCTCATCCTATCTCAGTTATCGAACCTGCCGCGTGCGATTTAGATCCACCTTCTCCGATACTTTTTTCCCAACCTCAGGGGTCCCCCAGGGCAGTCATGTCGGCCCACTCCTATTTATCCTTACCACACCTATTTATCCTTATCCGGCCCACTCCTATTTATCCTTACCATGGCTCTTGCATTAATCACTCCTTCATCTCGCTTTACGCGGATGATTCCAAAATGTTCAAGACAATCCGCTCTCCGCTGGACTCCTCACTTCTCCAATCGGATCTTGACAGCTTCTCGACTTGGTGCCAAAATAATTGCCTAGAAATGAATATCGGCAAATGTCACACAATCACTTTCTCTCGGAAGCGTTCCCCCACTCACCCACACTCATATCTCTTACTGAACCAACCGATAACGTCGGTTGAATTGATTCACGATCTGGGCGTCCTATGCGACAATTTACCGCACATTTTCGTTACATAATCCTCAAGGCCAACGCCGCCCTTGGGTTCGTCAAACGCTGGTCGAAGGACTTCCTTAACCCCTATACCACCCGATCACTCTACACAACTTTTGTCCGGCCACTACTCGAATACGCTTGTCAGGTCTGGTCCCCGTATCAAGTGACTCACATTCGCAGGATTGAGGGAGTTCAACGTCGTTTCTTGCTCTTCGCCCTCCGCGGACTAAACTGGGAAAATCCGCTGATTCTACCACAATACACAAGCCTGCTCCCTCTAATCAATCTAAACACACTTGAAGAGCGCAGAATCCATGCCGACATCATCTTTGTCCATCGCCTTTTGTCTGGCTCAATCAATTACCCAAGCTTGCTCTCCACTTTAACATTGCATACAAACCCCCGTAACGTACGTAACCTTCGACTACGTGCCCGCTCATCGCACTTCTTACGGCGCTAACGAACCCATCTCGCGTATGCTACGACAGGCCAACTCTTTCCCCACCTCCTTAGATTTCAGCATCTCCACTCCCGCTCTTAAACGACGTCTCAGAATAAATCCGACGTAAATCCGCCCCCTCCCTCCAATAACCCCCCTACCCTGCAATCCTCTTCTCTCCCTCCGTCTAACTAGTTCTCCCCTACACCTTGCTTAGTTCAAAACAGGCATGGTCCGTAACAAATGGTACTCTCTGTGAAATGATGCAGCAGTTGCGACGTGACGAGCGGAGTAACAGGTAAATTCCGTCCGGCCCCGCGATGGAGTATCTAAAAGAAAGCTCAGCGGTGATCAACGGGAATATGAGCCTGGCGGGTGGTGGTTTCAGTCGGCAAAAACCCGACAAGCCTCTGGATCGGTCCAGAAGTATCTTTTGAAGATTTCCACCTTCCTACCGAAACCAAAAAAAAAAAAAACAACACTCGGTAAACTTCGTTATACACTCAGGGGTGTGCGCACTCGCGTGCGCACGTTACGGAAGCTGAATCGCGATTCGATGTGCGCGCCGTTTAGTGGTTGAATTTCGACTGACTGTGAATACTCTCCCAGCTAAGGGTGAGTTTTCTTTTCTTTGAGAGAAACGTGAAGTCTCTCTTTGTGGTGGTATGATGGAAAGTTGGAGAGGATCTATCCGATTGATCTTAGCGAGAGTGCTACTAGTTCCATTGTGTACCCATGCAACGAAGGTCATGGGAAAACGAAATTGAGAAAAGAGAATATGAACAAAGGACATTATTAATGGCATGGATGCAGTTGCGTACATAGTCTGCATTGCTATTAGGAAAAAGGTGCTAATAGGAATTTCGGTACACAATGGTGATGTGCACCGAATCTTGCTGGCGGCAAGGGTCAGATTCTTGTTTGTATGTTTGTATGCTGAAGAATTCGATTTATGACCACTAGACGCTAGATGCGTGTATTTGCTTTTGTCGGTTGGACAAAAGGCTGCCGAGGCCATGGCTAAGCCAGGGAAATGTGGTGTGCGCGTGTAAGTTTTCCTAATTATGGTTATGTATGCAAAAGAATTCTTTTCAGGAAATTGATATGATGCATTGAATGTGTGAATGCTAGAGAATTCTGTAGAGGGACTTGGGATGATACTATAGCGTTTGAAATAATAGTGAAGAAGAACGTGTGATTCGAACTGACGCTATGACAGTTTGAATCACCAAAAATTGTACCTAAGCGTTACCCATCACGCTACTGGCCGATTTTAGAATTTGATTTTTAAACTCGACTATACTCCACTGATGTGAATTGTTATGTTATCGCTAGGTATACGGCTCTGATGTATTTTCTTATTCGATTTTCGTTCGGTGTTCTTCACTATTTTGCTTGTGAATTGTGTGTATCTGTTAGAGATGCCCCAATACCTTAATGAAGGAAATGTCCTTGGTGAAGGGAATGTTTGCAGGTAACTGCAGATTTGCCATGGGAGTTGGGGTTGGAATTGTGGGTGGTTCTTTGCGTAAGGCTAGAGAACCCCAACAAACCTTTCTTCATCTTTCGAATGGTTACATAACGGTTATCTTTGATTGCCCCTTCAGTGTAGTCATCATTAAATTTAGTATAAGAGAACGTCCTTAAACTTTGGACGTAAAACGTCCCGAAAGAGACATTTTGAACTAATTCTGATGCTTGCATTCTGTTATACAATAAGCCCCGTGAATTTCGCATATCTTGTTATGGAAAACAAAACGAAAATATTCCGGAAATATTCGTAGAACCTTACAATGTACCAAGTATTGGTACATAGCCGCAAAGACCAACTAAAGGCCGAGTGTCAGTCGTTCTAAGTTGAAGAACACACAGCATTGTTGATTTTGCTTTCTCATTATCAGATCTCTTCGACTTTTCTGCATGCCATTTAAGTTTACTTTCTTGACCGCGCACAGTTGAACAAATAAATAGAAGAAAACCCTTATGGCACTAAATCCCTTTTTTCTAGACTTTCTAATTTTACTAACTTCCCTCCACTTCTTCATCCGCACTTTCATATCCACCCTGTGTGTTTTGACACCATAAGAGTATTAATTGCCCCTTTAAATCCACCACATTTTTGGAAAAATAAAAGGTCGAAATTGACCCCAAACTGGCAACTATAAAAGAAAACTGCGCATAATATGATTCTTAAGTAGTTTAAATGTGTCTAATACGAGGGGAGTTTGATAATTCAGTGACTTTTTTAACAAAAGATATTTTTTTCTGCAAATAAGCATTTTATATCTCAACATCGTCTTATTTTAGCTCGATACATTTAGTCCAGCGTTTTTCCAATTTGTTTGTTCCTTCCAAATAATAGGTTTCTTCAAGGCCGTCAAAATAGGCGTTCGTTTCTGTGATGATCTCCTCATTCGACCCAAATCTCTTACCGCCTAGTCAGTTCTTCGGGTTTGGAAACAGGAAATAGTCGGAGGCGCTAAATCTGGGAAATATGCTGGATGAATTTGTGGATTTTTGCCATGGCGACTATACACGTGTGCACCCGTGCGGGTACATCACATGTTACATGAACTTTCTCCTTCCTATAGATTTGTTGTTTCTGTTGCCATTTTTCCTGCTGCCGCTGCTGTTGTTTTTGTTCACATAGTTGTAAACGCCGCATATTCCTTTTTTTTCTAGGGCTGCTTTTACTTCTTTGCACAGCTCATCTCCTTTTTGATAAGCTCGGCGATAATGTTGTTGAACTATTCCTCAGAGTTATTTTCCACTGGCTCGTTATCGGCCAAGTATTTGTATTTGTTCCCTGCTCCAGAGTAATAGTATAGCAGGTCGCCTTTGTTTTTTGTTTTAATGAAAACGAACTGGAAAGTACCAGCATGATCACGGACGAAGAAAAAAATGCGACAACACACAAAAGAAAAGGTGCTCCGCAAAATTCCAGAAAAGAGAACAGCAAATGGAGGAGGACAATGAGCTCGCATCCCCTCCAAATTTAACATGTGTGGGGCAAACAATTCATTCGCTTCTCTTGCATTCTCAGATTCTGAGGATGAAGAAAAGGAAATAAGTGAAATGGAGGTGAAACTTGCGATGGCAAGAGCACGACTAGAAGAGAGACGCCGGAAGAGAAAAATGGCGACGCTCAAACAGGAAAAAACCACCCAACAACAACAAAAGCCCAAGCCAAAAGTCGGCCAACAGCAACAGTATCAACAGCAACATCAACATCAACATCAACATCAGCATCAACAGCAACATTAACAGCAAATACCAACACAAAATCGCCCACCGAAACAGCAAGCGCCACAGCAGCAGCAAATCAATAACAACAACAACAAAATAAAGATGCCACCAATCAACACCATAGATGTTGAGTGTAAGGAATTTGTAAGTCTCTGTAAGCTAGCTATAGGAAACAATTTTGTAGTTAAAAGACTGGCAGGCAACAGGCATGCCATTCAAACCTATGCGGTGGCAGAACACGACAAAATTAAACAGGTCTTAAAAAGAGCCACCGCGGAATTTTACTCATTCAAGCCGAAACAAACGAAGAGCGTAACGGTTCTATGAAAGGGTGTCGACCCTGAAATGGAACCGGAGGCTCTGCTTGAAATGCTTCAAAAGCTGAAGTACGAAGATCTCGAGTTTACGGCGGTAAAACAGTTTACCACAACCAAGGCAAGAAGGGAAAACCACAAGCCAGCCTTCTTTTTAGTTCAATCAACACCTATCAGTAGAATTGGTGGTCTAAGAAAAATTACAGTCTTGGATCATCAAATTGTCACATGGGACAAATTAAAAAAAGGCAGAGATCCCGCAATGTGTCCGTTTCCAAAGGTTTGGTCACGCAGCGGTAAAGTGTGAAATGCAGCACCGTTGCGTAAAATACGCAAAGGACCATAAGGCAGAAGAATGCCCTCTGGGAAAAGAAAGGGTAGAAGACAAAGCCCTTCTAAAGTGCGCAGTGTGTCGGAATGAGGGACATCCCGCTAATTATACAGGATGTCCTAAATTCCGAGAAATAATGGCAAGAAGTGTGAGTCGGCAAAAAAACACAGAACCACCTCGTACAACAACAATGCCCGTAACATCGCCGCGGTCGTACGCACAAGTTACGTCGGGAGGGAGAACACCAAATCAGGCTACAACACTGGTGGCCACAAATACTCCCACACAGACTGAAACAACAGCGCAAGCAGACGTGTTCACAATCTTGCTCAATCTGCAGAGATAAATAACACGGCTGCAAAGTCAAATAAACGAGGTCTACTTGCACTTGCCCAGTCTAAATAAAAAGTCAATATGAACCCTCTAACCAAAACATCAATCAAAGCTCTTGTCGTGAATGTTAATTCACTAATAAAAATCGAGAGAAGGGCCAATCTTTTCAACCTGTTGCAGGATGAACAACCTGATGTACTTCTGGCGGAGGAAACATAGTTAAACCGGAGACACAAGATATGGCATAAAACGTACGATATTATACGAAGAGACCGACCTAACTCCACTCAAGGAGGGGGTGTCGCAATCTTTATGAGAAAAGGACTCCATTATAAAGTTATATATAGTGGAGAAGTGCGCAGGTTCCGGGTGCTGGAAGCCTGTATCGTACGCATACCCGTTCAGCAAGAAAGGGGTTTGTATGCGATTGCGGTATATGGACCTGAAGAGCACCAACATAACCTCTTTATAGCGGAGCTCGAGACACTCTTTCGATGCTTACAATTGCACCTGGATAAAAACTACTTGATCCTAGGGGGAGATATACACGCCAAACATAGAATTTGGGGAAATTATATATCTAATGCCAGAGGAAATCAGTTGGGTGGCTAGTTAGGACGATAGTATTAGACAGCGTCAACAGTTCTGGTGTTTGAATAAAGACCTGGATACCAATGCCGGTAGAATAATTGTTTATAATTTATAGAGGAAAAGCCTCTTTTGACATTCCTCTCTTGAAAGTCGATACCTTGCGTTCGATAGTTCGTCAGGGCTCATAAACCCGTGACGTAATGAGTTCAGAATTCGCCAGGGCACATAAACCCGTGACGTGTATTTTTAATTGGCACCTAGGCTCTTTAACCTATGCGTCCAGCGTGGGGTTCAATTGATGATGCAACAACAACCGAGTTTCCAACGTTGTGGTTGAAGCTGAAAAGAAAACGGATGATCCAACAAACAAATGCGGTAACGATCACTTCTTGAATAGTGAAAGTAGAATCACATTTATTTCGAAAATATTTTGCCTTGTATATAATCTAACAAAGTCTCGCAATTTTTTGTACAAACATAAAATTAACAATAACTGTGTCATCAGTCAGCTTACACAGACTTAGCTTTTCTAGAATTAGGGTAGTAAAAGTTTTAAGTTTAAAAGAACTTCAAATAAAATTTAAAAAAAAAATTGAAGTAAGTTAAATTTTAAGAAAAAAAAAATCGACAAAGTTTTCCAAATTTTTCTTTTACATTCAATTAATCATAAGTACAGCCACAAACAAAGTTTTGTCGCCGAAAGGCAAATTATACAATAGTTATGTAATGTTTAGCCTAGAGCGTCTGCGTAGGACCAGTAAGTTATAATATAAGATAATTAAGCTAGAATTTAAGCATTTTTGTCTAGCATGTAATTTAGAAACTAAGAAGATAAAAAGAAAATAAAAAAATGTATAAATGAATGAATGAAATGGCACGTACACACTTCACTGCAATTGCGATCAAGACACACACACACGTGTAAGCGAACGAAATCTAAATAGATGTTTGCATGCTATTGATAGAGTAGCACGATTGAGATGGAATAATGGCTTGTTTACAATGATGACGCGATAGGTTTAGCATCTGGGTGCTGAGCGTTCCCCCATCTCGGAACGAATATCTGTTAAATTCGTCTAAATGCTATGTCAACATTGAATTACTCAGTGTTTGCACAGCTGTTTTGTCCGAAATATGGGATGTGCAGAGTAGGTGTAGCTTATCAACGGATATACCCAGCCAGCAGTAGAGCACACCCCGACGCGAGTTATGTTTCCGCGAGTGTTTTTTTTTTCTTTCGCACAGGATCACTCCCAATAATAAAGAAAACAAGTCTATTATAGTTACTTTTTTTCTTCTTTGTTTTGCGATCTCTTTCTCCTTCTTTCTTTTCTTTTTTTATTTTATTTATTTTTACACTTTGTCTTAACTCTTTACTATTATTTAGGTATTTCCTTTTAATTTCTTAACCATAACAATTAAAGTTCACACATACACAGTTTCTTAAAAGTTGTGTATATCTAATGTTTGTTTTACTCTTAATGCTTGTCCACTTTTAATTATTACCTTTACAACGATAGTTCTTCCGACCGGTCATCAAACCTTTTCGTTGACTCTTGTTGACGTCCGCCGCCGTGCTTCCTCGGTTGAGGGAAGAGCGCGGACCTTTTATTTTGAAAATTTAGTAAAACGCAGGATTAATTTATCTTCTGTTTAATTTTCCTTTTATTCTTTCTTTTCTTCTAATTTATCTATTGTAATAACTGTAACAGTCAACTTCCTCTTTTTCTCAACTCAAAACACAACTAGAACTGATAACACAAACTTCTAACTAAAACTGATTTTCTTTTTTTTTTTGTTTTTTTTTTTTTCGTTTTCGTCAATTCCTATAATTGTTTGATTAGTTCATATATATTGAATAAAAAAACAAAGGCCATTTGTTATGTGTTTATCTTTTCCTTAAATTTATGGAAAATTTTCCAAAACCTTTCTGGGCCTATTATTATGATGATTGTATAGAAATGCATAATATCAAAAATCTTCTTAAGAAATGATTTCAAATGTCCTAAATGACTGTGTAACTTTTTATTTTTTTGTATTTTGTGTTTGAATAAATGTTTATTGTTGTAAAAAAAGATTTGTAATTTACTTATATGGTTTTCCTTTTCCGTACCTATTTTAGTTAAATTATTATTTTCATTATTTATTATTTCGTGTTTGAGTAAGTGTTTGTGTTTGTTTTCGTTGTTTAAAATATTTATTGTTTTCGGCTTAGTGTTGTCATTGTCCATAGCTTTAACCGCTGTCGGAACGTCTACCTTTTCAGTCTTACTCACTGCTGATGGATCGTTTAGTTTCTCAGTCTCATTTACTGATTCGTATAGTTCTTCAGACTTATTAGCTGTTAGAACATCTTGGTTCCCAGTCCTATTTGCTGTTTGAACTATTTCTTCAGTTATATCTGCTGCAGAAACATTCAATCCTTCAGTCTTTGCTGCAGAAAAGATTTCTTCATCAGTATTAGCTGCTGGACTGACTTGGGTTTCGATTTTTATTGCAACTTTTGTGTCTTCAGTCTTTAAATCTGCTGAATTTTCAGTCTTTGTTGCTGAAGTGTCGGGGTTGTCTATTGGGATAGCCGGAATATTAGGGATTTCTGTTTGTATATTTTCTGCAGGATCCGAATTTTCAGTCTTTAATACTGCTGAGTTTTCAGTCTTGGTTGCTGAAGTGTCTGCGTTGTCAATAGGGATATCTGAGATATTAGGGATTTCAGTCTTTAATACTGCTGAAAATTTCGAATTTTCAGTCTGTGTTGCTGAATTATTTTCCAGAATTGCAGTCTGGATCGGAGTCATTATATTAGGGTTTGGTTTAACTTCTTTTATATTTGTATTCATATGGTTAGGATAATCATAAGCTGGCTCAAGGTAAATTTGGGTAGGAGTTTCATTAAATTTGTCGTTATCTATTTCCAAAGATCTAATGCTGTAAATAGAAAAATTTTGTTTGTCTTCCATAATTTTTGGTTGGCGTCAGGCCTCGTTTTCCGACTCTTGCACCCGAGAAAAGTGAACATTTTGCCGATCGTTTTGTCTATTGGTGGTCCTAGAATTTTCACCAAAACGATTTTCAGAGTTTGTAGGATTGTTTCGGAATGGGTTACGCGTTGTTGTACCTTGTTGGTAATTTGTTGAAGACGCTCCATTCCTAGATATCTTGTATCTACACTCGTTCTCAGTGTGATTATTCCGACCACAGAAATTGCATAAAATGTTATATTCCCTTTTTATGGGTTGTCTATTCGGAAAAGTGGGCTGCATGTTTCGATAACATGTGTCCTGTGTATGCCCTGACTTACCACAGGTTTGGCAGACTATACGATTGAATGTAGGTTTTTCGTTATATTGATATGACCTGGGAGAGTTGTCCAATCGAGCCGCATGTGACACTACATGTGCAATCGACTGTTTTAAATTATTTCCCCCATGGACTTTAGCTAGTATCTTTAGCTGTTCGTTGTTTAGTCCATCCTCAAATGTTTGTACGGCCAATTTTATGTTTTCTTCTATTAAGTATTCCCTAACCACCGCGTCTGCTGTTATTTCACACGTGGCAGAGTTTAGAGTCCTTAGAGCATTCGCGACTCTATCGCCGTATTCCCGGACGGTTTCTCTGTAGCGTTGTTTCAGAGAAATCAACTCATTGTGAGCCGTCGACCGAGATTGCTCCTCTTTATATTCCGATTCTAATTTTTCTTTTAAATCCTCCCACTTAGCGATTTGGCTATACCTAATCAGATCGTAAGCATGACCCTCTAGTCTATTTTTGACTAGCTCCAAAAATGTCTCGTATATATCCGGGTCTGCCTTCTTTATGGATCTAAATAAAACGTCTCCCCCGGAAATAAATTTACCTAAGTCGCAGGGTTTCCCGTCAAAGGTAGGGACGATTCTGAAAACATCAGACATTCCGACAGAAAGAGCCATTTCAGGGGGTTTAATGTGTATCTGTTGATAGTGGGTTTGTTCTTCCCCCTGCCTAGCCGCCTGTCTCGTGTAATATGGACTTGTAATAGTGAAAATTTAAAATAAAAGGCGAAAATTCGTTATCAATTCTTAAAAATATGGTTATGGAAAAATTGGCCTTTCTTTTTGTTATTCAATATATATATATATATAGGAAAGAAAAATAAATTGGTCCCAAAGCTGTAAAGGAAGAAAATTCGACGAGAAAGAAAAAAAAACGGAAATGTCGTCGAAATACTGAAATGAGAATTTTCAAAGAATATAGATAGAAATTTATATCCAAAAAAAATTTTTTTTTTTTTTTTTGAAAAGGAGAGCTTCCAATTAGAAAATATTCCTAAAAAAAGTAGAGAAAAGTCGCTATTTAAAAAAAATTCTTACTCTACTAATTGTTGTCGTTGTACCGTTGATAGAAGTCTTTGCCTTTAGTTTTCCTTAGTTTTTCCTTTGTGTGTTTTTTTTTCTTTTTAGAATTTTTTTTTTTTCCGCCAGGCAGACTTCACGTCCTACAGTTGATGGCTCATCCTGGTCTTGGCTGCTTTCCTTTTTTTTCTTTTTTTTTTTGTGTTTTTTTTTCGTTGTTTTATGTTTACTTTGTTTTTCGTTGTTTTATGTTTACTTTTTTTTTCTTCTTCTTATTTGGTTATTTCTCTTGTGTTTTTTCTTTCTCTCTTTTCTTCTTATAAACATTTTTTGTTGTTGTTTTAAATTTTGTTTTCTGTTTTATTTTTTCTTCTTATCTTGTTTCTACGTCATCATTATTATCGAGATCATCATCAGGATCCCGTTATCTGCCACCGCTGCCACCAGTGTTGACGTCCGCCGCCGTGCTTCCTCGGTTGAGGTAAGAGCGGGGACCTTTTATTTTGAATATTTAGTAAAACGCAGGATTAATTTATCTTCTGTTTAATTTTCTGTTTATTCTTTCTTTTCTCCTAATTTATCTATTGTAATAACTGTAACAGTCAACTTCCTCTTTTTCTCAACTCAAAACACAACTAGAACTGATAAAACTTCTAACTAAAACTGATTTTTTTCTATTGAATTTTCTCTGTGACTTTTCACATGAATCAAATTTGGGCGAAAATCAAAGTTACTATGTTTTGAATGAATAAAAAGGTGCAGGTTATTAAATGTGCTGTAACTGGCAATATTGTGAATGTTTATGAATGGTATGTATTAAGTGAGAATGTAATATATGTTAAGTGAAGTTTTTAAGGATGTGTAAGGAGATTCAGTGTTAAATTTAATAAAGGGTAGTATTCTGGAATACAACACTCTCCTCAATCTTCACTACTCTCGACTTACCACCAGACTGCCTCCTATTCTGTTTGTACCCCTTCTCGTTACTTCGGGGTCAACGCCTCCCAATGACGATAATGCAATTTCGATTTCCATCGACGTAATTTTCGATTTGCAATTCCGATTTGCAATTGCGTTGAAATGCGACATCGGTCGATATACCTCCATCGGTTTGCGTCACAGTTCAACATCCGCAATTGCAAATTGACCTAATAAATTTTGTGTGCAATTACATATTTTTTGTGCTTTACCGATTGTGACGAAATGTGGGGCAATTAATTGCATTATCGCTCTGGGGGTTATACGAGTTCAGAATCGGTTGGCGTTTTTTGGTTTAAGCGCATCAATGACCTCATCCTCTGTGTGATCTATTTCTAACATAAAACCTGAGCCAGACGAGCATGAAATCACGAAAATCTGCTCTTTCTTATTTTCTTAACAAGGAAATGAGCTTGATCGTGTTTTCCTTCCATCAAGGTGTGCAAAACTACAAGAGAGCATCCTTAATAAAAACCGAAGGAGAGCATTCTTAGCCGAATTGTACTGGGCTGAAAGCTCCAGATTTTACTCAAAAAGCGCACCATTCTCATTTAGCAAAACCTTAATATCCTGTTAACCAGGATAACAACATTTGACTACTAATACTACTAAAAACATAAGATTGTTATTGTACTTACCGAATGCCGAGAGCTATTGATCCCCGTAAATCCAGTAAATTCTGTAGATTGATTTTGTAACGTTCTATTTATTGAAATTTAATTTTTGTTTAAGGCTTATATCCTCGCAACCAAGTATTTAGGATTCCAGAAAGCTATAATTTCATCTATTGAATTCACCTTTTAATTATTTGAACAAATCACTTTGTTTTAATTTATTCAGTTCTCTCCCTATTGAAGCGGTACCTCGTTAAAAAAAAATTAGACTGATTGTTAGGGTTTTTGTAAACTCAATGGTGTTTTATAACCATCTTAAGCTTGTTGAATTTCGAAGGGGTGAACCTTTTCCACACCTGCTTTTGTACTCTAGGGTATATCAGTACTGCTCTGATTCTCGTGTACTCAAGACCTTTTTACAATCTCACAGATAGTAAATCGCAGCATTTGAAATTATAAAACATTCCGATCGTGTGTTAAAGTTCCGTTTTCAATTGGATGCACGAATTTATTAGAAATACCTTAGTGCGTTTTCTTATTTGCTTCTGAACAACCACAAGTACAACTTAAGAAATTTGAAGGTTTACATAAGCTGATTGCCTGGAGTATTTTAGAGACATATGCTTTTACTGTTCAAGTCGCGAAGATTAAGATGGGCCGGACACGTGGCGCGAATGGGCAACGATAGGACCGTGCATAGAAACCTTGACGGTAAGCCAACAGGAAAGAGACCGACAGAGCGGCCGCGAAGGAGATGGGAGGACAATGTTAGGTCGGACCTCGAGGAGATTGGATCGGAGAGCGCACAGGACAGGGAACAATGGCGGAATCGAGTCGGTGGGGTCATGAACTTTCGGGTTCCTACAGGCCAATAAATAGTATATAGTAATGATTTTACTGTTACAATTATATAGAAGCACATTATCTTCGTATGCGTTCAAACATTTTAGCAGAAAATTATGTAACCTAGTATATTTACAAAAAGCCTCCAGTTTAATTATAAGGATTATATGATCATCGTAGATAACCACAATAGTTTGTGCACCAGGTACGCCACCAGTCATACCATAGTTGGTTTCAGCGAAGCAACGCCTACTACCTTAAATACTAAAGAGCCTCTGACATAGTTTAATTAGAAGTAGTTCCCTATATAAATCACCAATCGCGGTTTGTCCGCCGAATTGCTGTAGCCAATATATAAAGTGGGAAACTTCAACCTTCATGACGTTTTTCTGTAATACTATAAAAAACACATACAAGTTACGAGGGTGGCCTGAAAAGTTTCTGACCTCAACGTGAAGATAGCAGCACTCGTCAATAAAAACTAGTGAATGTAGTTGTGCATCTTTTGGCAGTTTCTCACCAAAATTTCAACGCGTAGTTTTTATTTGACAGAGTGAGTCGATGTGAGTGTTTTTGTGAAAATGGGCTAAATTGAGTATCAAGGTCATGTTGGACCAAAAACGTTTCGAGAGTTTTCGATTCTCCCTTTTGGATTAAGGTGTGCCGAATGGCTTTACCCCAATGAACTAAAGCTCGTCGTGGTTAAGTTTTTGCAACATGTACCAGGTCTTTACCGTCAATATTTGCTGTGCTGATTGGTTGCATCCTTAACTTTTTTATTGGGATGTTATTGTAGTTGGGCTGTGGTCTGCTTTGTTGCCTTTTCTTGGCTTACTAGGGTGAGCTGAAAAGTTTCCGACCTCCACGCAAATATAACAGCACTCGTCAATAATTGCTAGTCAATGTAGTTGTGCACCTTTTGACAGTTACTCACCAAAATGTCAGCAATTTTGGGGGCGTAGTTTTTATTTGATAGTGGTTGCAGTGAGTCGATGTAAGTGTTTTTGTGAAAATGGACACAAATGAGTATCGAGCTGTCATGAAATTTTTGTTTTTGAAAGGCAATACGCCTACGAAAATCAAAGATGAGTTGAGCTTTGTGTATGGAAACTCTGTACCATCATTTATCACAGTGAAATTTTGGGCAGTTGAATTTAAACGTGGCCATGAGAGCTTGGAAGACGATGAACGTTCGGGACGTCCAAAAACTGCAACAGCTGACGATAACATCGCTAGAGTTCACCAAATGATGAAATGATGAAAATATCCAGAGAACGTGTTTGTCACATTAAATCAAGATTTAGGCATGAGAAAGCTGTCCGCACGTTGGGTGCCGCATTTGCTCACGTTAGACCAAAAACATGTTCGAATGAGCATTTCCAACGCCCTGTTGGCGCAGTTTGGTCGCAATAAATCCAAGTTTTGGTGCGGATTAATTACTGTCGATGAAACTTGGATACACCGTTATACATCATCATCATCATCATTATCATCATCGACACTACAACCGGGAACCGGACCTTATTTAGCAAGTCCTGGGGCTTGTAAAATTTTCCATAATGAATTGTTTTTTCCAGGCAAGGTCATTAGTCTTGCGCCAGAGGCTCCCGGATGGGGAAACACCATTATATGCCCGAAACAAAAATGAAGTCAAACAGTGGACTGCAAAGAGGGAATCGGCTCCAAAAAAGCAAAACTTGGTTTTTCGAGCTGGGAGAGCGATGGTGACTGTTTTTTGTGATAGTCATGGAGTTATCTTAATCGATTATCTTCAAAAAGAAAAACCATTACGAGAGCATACTATGCATCATTAGTTGACCAACTGAAGGCAGAAATTGCGGGAAAACGGCCACATTTGCAGAAAAAGAAAATCCTCTTTCACCAAGACAACGCGCCGTCTCACACCTCAGCGGTTGCCATGGCGAAAATCCACGAATTACGGTTTGAGCTGCTTGACCATCCGCCTTTCTCACCAGATCTAGCCCCAAGCGACTTCTTTTTGTTCCCTAATCTAAAAATTGCGCTCGGAGGACAGAGATTTTCGTCAAATGAGGAGGCAAACGCATTCGAGAACAGTTATTTTGCAGAAAAAAACGCCGAGTACTATTTAAACGGGTTAGAGAGATGAGAGCATTGGTGGGAGAAGTGTATAGAGTTACAATGAAATAAATTTTAAGGAAAAATGTCTTGTGTCTTTGTTAGGTCGGGAACTTTTCAACACACCCTCGTATTTGGCAGTAAAATGATTTTTCGTCTATTTTTTCATTCTTTCTTTCTTAGTACGTTCCTAATCCCTACTCTTCGCCGCCGTGGACGTTTACAATCTAAGGCGATGCGGCATTTCATACAGCTAACGAAACATTGGAAGTTCTCCGTAAAGCGTTTGGTAAACGCATAATTTCGAAACGCCCTCGTTTGAAATGGCCACCTCGCTCCCTTGATTCAACTTCGCCAGGTTTTTACCTATGGGATTATCTGAAAGCAAAAGTGTACACCGATCGGCCTAAAAGCTTGGAATAATAAAAAAATCATCCAGCAGTTACAAAATAAGGGATTGAAAATTGAATGAAACGCCTCGAGAGTCTCATGCAGTCACAGAGGACCTGATGTCATATATTATTAGATGCCAACAATAAGATGGTAAATATTCCAGATTAATTAAGAATAACAAAAACTCTTTTATATTCATTTGGAATTATTAAGACACTATTTATAATTTCATTTTATTTGACTAGTAATTTGATTTATTATTAGAGTATTTATGGATCCGTTCTTGACACTCGCGAAATGTGTTTGTACACATAGATAAATACACGTACGACCATCGTTTTCCGACGTATGTAATTGATCTTTTCCTTTAGTAGGTATTCCCAAGTACCCCAACTTCGTTTACTAATCAAAACATAAATTCCACTAACAACGTCGTTTTAAATTGCCCGTAATTCAAATCACATTAACGAATGTACAGTCTATAAAGAATCCTTTGTAGTGCGTATATAGATGCAATGTCCGATCAAATCAGAAGTTTTAATTCACGTTTTGAGAAACCGACTTTGAGTAAAAGTGTTGCAACATTCAAAAATACGTACGACCACCAAATTTTAACATAGGCAACTACAAGACGCACAATTCGATTTTCAGTCACTGACTTAAGGCTTAGCAGATCAATTCGTTTGCTAATTTTGCCTTTGCACGATATGTGATTATGATATCCGTTTCCTTCACGAAACATACAACTATTAATAAGCAGTCTATATCCGTAAATTACATCAGATTGCAAAATCGTACCTTATACTTCAATGGTTACAGAAATGTTGAACTTGTGCCCACTCGTAATATTTTCGTCATACTAATGATTGCAACTTATTGCAGTCCGTTAAAGAGTTGTTAAAAACGCAATGGGCAATAATTTGAAGTTAATTACCAGGCGGGCAAATGGCCCAAGCCTGCATAACATATTCGTGAGCACTTTCTAAAAGGAGATGCGTGATCACTGTAACGACTTTTTAAATTTTATTACTACAAATATGTTCGAACTTTTTTAACAAGTTTTAGAGCTTTAAAATTAGTTAAAAACTACCTCTCGTGACCGCTATTTTACAATTACTAATTAGCCAGAATGACATGTCATAAACTTTATTCAGCTTTTAGAAAATTATAAAGTGGCCAATTTAGCTTTAGCAGATTTACTTTTCATGTATGATCCAATGACATGATAGTTAAGGGGAAGAGACATGGATATAATTTGCGCTTGGAATTTCTAAGATTACAAAACCGAGGAATGCCATATTCAGGCAGAAGAAACCGCAATTCACAGTCGGTTCGTGCGGTTCGGCTGAAGAATGGTTTTCTGTGTGTAATTTGCGTAAAAAGAGGAAATATAGTCCTATTCTTGTGGTTACCTCGGTGGCAGTTTCTCTTGGAGAGTCCACTGATATCCAGGGTGCGTATTTTACCTTGGGATCTGTTGGATTCAACCGTGTTTAGTTTTTTTAGTTCAAAGTGTGTATTTGTTAAAAACAAATACAGTTTTTACTTAAGACTGAATACATTTATTCTTCTTATATTAACTTACTCTTCACAAGCACTTAAATTGTGCAATGTCTTTTTGATTTGTTTTACACGAACATTAATTTCTCAATTAACAGCTAATATGTTAAGTACGAGAGTGAAACAAATACTATTACTATTTACTATTTATTGGCCTGGAAGTTCATTACCTCAATGACTCGGCTGTGCCATTGTTCGCTGTACTGTGCGCTCTCCTTCCACGTTCGACCATCCGATCCGATCTCCTCGAGGTCCAATCTAACATTGTCCTCCTATTTCCGTCGCGGCCGTCCTGTTGGTCTCTTTCCCGTTGGTTTACCGGCAAGAATTCTATGCACGGTCCTATCATCGCCCATTCGCGCTACATGTGCGGCCCACCTTAATCTTCGCGACCTGATTACTATCGGTATTGTAGGTTTGGGGTATGGCTCTTCCAATTCGTGGTTGTAGAGTTTCCTCCGTTGTCCTGCCTCCTCGTCATATTTACCGCCAAATATACCCATTAAAACTTTATTCTCGAATACGCGGAATTTGTTTTCTTCTTGTTTTGTGAGACAAGGTTAAAGAGACATGCTGAGAGGCTATTTCCCCGTTTTAGTCCGTCCCGGATTTCAAATGGTTCTGAGAGGTGGTTTTCTATTCTAACTCGCCCTTTGTTTTCGTTCATGCAAATTTGAATGAGGGCGGCATATTTTTTCGGGATACCCACCTCAACTTGCCTTGCGACTGAGTCGTAGGTTTTTTTGAAGTCAACGAACAGTTGGTGAACCGTCTCTCCGTATTCCCACTTCTTTTCCAGCAGCTGCCTTACTCTGAACATCTGGTCGCTTGTTGATCGGTTCCGACGAAATCCGCATTGGTAGTCTTGTGGCAGTTTCAAGAACGCCATGGCTCGCGTTTTCCAGGCTCGACACCCAACTTCCCCTTAGGGCATACAGAAAGCATAAAAACCTGGAAAGCATGTACTTGCCTTTACATAGTTGTACTATAAATACCTGAAATGCTGTAAATTCATAATATTCGCTGATGCAAAATCCATCAGCACCAAACAGACATGTTCCTTATAAGCAATTTGGTTGCACCACCAAGCAACCAACATGACGCGCACCAATTCATTACACATGTCTCGGAACGAATTTCGCTGCACACATGCAAGATATATTTCCTTCCTTTCTTGTTGACCTACAACCACATCGGTCGGTAAACCGATCGACAGGCATCAACATCCTATAAGCATTACCGCCAGGGGCATGCCTGCATACCACGCAGCATATTCCTAAGAATCCAATTCGGTTACGACATTACATAACCGATATGAATCCTCAAACTTGTCCATGCACACAGAAAGAAAATATTTTTTCCCACACACGTGCATGGCAAGTCATATCAGAGGACGCCAGCAACGTGCGCCCGAACAGCATGGATCTCTTACGCGGTACCAATCGGATAAACATTTCCTTTTATGGAAATGTAATATCCACGGTTCGCTTGCTCTTGGACACACGTCATGAACGTGCGGGGTAAACACATCTGTGTGAGTGCACATCCTCACCATGAAAATCATCCCCTTATATCGACAAGCGGAAGATGAAATTGTATCTTCTCCAATTAACTAATCACGATACGGATTCCGTTGAGGCAAGTCGGGCTTCCATGTTAAACGAAACCCAAGTAGTACAAATCGAGTCGAGTCTATGCCCAACAACCGTCGGTGGATGAGGATATTAACTCAAAATCAATTAACTAAAAAGCCTTGTTTAAGTTAACAGTGACAGTCCTTGTATATATAGTTAACAACAATATTAACTCAAAATCAATTAAGTAAAAAGCCTTGTTTAAGTTAGCAGTGACTGCCTTTGACCACCATTGTGAATTATATTAACTACAATAGGAAATAAAAACAAGTATAGCAACGATGTGCTGTGTAAAAGGAACGAAGGTGCGTTTTAATCTCGTTCGACTCTTTTGATTTGGCTACAATCAGGAAGTGCATTTTCACAATTCAACCTTCGACACCATCGATAACGAGCAGATACTGGAACTATTACCCCACCTTGGTGACGACCAACGGGGCAACAGCGTGGAATAGGCGTAGAACCCGTGCCAACGACCGCACACATACTGCCTAATACCCATATTCTCCCAATATTTCTTCTGCGTACGGTGTGATTCTTGCCAGTTTGATATTTGTTAATATTTTGCATGTGGTTGGGAGCAATGATATTCCTCTGTAATTTTCGCAGTCAGATCTGTCGCCTTTTTTGAAAATGGGGATGACTATTGAGGATTTCCATTCTTCCGGAGTGACTTCCTTATTCCATATTGTTTTAACCAGTTGGTGGATATTTCGAGCGGTTGCCTCTCCTCCATGCTTCACAATCTCTGTCGGTATGCAATCGACTCCTGGAGCCTTGTTGTTTTTTTGTCGATTTATTGCGTTTACAACTTGGTCGAAAGAGGGCTCTGGGATCTGAGGTCGGCTGTATATACGCTTGGTGCGTTTATTTGTGGTTGATGGGTGCGCACATTGAGCAGGTTTTCAAAGTACTGCTTCCATCTTGTCACGATATTTTTTGTGTCTATCACCAGACAGCCGTTTGTGTCTCGGATTATTTTCGTTCTCCCTCAGTAGCCATTTCTAATTGAATTTATGCCGGCATACATACCTCTGCTGTTCTTTGCTCGGGAATTTTCTAGGTTTTTTCGATCCGAGTCTTCTCCCATTCGCGTTTTTTTGCGTTTGAAAAGTCTCGTTGTCTCTTTCCGAATTGTCGCGTATCTTACTGCGTTGACTTCATCATATGCTTCTAAGTGGAACATTCTGAGGCGTTTACGCTGTTCGATCTTTGCCCTGCACTCATCGTCAAACCAAGGTTTGGACTTAGTTGTTTTCTTAAATCCTAATACCTTTTGGGCTGTTTGTTTGATTGTGTCTCTGATTGATGTCCATTTAGTGCCCAGATTATTAGCTTCCTCTTCCTCACTACTCTCATTCTCTAGGATGCTAAGTCTATTCGTTAGTTTGTCTTGATATTCAGCCCTTTTGCGTAGGTCTTTTAGTTTATCAATCTCGAACTTTTTGCTCGTCTCTCGTGACTGTCCATGTGGGTTTGCTGCGAGCCGACTTCTAATTTTGCCCATCACTAGAAGGTGATCGGAGTCGCAATCTGCTCCTCTATATGATCTTACGTCAAGGATATTCGAGTGGTGTCTTTTGTCTAAGAAGATGTGGTCTATTTGGTTACGCGTTACGCCGTCGGGTGATATCCATGTGGTTTTATGGATTTGCTTGTGCTTGAACATCGTGCTTTTCACTATCAGACTTTTTGACACTGCGAACGCGATAATTCGAATACCATTATCATTTGAAACGTCATGTAGGCTTTCTTTACCTATAGTGGGTTGGGAGATATCTTCCTTTCCAATTTTCGCATTGAGGTCCCCGAAGAGGATTTTAACATCGAATGATGAGATCCCATCGAATATTTCCTCTAGGGTCTCGTAGAATGTGTCCTTGGCTTCTTCGTCCGTAGATTGGGGCGTGTACACCGGGGCGCGTACGTTGGGGCGTGTACGTTTGTAAATACATAATTGTACCATGGGCGCTGTATTTTTAGGTCATTAATAAATTGCACATCCTTTACATGTGGCGTAATCTTCTTGCTTGCAACCGAGGTTATGTATATCGGTAACTCCACACGCCAGTTTAAACCCATTGGTTTCCATTATTTGATGTGGGAGTCGAACTTCCTGAAGCGTGACGATGTCCATTTTATATTGTTTCGCGTTTTCTACAATCGTCTGTATCGCGCCTCTGTTGTATAACGTTCGAACATTCCACGTGCCGACGCGTATATCCCGCTTTTCCCGTTTTTCCCTACGTCTTCTTTTTGCCGAGTCGGTGTTTTCTTGATTTGTTCCCTTACGGTAGTGTTGGCTTATCACACCTACGCCTACCGGGTTTTTCGTGGGATTGTTTTTTGTATATTGATTATTCATTTTTGATCCCACGAGTCTTGGGGTTTCAAATAGTCCGCCACATCAGAGCCCCTCTTTAATATGGTAAAGTCTGCTTACTGCTCTGATTCGACCCGGGTCAGAGAGGCGCCGTTATAATACAGCCGGTATACTCCTGGCTGCAAACCATCCAATGGGATCGGTGACGCGTAAAACCCTGGATTAAGGGTGGTAGATCTTTGTGTGTTACGAGAGTGAAACAAATATAAAGTGCAATTTCTTTTTATACGTATAAGATATTTCTTATATATACTAGAAGTGTTTCTCTGTAATAACAAAGGATTTTATTATTTTATACAAAAAATACAATAGTGTGACGCATATGACAATCGGCTGTGATATCTGGCAGGTCTCCAAAACAAAGTACTGGAATATTCTAGAAAGTACTGGAAAACCGGAGGCTATGAGCAGTAGAAAATTCGAGGCTATGGAAGAGACGGAAAGGAAACGCCGAATCGGAAGGAGGAAAAACGGTATAAATAGGTCGCAAGCAGATCAAGGAGGAGAGTAAGCAGTAAGGAAGCGATAAGTAAGGAAGCGGAGTAAAGGAGCGATAGGAATTAAACGGTAAGTCTCGGAAGTGAAAGAAGAGTCACCCAATTATTAGCAAAATATCAAGTAACCGGTGTTATTAACAAACTAATAAAGTGTTTACAAAGAAAATCGATTTACCGGCTCTTATTTATTAAAATAATTAATCCAACCCTGAGCGCGCTACAATAGCTTAAATTAATTATTAATCCTACCTGTAATAACAAAGAAACAACATTCAATGTTATTATTCACACAGTTGTTTCTTGGTTTTTTTGTTGTTTTATATCCACATTTATTTAGAGAATTTAGGAGTTCGCGTCCAAGTCGAATGAGGTGACCAGGGAGGAAGTCGCAAGCAGACTGCGCAAACTGGAGGACTCATGCAAATCTTTTGAAAGCCTTCAGGAATGTATCGAGGAGAACGACCCGGACCTGAACATCGACAGGGAGAACGAAGAGCGAGCAGACTTCGAAGAGCGATACTTTTCGCTGCAAGGCAAGCTCAACCAGCGGTTGACCATGGCAACAGGCACAGGTTCCACCGCATTGGATACGTCAGGAGACACCCTGGGAACGGCAACTACTACAACGTTAACAGCGGATCAACCAGGAAGGGGGGGGCTGCTTGACACCATGAATGCCAGCCAGAGGCTCATAAACCGCTTGGTGGAACAATTGGTTACGCGGTCCACGCAACCGACAGCAACGGATTCTACGAGTGGAGCGACCACCCGAGCGATCAAATTGAGGCATATCGACGTGCCTACCTTCAATGGGGACTACCAGCAGTGGGTAACGTTCCGAGACCTGTACCAACCACTCATCCACGACAACCCCCAGTTATCAACAGTCGAGAAATTCCAATTTCTCCGGACTTCTTTAAGAGCGGACGCACTATCAGTGGTTCGCAATGTTCCGGTCACGGCGGCAAACTATCTGGAGGCCTGGGCTGCACTGGTCTCGCGCTATGACAAGAAGAAGCTCATCGTGGAGGCACATCTACGAGCACTAGTGACGATTCCAGCTATGCAATCACCAGGTGCTACGGAGTTCCGCAGATTTATCAACGGCCTCTTCGAGCAGGTTCGGGCTTTGCGAGCCTTGGAGCTACCAGTGGAGCACTGGAGTTGTTGGCTAGTTTTCACCACAGTCAAGAAACTCGATAGTGAGACTAGGCAGTTATGGGCTCGAGAAACCAGCAGGAACGAGATGCCGGCATTCGAGGAGCTGACTGAATTCCTGGAAGCCCGCCTCACTGAGCTAGAGAGGCTCCCGACAGCGAAGAACTATTCAAAGGGTCACTTTGTTCGAGACAGAGGTATAGCAGCCGACCCACCCAGGAAGGCGTACTCGGCAATCACATCAGCAGCGACGGCTAAGTGTCCCAGATGTACGTAGCCGCATCCATTGTTCCGATGCAGTGCATTCAGGAATCTCTCAGCTCTACAGCGAGATCAGATTGTCCACCACCAAGGGCTATGCAGAAATTGCCTCAGTCCAGAACACAGCATTAACCAATGTGAGAGAGGGAACTGCCGAGAGTGTAACGGGCGGCACAACACCCTGCTGCATCAATCGGTAGACGTTCCGACGTTACCACCAAAGGTTGGACCATCAGAGGGATCTTGCGCGATAGTACAAACCCAGGATTCACTACTACCTACAGCAATGGTAACGGTGATGGACGACAGAAACCAGTTGGTTCCTTGCCGGGTGCTGCTGGACTCAGGCTCGACCACATCCTTAGTCCGAGAATCATTCATTCAGCAGTTGGGCCTGCGACGCACGCAGGCGAAGGTGAAGATAAGTGGCATAGGGGAAGCGAATCCACAACTCAGCGGAGGAAAGGTCGAGATGCTGCTGAAAGGCCGAACAGGGGAATCAAGTATTCGGATAACGGCATTGGTGATGGGACAATTGACTTCGGATATGCCGTCAAGGTGACTGGAACATGACTGGAGAAGCTTTTCATCGCTGGCGTTGGCCGACTCGCTATTCCACAAATCAAGACCCATTGACTTGTTGCTGGGTTCGGACACTATCTTCCAGATCCTGCGCGATGGACGACTGATGGATCCCGATAGTAAAATGATGGCCCAGAACACCATATTCGGCTGGGTAATCGCAGGGAGTGGACCAGCTCTGCTCGATCAGGAACAACATTGCTGTACTGTCACCCAACAAGTCGACCCATTAAAGGGTACACTGCCAATAAATATTCCTACATATAACGATGTCGGCAACGATAAAGCTGCGAATACGAATTGTCAGCAAGCCTCTTATGTTCCGACATCGGTGTATTAAGGTGGAACTGAACTCGGTGTTTCTCCATCATCCACACAACCGCAGCAACAAAAATTCCAAAATTATAATTCACCACCTGCTTCTAATATAACTCAGCAACCCTAATCCTCTGGTGCCACAAACACAATGACGAGCACTACGTACATAACCTCTCAAGTAACAAATGAACCACAGAGTTCTTATCAGGTATCTTCACAACCTTATTCAAATTCAGGGACTCCGCCGAATGGGCAAATGCAAATTCAACAACAACCACCGCCACTGCAACAGCATCAAACTTTGCAACAGCCACAATCGTTGCAACCACAAACTATTCAGCAGCAGTCCATGCCTCAACAGCCTTTACCACAGCAACCAATGCCTCAACAGTCTCTGCCGCAACAATCTGTGGCGCAACAATCTATGCCACAGCAATCTGTTCCGATACAATCTATATCACAGCAGTCTGTTTCGCAACAAGCTGTGCCGTTACAATCGACGTCACGGCAACCTGTTCAGCAGCAGATTATGCCACAGCAGTCTGTGTCGCAGCGGTCGGTACAACACCAATCTGTACCACAGCAGAAGGTATCACAGCAATCTACCCCGCATCAATCTTTAACACCACAGTCTGTGCCTCAACAGTCTATGCGACAGTAGTCTGTACCACAACAGTCTATGCCACAGCAGTCTGTGCCACAGCAGTCTGTGCAACATCAGTCTGTGCCACAACAGTCTGTGCCACAACAGTCTGTACCACAACAGTCTGTACAACAACAGTCGGTGCCACAACAATCAATGGCACAGCAGTCTGTACCGCAGCAATCCATGCCACAACAATCTATGGCACAGCGTCCTGTCTCTCATCAAACCTTGCCACAGCCTATGACTCAGCAATCGGTGCCACAACAGCATATGACACAGCAAAGTATGCAGCAGCAATCTGTTCCCCAACAGTATTTGCCCTCACAACCTATGGGGCAGCAATCTATACCACACCAATCTAAAGGCCATCAAAATTATGTCCTTAAAACAAAGGAGCTCACCGAAGCAGAGTTGTGGTTGAGAGGACTCGCTTTTCTGCGAGACAAGGAGCTGAAGTTGCCCCGGACGCCCACTCACCAAATCCGAGAGACGGACACCGGAACACCGGTAGACCTCGAGGAGCGAAAGCCATCGTGCGTCGTAATACAGCAAGACGAGCTGTCCATTACAAGAAGGGTCTCCAGCTTCACTGGAACGGTGCGAACAGTAGCGTGGCGGAAGGCGGACCTAACGGCCATTAGAGCAGGGAGACAAGTATCAAGACGAAGCGAACGGATTGCGCTCAACCCATTCATCGATGATCCAAGTACCCTCAGGGTGGGCGGAAGACTAGGAGCAGCAAGGATGGAAACCGCAGTGAACTCCAGGTACGGGATCATAGGGAGTCGAGGACTTGTCCAGAGGGTCATCGCGGAATGCACAGTTTGCGGTCGTCACAAGGGACGGGTGCTAGCTCAACAAATAACGGCATTACCAACCAGTCGGATTAATCCCGCAAGGCCAGTTAGTAACACCGACGTGGATTATGGAGGTCCTATCAGCGAGCGGTCCAGCGAAACTTTCCTGGCAGTATTAAGGAGATGGTTGCAGAAGATGAGACCGTTGAACCGACAGTTCAAGGTGGGCGGAATGTTGGAGACGGAGCAGCACACCATGGCAACACTGGCGCAGGCATTACTGAAATGCCGTCATGACAAACAAATGTCAGCAAACAGCTGACATTTCAATAATATTAAAATTCGAGCTGTCATTGAAAACCTTTTTCTACTTTTTCGTGTGTAGCGTAAATAATAAACCAAACATTAATTAATATTCGATCAGTGTTTGTTTCTTACTCTTGTGGTTGTTATTAATGGTCGGTCCTTTGGTTAGCGACGTAACAGCTTTTTCCTCGTGAGTCGAGCAACATCAAGAAACCCCAGAGTGTCCAAGAACTGAGGGACTACGATCGAACGAAGAGTTGTTCGATCCAACAAATTGAGGTAATTCCTTTCAGTTTCAATTCGGATTTGCCACTGTTTTCAGTCAACGGCAAAGACCATAAACAAATTTAGTGTTTACAATTTGATTTAAATTGATACGAAATTAGTTTATTGAAGTAATATCATTGAAATAATGTGAAATAAGTTAAATAAGTTAATAGATGAAATAAATTAATCAAACTAATATTTAAGCTTCAGCGCAAGGCTAATAACCTTGACCGTAAAAATAAATTATTATGAAAAATTTAACAAGCCTCGAGACTTGCTAAATAACGTCAAGACCGGATCCCGGTTGTAGTGCCGATGATGATGAATATTTAAGCAAACTAATATGAACTTTAAAAGACCATTTGATTTAAATTGATAGAAAAGCAGTTTATTGAAGTAATATCATTGAAATAATATAAAATAAGTTAAATGAGTTAATTATTAT
Organism: Microdon myrmicae; assembly: GCA_963931805.1. Taxonomy (NCBI): domain Eukaryota; kingdom Metazoa; phylum Arthropoda; class Insecta; order Diptera; family Syrphidae; genus Microdon; species Microdon myrmicae. Next base: position 123,785,053 of record OZ007502.1, on the reverse strand, counting down.
TTACTGGCCTGTAGGAACCCAGAAGTTCATGACCTCACCGAGTCGGCTCCGCCATTGTACCCTGTCCTGTGCGGTCTCCTTCCACGTTCGATCATCCGATCCGATCTCCTCGAGGTCCAATCTAACATTGTCCTCCCATCTCCGTCGCGGCCGTCCCGTCGGTCTCGTCCCCGTTAGTTTACCGTCAAGAATTCTATGCACGGTCCTATCATCGGCCATTCGCGCTACGTGTCCGGCTCATCTTAATCTTCGCGACCTGATCACTCTCACTATTGCAGGTTTGCGGTATAGCTCTTCCAATTCGTGGTTGTGAAGTTTCCTCCATTGTCCTGACTCCTCGTCATATTTACCGCCAAATATACCCCTTAAAGCTTTATTCTCGAATACGCGGAATTTGTTCTCTTCCCGTTTTGTGAGAGCCCATGTTTCGCATCTGTATAGAGCAATCGGCATGATTATGGTTCTATAGACACGAAGCTTTATATTACGTGATAGCAGTTTGGATTTTAATAGTTTACTGGCTGCATGCCAACTAGCGTTGCCGGAATGTAGTCTTTTGTTAATTTCCTTTGACGTTTCGTTGGTATCGTTCCCAGATATTTAAAGTCTTTGACATTTTCAAATATCTTGCCCCTGACGTTTATATGTGTTCTCTGAGGTCCGCCTGCTCTCGCCGTAATCATGTATTTCGATTTGTCTTCGTTTATTTCTAGGCCCACCTCTTCTGCTGCTTGCATGATGATTTCACAGTTTTTACTTATAGTTTCGAGATTATCGCCCAAAGCGGTTTGGCGGTAAATAAGGTTGGTTATTTTTACTTTGTCGATATTGGTATTGGTCCAAGTGTCCCGCCGAACACTGTGTATCGCGGATGATTTTAACACCCAGAGCGAATGCTGTGCTATGCCAGAACTGTCCACGAAACATCTGAAAACATCGAAGCGAATGCTGTCACGAATTAAACTCAGAAGGATTATGTTTATTATCTCGATTTTATTTTTATTGTTTCTTTTGGTTTATTAACACGTTGACGGACAGTAGAAACAAGTGAAATTCGAAAATTGACACTATATGTTTTTGTAATTTTTAGAATATTAGAAGTATAGTTTTACTCTTTCTGCTTAAATACACTTAATTTTGATTAATTCAGCACCTTTAATTAGGTTGCGGCTACAACCGCCATGGCGCCAGCGGACTCTAGACACTATGTAATGGGACAAAAAGTAAACAGTATAACTATAAATATCGCTAAATGAATGAAAAAATGCTAAATTTAAATTTTTTTTACTTCTATTTAAAGTGTAAAATCAATCATAAACAAATACTTACCAGTATAAACAAAAAATATCGTTAAATGTATCAATAGCAACTGTAAATTGAAGAGAAAACAAGATCGCACTACTCCGTTCACAACCACGTGCATACTCAATGTATAACCTTGCATACTAAATTTTTTTTCGAAAACATGACACTAGGCTTCTACTTGTACGCTGGTAAATGCGCATTTGTGCTGCTACAGCCGCAGTGTCTAAAAACGACCGTTTCGTATTGGACGACTATTGCCGTCATGTCACATAGTGAACTTGAACTTGACGGCTATAGACGCAACTGTCCGTCAACGTGTTAAGTCACTTATCTTGAATTTACAAATTACTTTAGTTTATGTAAACTCGATGCTCGACAACACACTGACGGTACTCGGATTTCTCTTTTCGTTATGCTGTGGTGATAAATTGCCACCGATTCTAAACTACGCACGGAAATTGTTAAAAGAATACTCGATCATCGCGAAAAGATCGTCACCTGGTAACGCATGTACGTCCTCTAGTCCTCGCAGCTTCCTCTCGACCTCCTCGGGTGCTCACAAATAGACTTCGCGATATGGCTGTTCGATATAGCCAGTCGTCTCGTCGACGATCGATAGACTGCCTATCCTAAAAATATCCCCTTTGCATTAATCAGCCCGCATCTGCAAAGGAAAATTTTCCCATCCAATCTGGTAACAGAATTTACCCCTCGTATCTGTTAACAGCATAACATTTCCCTTTGTATCTTAAAGGAGAATCTCCCATACGATCTGGAAAAGAGAACTCTTACCTACTTATCATCATTATCATCATTCGATGTCGGTGGTAGGAATCATGTTTCTTTTGTTTCAGGATCGGATGCCGCCGCTTGTTCTCCGATCTTTCCGTAGTTTATATGCTCTGCTCATCTGGCATGCGGCAAGGGTCGCCTGTATTTTGGATGTGTACGCGGACTATGGGATGTAAGGCTTTGTTCGCCTTACTGCCTGTTCCCTATGGGAACAGCGTTTTAATCAATTGCTGTTTCTCCGCAATGGATTTGTTTGAGCACGTGCGCCTGTCGGTTTTGGGATCTTGCACGGAATTAGAGGTGCTAATTGCCTTTAGCTACCCGAGTATGCCTCCCTGGTTCGGTTAATTTACCGAAAATGTAATTCCTTGGAAACATCGTGCAGATGTTTAGGATGGAAGATTTATGGCCTGTATTCTGGGATTGGTTTTGCATACGATGAATGGATGCGTTGACTCGATACTGAAAGTTTTTGAACGTTAAGTTCCTTGTTTTTTTGATATCGGGTTCAACATTGTTGCAGCTGATGATTAGGAGCTTTGGGACACGTGTCTGTGGGCTGAAGGGTTGGAACCGTACCTGGGCGGAATTGTGCGTTCGTAGAACGCTACAACGGCGATGTCATCCGCATACGCGAGGACTTGTGTGACCCTGTTCAGGGATAATCCGGCCGTGTTGTCATCTTGTACCTTTCTGATAACATACTCGAGGACAAGGTTAAAAAGGCATGGTGAGTGGCCATCCCGTTGTTTTAGTCCGTCCCGGATTTCAAATGGTTCTGAGAGGTGGTTTTTATTCTAACTCGCCTTTGTTTTCGTTCATGCAGATTTGAATGAGGGCGGCATATTTTTTCGGGATCCCCAGCTCAACCACAATGTGGTAGAGTCTGTGCCTTGCGACTGAGTCGTAAGCTTTTTTGAAGTCCACGAACAGTTGGTGAACCGTCTCTTCGTATTCCCAATTCCTTTCCAGCAGTTGCCTTATTGTGAACATCTGGTCGCTTGTTGACCGGTTCCGACGAAATCCGCATTGGTAGTCTCCCAATATTTCTTCTGCGTACGGTGTGATTCTTGCCAGTATGACATTTGTTAATATGTTGTATGTGATTGGGAGCAATGATATTCCTCTGTAATTTTCGCAGTCAGATCTGTCGCCTTTTTTGAAAATGGGGATAACTATTGCGGTTTAAATAAGTTAATTGAAGAAATAAATTAATCTTTTATTATAATCGAACTCATCGATGTTATTTTTGATTCCTTAAATTGATTACAAGAGAAATATTTACGACGGAACATTCACAATAAACAATCAAATACATGGTACTCGTATAGAAGCGATACGCCTGGAAAATAACATCCGTGTATTTTCTCAACAAATTACTTTTGGACGTAAGTAAGAAAAAGGAACAGGTGAGTGAATTAACTAAAACACAAAATAATTGTTAAAATAAGATATATAAAAGTATTAACTTGCATTTTTTTATGCAATCTAATCTATTATTAATTACGAATACGTCTATGTATTCTTCTATATTCAATATGTTTGCTTTGATTTTTATCAATTCTTCTGATTTATACACATTTATTTATACGTTCTTAAATTAACGATTTGCTTTAAATCAATTCTTTTTTGTTTCAAATGACCTAGTTTTGAATTTATAAGTGAAACATTGGAGCCTGAATCATAAATAGCGGATACTTCTAAAATATTATTTAATGTTATCTTAAGTCTAATTAATGGTGGAATTATTAGTTTTTTGGATTATTATCACTTAGTTCTGCTTCTAATACTGAGTTGTTAACATGTTTTATTTTGTCTTTTTTCTCTTTAAACCAGCATTCGGCCTCCGGATTGAAGCGTGTGCCTTTACCTTTATTTTTACAAGTTTCGAATGGTATTTTTTCTGTCCTTTCTTTATTAGTGTAATTTTTTTTTTTTTATTTCCGAACTTTCCTTGTGAACTAATTGTTTCAATTTACCTACTTCATTTTATAAGCCTTCAGTCTTTCTTAATTTTTCTCTATGGATTCTATAAGCTATAATTTTGGCAGGCCGTTAGCAATTAAATCAATTATTGTTCTATTATCAATAGATTTTCTCATTTCTAATAAAAGTTTTCCTTTTTTTATTGCGTAATCTGGTAAAGAGCCCGTTTGATATTTAAATTGCAGTGCATATCTTAATGAAGACCAACCTTTATTTACAAATGTGTGGGGGTAGAAAGTATTGTTGCCAACGTATGGCCAGTATTCACTTTATCCCCAACGTTGTTTCGACGAAATTGTCGCCGTGAATCCAAGAGAAAATAAATAAAAATTCACTGTGGTTCTTTTTTGGTTTAGGGTTCTTTTTATTTTTGGTGATTATTTTTATTTGATTTGGTTTAACTTATGTTTATTATAACTTAACACTAGATTTAAATTGCAGAACTTATATTAGTGTTTATTTGCTTATTATTTTTGCACAATATAGCGACGAATATAAATAGCGTTTCGATTCAAGTAGTGCACTATGAAGTACTTGATTATTAAGTGTTAACACGCTGTTGATTTCACGGCACGTCTCCATTCGTAAATAACGTCTTAATTCTAATCCGATTTTCTTTAAAAACTGTCTCACGAGGTACGAACATTGCTTTAAACGGCGGCGTGACTGCACACGCTGGAGGTTGGATAGCGACTACTTGAATCAGGGGTGAAATTCGTATTTCATTTCACACACAGGACAACCAAAAGAGACCACGCCTCCGCTCTCTCAACCTCACACTCGTCGAAGTGTGGGTTAATTGGTAATTGACGGACGTAGAGAATGAGAGAACAGAAACACGATGTGCTGTGATCTCGAGGTAGCTTTGGTTGTGTGTGTTAGTATCAAATGCAGCTACTGACATGACCTACTGACCCAGTGTTACGGCTGTGGTATAGTCAGAGCGCATTGAACAATGTAAAGACAGAACTGCGAAGGAGAGGAGAACCTAGCTGATGCTATTCACCTGCAAAAAGAGCTCGTTGATCCCAAGCGAATGGGTGATCTGGGAAAAGTCAATAGAACGCCGAATCGGCTAGGGAATTAATACCGTGGGAAAAACTCTATGGAATGTTGGTAAATACCCAAGCCAATGGATGATGCTGCAACCGCGTCGCTTGGTTTGACTTGGTTGTTGCTAACCAATACGAATGGAATTTCTGGTGTAAATCCCATGGTTAGAGCAATAGTGTTGCCGTATGGTGATGATAGTAGCTAAACTCAATTATGCATTATCTGCATAGGATAATGAGTTTAGCTATGCGTCCTTGGGGAAAACGTGTATTTCAGGTGAATAGCATATAAAGGAAATGGGTATGTATGATGCGCTGAAAGCGGTCGAAATAAGGTGGAAATTGTGGTTGAGATTGTGGGTTGGTTCTCATGTAGAATAGAGAAACCCCACAAATGTATCACGAAAATTATTTTTCCAATCTTCCGCGTTTGCTTAAATAGTTAGTTTCTAAAGTGTGCAACTATACCAATCTACTGCACATTTTTCCATAAATGGTCTTAAAAGTTCAATTTTTCATTCTTTAATCCATTGATCTACATTTGAATTTTTACCAATAAATTTTTCAATCGTCAATTCTTTAGCTATTTTGCCAATATTCTTTTCTTCCGATTTTTCTTGGCTTTTTTCAAGCAATTTTTCTAGCAATTGTATTAATGGTTGTTCTGAAGCAGTCACAGTACCAGTGTGGGGGTTCTCTACACCACATGGAGAACCATCCACTATTCTAACCAACCCTGGCCGCTAACAGCGCCTCACTTTAACCCAACTCCCCATGCAAAATCCGCAATAGCATACATTCCTAACTTTGCAATAAACACACTCCAAAACCCGCAACAGAATACAATTCAACAGAATATATTCTAAATCATCCCCGCATATATCTCCCCAAAATTGCTTCGGTCAATTCTTTACTTAATTCATATTCCCTCCTTGCGACCAAGCAATCTTAATTTCCCCGGAAATTCGTAAGAAATTCATAAAATGCATATTCCCACCTACAACGGAGTATTAATCAGCTCCATCAACTACATGGAGCCGCATACATTTTTCCCAAAATTACTTCGGTTAATTTCCTACTTAAATTATATTTCCTTGCTTGCCCCCAAGCAATTCCAATTTCCCCCGAAAACCATTTCGGTTCATTTCCTCATTAAATCATACTTCTCGTCTGCGACCAAGCGAAAGCTAATTTTCCACGAAACAATCACAACGATCAAGACCCCTGATCATACTTGGCTATGCCAATTTCCCGGTAAACACGACCAACGAATCCAACTCAGCTTATACGGCGAGGATTCGCTGGAACTGAATTCTTATGCAAGCATGGCAACTCTTCTCGAAATTCCTCGGAAGTGGCAACGAGTTTATTTCTGCTATGACTCAACCGCCACGACGCGATGAATAAATTTCTTTCCATTCATTAGTCAGTCGTTGTCCAACCGCTATCGAGTGCTTTTTATTACCCGTTAGTGAGTCGAGATTCAACCGCCACCGAGGCCACACACAGACAGTCGAGTCACAATCCCGTTGCGTACAAGTGAGTCAAGTTTCATCCCCCCGTCGAGTGTGGTAGCTAATAAGACTTCAACAATATATCCCGGTCAAATGTAAATGCGTGTGAAGCGCGAATATAAAAATTAAAGAACGTCTGAACTCATATTAAGTGCTTACTGCAGATTTATAAATGGATTGTTAGTTACTTTGGGTGAACGTGCTTATTGCAAATTCATAAACGGATTGTTAGTTAATGTGGATGGACGCAGTTGAGAGGAGGTGATCCTAAACGTAAAATTTAAAGAACGTCTGAACTCATATTAAGTGCTTACTGCAGATTTATACATGGATTGTTAGTTACTTTGGGTAAACGCAGTTGAGAGAAGGTGATTCCAAACACAAAAGTTAAAGAACGCCCAATCAGATACGAAACTCATATTAAGTGCTTATTGCAAATTTGCAAATGGATTGTTAGTTTATTTGGCGGACGGTACTTGGAAAGAAAGTGATCCTAAACATAAAGAAATTAAAGAACATTTAATTATTCCTCCTACCTTCTCCTGTGTTTGGTGTTCCGTCAACGTAACTTCAGCGGCGGTTTCATTGAACTAGCGTCCGTGTTGACGCACAACAGAAACCCCACACCAGTACTTTCTTGTTTGCTACATTCTTCTAAATACAGGTCTTCAAATTTTAAATTTCCACCGTCATCCAGATACGTTTTGCGCAGTTCCTTAATTAGTACAATTCAAACTTTTCTTGTTTGCTGTCTTTTAGTTAACGTTTTTTTTTTTTTACCTTATCAAATGCTGCTGTTTTCATAATTTCCGGATGACATTCCACACCTCTATATTGTCCGGCGTGCCGATTGAGGTTACACATAGCACATTCGACTTCGGATCATTTACAGTTGAAAGTACCCTGAATGTAAATTACATTTTATCTTATCCAATGTGCGTTTCAACGAGAATGTTGTTTTATAAGATATTTCTTATATAGTGCAATCAATACCAGAAGCGTTTCTCTGTAATAACAAAGGATTTTATTATTTTATACAAAAAATACAATAGCTTAAATTAATTATTAATCCCAGCTGTAATAACAAAGAAACAACATTCAATATTATTATTCACACAGTTGTTTCTTGGTTCTATATGACATGTGCACTTCGTGGTTTACATCGCTAAATTCAATTATACATAGGATACTTTCCTTACATACGTTTATTGAATAATGTTACACACTAACAATACTATCAACATTTTTCAATATAGTCTCTCTACACACTTTTTCCACAGATTTGGAAACTTTAATGTCCCTTGTTCGTAGCAAGATATAGGGCGACTTGTTAGCCAATTGCGCACGTGCTCCTCGACTGCTCCATTACTTTTGAATTTTTTTTTCTCCAAGTGGTTCAAATAGTCACATGGCGACAATTCTGGGCTATAAGGGGAGTGTTCGAGGGTTTTCCAGCACATTTCTTCCAATGTATCCTTTGTCAAGGAGGCGGTGTGAGACCTGGCGTTGTCATGAAGAAGGATGACAATTGCGATCTAGGTCGCAACTTGTTGCTAAGCAAAAAAGGAAAATTACAATTTATATTAATATATAAACTAAAAATATTGTGACGCATATGACAGTCAGTACTGGAATATTCGGGAAAGTCCAAAACAAAGTACTGGAAAACTGGAGACTATGGATAATAGAACATTCAAGATTATGGAACGAACGGAAACGAAATACCGAATCATAATGTGGGGAACTGGTATAAATACGTCGCACACAACTCATGGGACAAGTATTCACAGAATATTCGAATAAAAATGGGAGATACTACGATTAGACCACAGGACAGGATGAAATATCTTGGGGTCATTTATACCCCAAAAATGAATTTCATCAAACATGTGACCCACATTCTCCAAAGGGGCCTCGGTCGGTCTAAGCAACTGCACAACATCTTGAAGTGGAGCAACAAAGTTCACACCAAAGTTAAGCTTCTCTGCTATAAGCAGCTAATCCGATCTGGAATATCGTACGCCTTTCCCATATGGTCCTGCATATCTTCGGCCCAAATGGAAAGACTTCGGGTTTTCGAAAGGAAACTCCTCAGAAGATGCACCAATTATTCTAGAAGGCCTGACGGTCGTCATTACCCCAACTCTCACCTATACGAAGGCGCCTCCATTACCCCTATCGACGAGTACTTGCTTCAATTAGCATATAAGTACCTCGAAAACATTCAGAACAGCGAGAACCTACTTGTACGGGACTCCTGCGTTCTTGACCCTTCTCTCTCTCTATCTCTTCGGATCAAACCCCCACAATTTCTTCTTCAGTACAAAACTGAAGAAAGCACCATTCCCAACAACATTCCCCTCTATAAAAGAGGATTCCTGGACCCATCCCATAGGGTCTACTATTAACAAACCACACACACGAACGCACAGTACAAGACGGCACAAACACAAACATACACACCGACCAAAGCGCAGATTATCAGACGCCAAAGACGTGATCTGCGTTCACTACCGCACCCAAGACCTACCGGTCTTGTACGATTTCTTTCCCACCATCCCTCTATAAAAGTAGTTAGAGAACACTCGGACTAACACTGTCCACACTATCCTTGGATACCCCCCCTTTTTTCTTCTCTTTTCAGATGCCGCGAGACCGAGCCCAACATCCTCACGGATGTGGGTGATTCTGGTTATCGCAAGATGACCAGAAGTCAGAGACAAGATGAAGAACACATATGTCCTGTCTCGCTAAATTCGGCCTTCTCGCCACAATTTTTTTTTTTTTTTTTTTTTTTTTTTTCATGGGACAAGTAGAAAGTAATAAGTCTCGAGTGAGAAGCAAGCGATAAGAAATGAGTAAGAAGTAATAAGTGTGGAAGCGATAAGTACGGAAGTGATAAATGAAGAAATCGTTAAGTGTACCGTAAAAAGTAACGGTTGTTATTAACGGACAAATAAAGTGTCACATTAATTCAAAATCGATTCAACGGCTCTCATTTATTCAAAATAATTAATCCAGCTAACCCTAAGCTCGCTACAATTGGTGTCAGAAGTGGGATTAATTATTGTTTAAGTGAATAAGTCTGTGAAAGTGTGTTGTGACTATGTCAGATCGACATTTGGAGGATCTTCGCGTTCCTGAGTTGAAGAAGGAACTAGAGGACCGGAATCTGGATAGCAGAGGACAGAAGCAAATTCTTCGATAGCGTCTACAAGCAGCAATAGAGGAATAAGGTATTGATGTTGACACATATGTTTTTGCGATTGTGCCAGACTGTCCGGATGAAGAAGAAACACCGAGTCAAGATGGTGCCAATGTAACGGAGAAGAGTTCGCCACAGTTGGGCATTTCGGAAATGCTCAGGATGATGATGATAAAATTGGACGCACAAGCTACAGATGTTAATGTTTGGCGGTATTTATGTTGTGCAACTTCGGCGGTGTCCGCCAATCACTGTCCGAAGTGACATCCACACCGGAACACCAATGGAGTGAAATCAATTGTCCAAAAAACAAACACTGAGGGTTATTTTATTTAAATATTGTATGTTTTTTTTTATTTTCGGCACGACCTAGTCGTTGGTAAATATGGTTCGTTGATTTTTACAGGTATCCTTATCATTATTACAGTATTAAACTTAGGCACAACCTTCGCATCCACTTGTATTTAGTTAGGCCGCTTTACAAATTTTAACACGAAGCCACTGATTGGCATGACCATTTTAAACACACTCGGTACAATTTCAATTTGCAAACGCCCAATTCTTTAAATCTCGTCTCGCGTATCACCTTCTCGTCGGGGTTCCCGGATTGCCTTCCTCGGTTGCATGCTCCATATCAACTAACTGTCGGCACACGCAGATATCCAGATTCCAAACTGGTATCTGTATCTGTACGGAAAAATTTCTCTATTCGATCTACTAACAGAATTCCGGTAATCTCTGTTAGCAGCATGCTATTTTATCCCAGGGGTAATTTTCTATTTTCCTGAAAGGAGAAAGTCATTGACGCATACATCCTTATATCATTATCACCATCCGTGGTGGTGATCAAAGTTCGGATCGACGGTTGTCGATCATGTGCCGCTTCTATTTGCATAGCACATCTGGCGCGCGGCCGAAAGATATACTGCAATTTGCATGGATGTATGGTTCATGGGTTTTGTTTGACTTTTGTCAATACACCCGAAATCCATTAGATCTTTCTAATGGGTGTGAAATACAAACAGACACCGTGGGATAGGAGTAGTTCCCTTGTAGGTTTTAAACCTCATACATTTTGAATTATCTTGTTGAGATAATTACGGTTGCTGTTTCTGTTGTTGGGTAATAGATTTGGTGGTTTTGTGGTAGACCACCCGCACGTGCGTCCGTTATTCGGAGAATTTGCTGGTGATAGCGAATCCTTGTAACATCGTGTAGATGTTCAGGATTTTCGATTGTGCAGTGTTGGAGTGCGGCGCATTTCAATCTTTATGAATAAGACGAATGAATGCTTTTACCTTTGTTTCAGGTATGCTACACTCGGCTTGTTGCTTGATATTGAAAGCTTTGGGACGTTCAGTTCCTTGCTTCTTTTTATATCGGTTCGCATTTTGCAGCCTCCTATGACCTTTGTTACAGGTATTGTAATGACTATTGGCCGCGTGTCTGTGGGCACGTGCGCTGCCTTATCAGGTAAGTAAGTTCTTTGAAGGTAGGAACCTTACCTGCGCGGAATTGTGCGTTCGTAGAACGCTACAAATGCAAAATTCGACACCATAAATCCAAAATTGGTCGCGCAAGCTACAGATGTTAATGCAAAGTTGGATGCCCAAAATTCAAAATTCGACGCACAAGCTGCAGATCTGAATGCAAAATTGGATGCTTAAACGCAGTGGATGAAATGTAATTTTCAACACTTTAAGGAAGAAATCCAGTCAGAAATTCGAAACGAAGTAGAAAATCTGGATCTAAAAGTCACCGAAGAAATAACGCGAATCGAAAAGAGACTAGAGTGTGTTGAGAGAAATGAGACGAGCAATCAACATGACTACAAAGATACAAAGATGCAACCGCCAACCTTCGATGGAACGGGACCCTTCTCCGTATTTATACGTCAGTTTGACGCCGCGGCCAATTATAATAAGTGGTCGGATGAGCAAAAGTCAACATCACTAATCTTGTCACTCTGCGGGGCGGCTGCAGAATTGCTACAAACCATACCAGCAGAGAAGCAAACAGATTTCCAAGCGGTAAGAGACGGCCTTGAAGCTAGGTATGGAGACAACCACATGCAGCAGGTCTACCGCATGCAACTGAGGAGCAGAACGCAGAAACCTGGAGAAAATCTTCAACAGTTGCAGGCAGACATTGAGCGATTGGCAAACTTGGCTTATACAAATATGACTAAGGAATTTCTGAACGAGGTAGCAATGGATGCATTTATAAACGCACTCCAAGATCGGGACTTACAACAGGCCGTTCGTTTAGCGGGAAAGAAGACGATTAATGAAATACTGGCGTTCGCATTGGCATATGAATCTGCTAAGAACGTTCCTGCCAAAGAATCGGGCATGTACAACGGAGAACCCCGAGACCTGTTATTAAGTGCTGGACATGCGGCGGAGTCGGCCACATCTCTGTTGACTGTAGGAAACGTCGACGAATGAATGAAACATCAAGTGAGAATTGTTGTTCATGGGCTTGTCATAAGAGGAGACTATCAACGGAACAATCTAAGGTGAAGAAGCACATTGTATCTGTCAGAGTACTAAATGCATCCGAAGAGCCGGTCGCAATAAGAAAAGGAGATTTAACCGCAGAATGTGCACCCGTATCAATGATAAGCTCAATTCAGCAAGGGAAGGTGCATAATAACTCTGATGCTCTATCAAGAAGACGATGTAAGCCAGATTTTAAACATTGTCACAAAACGGAAGAGAAAGAAGAGGCGTACGACCTGCGAAATGTACAAGTAAAAGTACTAGATGGGTGGACGAATGAGGCTATACGCGCAGCTCAACTTCAGGATGAAGATATGTCACTAATCCTGGAACACAAAGAAAAGAACGAGCGGCCAACTTGGAGCGATATTTCCGACAAGAGTGAAACATTTAAAGCATATTGGGCACAATGGAATTCCTTGCTGGTGGAAGATGGTATTCTTAAGCGTAAATGGGAAGCCGCGGACGGAAAATCCCATCGAATGCAGATTTTAGTCCCACCATCAAAAATGAAAGACGTTCTAACAGAAATGCACGACGGGGCCTCCGGTGGACATCTGGGAGCTAATAAAACACTTTCAAAATTACGATCTCGATTCTACTGGCTTCACATGAGAGATGACGTCGAGTCTTGGTGTAGGAAGTGCACAACTTGCACTGCGACCAAAGGACCAACAGCAAGACCAAGGAGCGCTATGAAGCAGTACAACGTGGGTGCCCCTTTCGAGCGAATTGCGATTGATATCTCAGGGCCATTCCCAAAAACAAACGACAACAACAAATACATGGTGGTTATCATGGATTACTTCAGCAAGTGGGTGGAAGTCCTTCCAATTCCAAACCAAGAAGCAACAGCCGTCATTGAGCAGCTTATCAATAATTGGATCAGCAGATATGGAGTCCCCTGTGAGCTTCATTCCGATCAGGGCCAAAACTTCGAATCACAGATATTTCAAGGCATCTGTGCGGCACTGGGCGTAAGGAAAACCAGGACCACACCCTTACATCCACAGTCAGACGGAATGGTCGAAAGGTTCAACCGAACAATGAAAGAGTATTTATCGAAGGTCGTTAGTGATCACCAACGAGATTGGGACAAATATGTACAAACCTTTCACGAGCTATAGATCGGCTAATCACGATACGAGGAGCCATTCTCTAGCAAGAATTATATTTGGACGGGAGATACGATTACCAGCCGATCTGCGATTCGGAATACCTCCAGACGCCATAGATAAGACCGAAGACTACGTAGCCGAATGGAGAAATCGCCTCGATGAGATTCATCATTTGGTTCGAAAGCAAATCAAGGTATCCAGTGACAGGATGAAAACAAGGTACGACGTTCGAGCCAACGCATCCGGATTTAATGCAGCCGATAGCGTATGGCTTTATAGCCCTCATCGGCAAAAGGGAAGGTCTCCGAAGTTACAGCAACATTGGGAAGGACCATATAAGATTCTCACAAGAATTAACGACGTTCTCTATAGGATTCAGCGAAGGCCGAACGCCAAAATGAAAGTGGTACATCGTGGCCGACTGGCGACTTTTGTTATCCCAGAAGACCAGTGAACTTAGTTCGGGACGAACTAATCTAGGCGGAGGGTAGTGTGACGCATATGACAGTCAGTACTGGAATATTCGGGAAAGTCCAAAACAAAGTACTGGAAAACTGGAGACTATGGATAATAGAACATTCAAGATTATGGAACGAACGGAAACGAAATACCGAATCATAATGTGGGGAACTGGTATAAATACGTCGCACACAACTCATGGGGACAAGTAGAAAGTAATAAGTCTCGAGTGAGAAGCAAGCGATAAGTAATGAGTAAGAAGTAATAAGTGTGGAAGCGATAAGTACGGAAGCGACAACTGAAGAAATCGTTAAGTGTGCGGTAAAAATTAACGGTTGTTATTAACGGACTAATAAAGTGTCACACTAATTCAAAATCGATTCACCGGCTCTTATTTATTCAAAATAATTAATCCAGCGAACCCTAAGCTCGCTACAATATAATTATATTAATACCTCGTATTATGTGGTTATCACTATTGGTGCATTCTTTACACCACCTGCCATTGGGCGTATGACACGCTAGGTGCCACGAAGTTATAAGAACGAATTTTCATTCGTTTCTCTTCTTCAACTTGCTTTTTTCTAGCTTCCAACTTTACTTTTAATTGTCGGTATTAAGGACAACCTCTAAAGTTAGCAGGATGGCCTGTATTCTTGTAGAGGAAGCAAGATAACTTATTCTTATCCGGAAGCTGTTCTTTCCCCAATTGGCATTGTGATCGTTTAGACACTTTCACATCTAAATTGCATATTGCAATTCGATGCCACATGGCCGAAGCGTTCACAGCGCATACATTACAATACATATTCTGACTTCTCTATTTTCTCCCAACTTATTGTTTGGTGGTTTAGATATTTAAGCCCATCAATTTTTCTGTCGGAACTTAGAGACACAACAAATAAAGGCAACTTGCGGTTGCGATTTCTAGGGCTTGCCGTGGAGAACGGTTTCATACCTATGAACCTTAGACTGTCGGTTTCAACTGTTTCCTCAGCTAATTCTAACGCAGCTCAGGCGAGTAGTTTAAAGGTGATTTGTTTTTCATGCCGATATTCCACAGATGAAATAAAAAAGGACAAATTATACCTACAATGAGATGAAATAATATACAAAATCCCCGTAAGGTGGTTTTAGTCTATTTAAAACAGTCAGCCGCGAACTCTCTTACAGAGAACACCAGTTTAATAGTGCGCCAGTTAAAAAGTGAAGTGACTACCTATTTAAAAAGTAAAAGTATTTCAAAAGAAATTTTTGACAACAGATAAAACTCCTAAGAATTCACAATCAAAACACAACAAGGACACATCAGGTAAAAAGCCCAAAATATGGCCCTAGGGCCAAGCCAGCATACCGGCAACAGGTTCCTAGAACTGGGAGAATGCTCACTCTCAGGCTCTGCAACCAACGTGCCAACAAAAAAGAAAAGACAATCCGGCAGCCCATTGTCTTTCGATTTCCCTACTTTGCCGAACAAAGTAATTTTAAACACACCTCGGTTTATTCAAATTCACCCAACCGATGCTTCAAGGCCACTAACATCTGTTAACGTCTTTGTGCTGAAAAGAATAATTGATTCTATTAGTACACAGTACGAAAGAATAACCCTGCTTAGGGATGGCTCCATACTAATTCTAGTCAAAGACCAAGATACAGCAGATAGATTCATCCAATCCAAACGATTCGAATCAATCTGTCCGGTCGACATAAGACTACACCCCAAACTAAACGTCTCTAAAGGAATGGTTTACGCCCCCTGTCTTATAAACGTCCCAGAACCTGATATAACATCAGAAATTAGTTCCCAAGGCATTGTTGATGTATTTAAATTCACCAAAATGTTGAATGGAGAAAGGAAGCCCACGGGCCTAATGCTATTTTCATTTGACCGTCTTCAACCACCAACAACAATCGAAATCGGCTGGTACAACACCAAGGTCGAGGAATACATTCCGAGACCTATGCGTTGCCGACAATGCCAATTACTAGGCCACACGGCAAAATGCAATGCATGCAATGCATGCAATCTTCCACCCCACCCTGAAACTGAATGCATAAGAACAATCTGTGGAAACTGTCACGGCCCCCACCCGGCATCTTCCTGTACATGCCCAAAATATATGCAATACCAACAAATTTTAATAATACAAACAAAAAATAAAACATCCCTATCCGACGCTAAACGCATATACAGAGAACAAAATCCCATACAAACAACAAATAATGATCTCTATTCGGAACAAATAAAGAAAACCACTTCCGCATTAAAAACACCAACTGGTGCCAATTCAGTCCCAACAAAACACATATAAGACCCAATACCCGCAAACAAAACTGCCACCAAAGAAACTCATATATTTCCCTCCACCTCCTACGCAACCTTAATTGAAATAGAAAAGAGAAAACACCCTATCGTACAACAAAACACAAAACGCTTCTCCCATACAAACTCAAACACACCCAAACAAACCGAAATACAGTCCAGCAGAAATGCAAAAATCCCGTTTAGACTCAACGGAAAATTTTCCTTTAACTGATCATGGAAAGATATGATCCTAATCTCTATCACCAACACATTGACTCCGCGGCACAGGGCGACTTTCACTCAAACCAATCCGAGCGGATTGGACAACTGAGTGAAACGAGCTGTGTGGCGCGGAGTCAGATAACCAACCACCGTTATATTGACTCCCCCAATTTGAACACCACAACAAACACTAACAACAACCCAAACGATCTTTTAATGCTTCAGTGGAACCTGAATGGGTTCCACAATAACTATCACGAACTACAGATCCTTATAAAGGAACTAAAACCAGCGATCATAGCATTGCAAGAAACTCACTTACCCAGTCCTCAAATGCTAAAGTGCCTCGGGAATATAAAGCCTACTTCAACAACCTCACAGGAAACAACTCCTCTAAACAAGGGTCCGGTATACTAATACATAGGGCCCTTAACCATAGACACCTCAACATTACTTCCCCTTTCTCGGTTACCGCAATCGAAGTTACAGGGAAATTAAGTTTAACTCTGATCTCAATTTACATCCCACCCAACCAACCCTTCAATCTAGCCTATCTGAATAGCATAACTCAAAACATGCACACTCCAATCCTCCTAGTGGGGGATTTCAATGCATGGAGTACAATATGGGGATCACGAACAACAAACAAAAGAGGTAAAATCGTTGAACAATTTTTGCTACAATCCCACTTGGCAATACTGAATAACGGCAAGCCAACCCACTTTTCCACACACAAAACCTTTACAAACGTAGACCTTTCCATAATATCAGCCCAACTTTCTCCCATAACTAACTGGGAAATATTAGACAATCTGCATGGAAGCGATCACTTCCCGATTAAAATCTCTGTCTCGACTGGCAACGGCAATAAGAAAAAGATCAAACTCCTCCCCAAGTTCCAATCTGACCGAGCCAATTGGGATAAATTTCAAACATTAACCACACAATTCCTTAGCTCCCATAGCGCAAAACCAAATATTAACCAAGAAGCAGCTATTATTACAAAAATGACTAGAGCGGCCGCCAACATGTCCATTCCGCAGACAACAAGAAGGTTCCATAAAACCGTTGTCCCATGGTGGAATACCGAACTGGCAAGATTACGGACCGAAAAACAATCAGCTTGGAAAATCTTCAAGCAACATCCAACGGACCAGCATCTAATAACAAATAAAAGGCTTAACGCCCAGTTTCGGAGAACTGCCAAAATTGAAAAGGCCAAATCATTTCAATCCTTCACGGCAAAATTAACGCCCAATTCCACCCCAAAAAAGATATGGTCTGATATAAAAACGCTCACAGGCAATTATAATCCCCCTGTCATTACGGCAATACATACCGGTACGAACACACTTACATGTCCTCAAAAAATAGCCGAATCCTGGGCAAATATAAAGTTTAATTTTCATCCAAACTTCCACGCAACAAAAAAACAAATGCAGGAACACCCAATGCGGATAACCACCCTAGGGAACTCCTATCACAATCCCATAGAAAGTCCCATAACGGGAATAGAATTTGAATCCAATTTGCATTCTGCAAAAGGAAAAACCCCGGGCTTCGACAGAATAGATTATGCTATGGTCAAAAACAGCCATCCGATCATGAAACAGCGTCTACTAGATCTATTTAACCACATTTATAAATCAGGCGTCATACCACAAACATGGAAAACATCCACTGTCATACCTATTTTCAAGTCCGATGGGGAAACCGACACAATCAATAGCTACCGCCCTATTTCCCTCCTCTCCTGCTTAGGCAAATTGTTAGAAAAACTTAAATCTGAGGTTAAATATCATTAAATACTTAGGATCAAAAAAGAGTTCTGTTCATACTAATACACTAACAAACATCACCAGAGCAATTATATTATCGAAAATAGATTACGGCCTACCAATATACGGGAAATGCAGCAAAACTAATCTACAACTAGTGAAATCCGCCTATCACGCAGCAGCTCGAATAAGTACAGGTGCATTCAGAACCACCCCAATAACAAACATTCTAGCAGAAAGTGGACTCCCGACGATTGAAAATCGAATGAAGTACCATTCAGCCAAGCTAGTTGTCAAACTTACCGCCACACCGGAGACACCTCCTTAGGAGGAAACGGCCCCAAAGGTACTTGTCGGCCGTAGGACAGGCAATATTACTTGCGGACCAATTCCGAATAAACATTAAACCGCAAAAATCAAGGACAGTTCACCCCCCATGGTCATTATCACCTAAGATATTCAACACCGATTTAAGCCTACTCCCGAAAAATAGAACAAACTGTGGCGGTTCTTGCGAACGCCACTACTTACCTGCCCATCTACCACCAGGTAACCCCTTTCCACAAGCGTCCTGTTTCAATAAAGCAAGTACTTACCTGCATTGGTTATACCAATAACCACCAAAAATCTGTGGAGCACAATGTCTGCTGATACGAAAAATACATCAGCAACAACAGACATTTCCTACAAGGGCATAGTTGTGCGAAACGCACCATGTACTCCAAAGGCAAATCCGGTTGCATATGCAGCAATCAACACTGCCCAAAAGTACCAAAGAAATGCCCCTAAAATACAACTCGGTACAACATTACGTAGCCGACGTAAATCCTTAGCGCTGTCCAAGCACACAAGGGGAAAGAATTTTTCCCATACACGTGCATGGCGATTCATATAAGAAGACGCCAGCAACGCGCGCCCGATCATCATGAATGTTCCACACAGTGCTGGTCGGATAAACATATCCTATTATGGAAATGTGATGTACACGATCAGCAATAATGCTTTACACAGTCGCTGATCGTGTAAACATTTTAACCCTTTTCAGGATGACGCCCCAGCTGCGAAGATTGTTTATTTTTATTTAATTTCATGTTTATGGTTCGCATGCTGGGCGAGACACGCGATGGGCAACCAAAGGGGATCATCGTGTGTGTGCGTTTCAACCCTTTTTGGTGGTACACCAATTCGAAAAGGAAAATTACCAAATATGGTCATCGAGGCGATGGATGGAATTTTGGTATTCTGTCGCTTCGGTGGCGATACTTAATCGCGTCTTGGATTCCGTGAGGGCAAGTCGTGCCCTCACGTTAATTAATAAGCAAGCAGTTAGCTAGCGACCACGAGAGCAATTCGATTCCTTTTGAGGGTGTTATTCTTTATACAGTGCCAATTGTACACAGCGAATCTAATTACCGCGTTAGTGAAAAGAAAAAGATACTCGCTACAATTTAAACGATTAAACTGGTGCCACCCCAGAGCCGTGGTTCTTTATACAGTGCCAATTGTACACAGCGAATCTAATTACCGCGTTAGTGAAAAGAAAAAGATACTCGCTACAATTTAAACGATTAAACTGGTGCCACCCCAGAGCCGTGGTTCTTTATACAGTGCCAATTGTACACAGCGAATCTAATTACCGCGTTAGTGAAAAGAAAAAGATACTCGCTACAATTTAAACGATTAAACTGGTGCTACCCCAGAGCC
This sequence comes from Microdon myrmicae, assembly GCA_963931805.1. Classification (NCBI taxonomy): domain Eukaryota; kingdom Metazoa; phylum Arthropoda; class Insecta; order Diptera; family Syrphidae; genus Microdon; species Microdon myrmicae. Next base: position 123,765,112 of record OZ007502.1, on the reverse strand, counting down.
GTGGTTCTTTATACAGTGTCACTTATACACAGCGAATCTAATTACTGCGTTAGTGAAAAGAAAAATATACTCGCTGCGATTTAAACGAAAACTGGTGCTACCTCAGTGCTATAGTTTTCTCACCCGGTGAATCGTGTACGGTTCCAATTGTTTGAGACTCAAAACTTAAAACTCAAAACTTAATATTCAAAACTTAAAGTAAGTTTCATGTATAATAAAATAAATTTTATTCGTGCTGTTTAACCTTAAGAATAACTACGAATCGAAATTTTATGTTAATTATAAATTACTTTGCAGACTCAAAACTTAATATTCAAAACTTAAAGTAAGTTTCATGTATAATAAAATAAATTTTATTTGTGCTGTTTAACCTTAAGAATAACTACGAGTCGAAATTTTATGTTTAATATAAATTACTTTGCAGACTCAAAACTTAAAGTAAGTTTCATGTATAATAAAATAAATTTTATTCGTGCTGTTTAACCTTAAGAATAACTACGAATCGAAATTTTATGTTTAATATAAATTATATTGCAGACGCAAAACTTAATATTCAAAACTTAAAGTAAGTTTCATGTATAATAAAATAAATTTTATTCGTGCTGTTTAACCTTAAGAATAACTACGAATCGAAATTTTATGTTTAATATAAATTATATTGCAGACGCAAAACTTAATATTCAAAACTTAAAGTAAGTTTCATGTATAATAAAATAAATTTTATTCGTGCTGTTTAACCTTAAGAATAACTACGAATCGAAATTTTATGTTTAATATAAATTATATTGCAGACTCAAAACTTAATATTCAAAACTTAAAGTAAGTTTCATGTATAATAAAATAAATTTTATTTGTGCTGTTTAACCTTAAGAATAACTACGAGTCGAAATTTTATGTTTAATATAAATTATATTGCAGACTCAAAACTTAATATTCAAAACTTAAAGTAAGTTTCATGTATAATAAAATAAATTTTATTTGTGCTGTTTAACCTTAAGAATAACTACGAGTCGAAATTTTATGTTTAATATAAATTATATTGCAGACTCAAAACTTAATATTCAAAACTTAAAGTAAGTTTCATGTATAATAAAATAAATTTTATTTGTGCTGTTTAACCTTAAGAATAACTACGAGTCGAAATTTTATGTTTAATATAAATTACTTTGCAGACTCAAAACTTAATATTCAAAACTTAAATTAAGTTTCATGTATAATAAAATAAATTTTATTCGTGCTGTTTAACCTTAAGAATAACTACGAATCGAAATTGTATGTTTAATATAAATTATATTGCAGACGCAAAACTTAATATTCAAAACTTAAAGTAAGTTTCATGTATAATAAAATAAATTTTATTTGTGCTGTTTAACCTTAAGAATAACTACGAGTCGAAATTTTATGTTTAAATTATATTGCAGACTCAAAACTTAATATTCAAAACTTAAGTGAGTTTCGTTTATAAGAAATAAGTTTTACATAAAATAAAGATACTAAACAAGGAGACAGATTGTTTTCCTTGAACAAGCAGCAGACGGAAGAGGTAGAGTTTGGGACGTCTTGGTGAACCTGGGTCGGGACGGCACCCTACCAAGACCAAAATACCCAAAAAACCACCTAGAATACCAACAACATTATCGACATATCAAAAACCAACACCGCCAATGGAACCTACTTTTCACCGACGGATCCAAAACAAAGGACGGCACATCATTTGCGATAGTCAATAGCGCAAAAATAGTAATCAGAAAGGGGCTTATACTCGAATTCTGTTCCATATTTTCGTCGGAAGCAACCGCTGTACTGGAAGCAATTAAGTTAGTAAAAAAGGACAAGACACTTATTTGTACAGACAGCCTATCAACCAACCAAGCAATAAGGTACCCAAAGAATGGAAACCGAATCATTCACTTGATCCAGCATAGTTTATTCTATAAACAAAACAAAATAAAGCTTCTCTGGGTGCCAAGCCATGGTGGGACAGCAGGCAACGAAGCAGCAGATGCTGCTGCAAAACTGGCCATCAAGGAACCCCTAATAACCTTTTTCGTTGAAAACAGCAAGGACTTACATAGATACTTTAATAGTGAGCTCCACAATTTAGAACAAAAGGACTGGGCAGACTACAGGCATATGTATGCAGTAGTAAACCCCAGAAGAGAACCCATCACATATCCACAAACAGCCGGAAAAATAAAATCAGGTGCTTCCTCCGGCTGCGCCTTGGGCACACATTTATCACCAACCAACATCTCATCAACAGGAGTAATCCCCCTACCTGCCACATCTGTACATCCAACTCCAACCTATCCTTCAAACATATACTATTTGAATGTGCAGGGGTAAAAGACCTTGTACACCAACATTACAACGACGACATCATCATCATATCCCAACAAACTACTAACCTTAGTTAAGGTACAAAATCTAGTGTAAACGATATTTAATAATTATATTCTAGCCGAAGGCCTTAGTCGCTAGTACTATTAGTCTTAAGTTACCATGTAATTTACTTGCATTGTAATAAATAATAATAATAATAATAATAATAAAACACTTCTTATGGTTAAAAAAGAAAGCAACTACTCAATAGAAACCCCATGGAGATGCCGGGGATCGAACCCGGGGCCTTTCACATGCAAAGCGAACGCTCTACCACTGAGCTACATCCCCTGTAGATAACCCTACAGCAGAATTTATCTACACCAATCTGGTAGTTATTAGTAATACTAAAAAAATTGTATACAACATATATTACAAAATAAATAAATCAATCAGCGAAATAAAATAAATATATCAATGTATTTTCAAAATAAAATAAATCTCTACAACATAACTAAGATTCTCCAATGTTTACACCTGGCAAGCGTTAATAACGATCACTTGATAAGCTACATTAAAGCCGCAAAACCCCCGTTAGTAAGACACGTAGCACACTTACCTACCGATTAATTGCCTGAACGAAAACTTGAATCAGCCTCTGTATGTGGTAATATAATCAACCAAATGCTCTGCACCCAAACGTTGGTATTGTCACATAAAAGGTCATAGAGGAACTGTGTTTTTACATTGAAGGTTGCTGGAATATTTAAATTTTCAATTCCCTATTGAAGGAACAACTCAAAAATTACATGAAGTTTTGAAAGGTCACGACAAATCGCGAGCTTACTATAAAACAAATAAAACATTTGTTCGGAGCGAAAGTTTGCTAGCTGATACGCTTCATTAACAGGTACAAGCCAATGACCTGATTTTTTGTAAGTTCAACCTGGTTGTAGATCATGAAGTTTTCAGTATTACTGTAGATTGATAGTGATTAAGTAAAACAAATTAATATATATCTGACATACGTAAAACTCTGGATTTATTGTAGAAAAGGAATAATGCCAATTTCAAAGCAACTTTGCATGTTGGATCTATCCGTAACCAGTTTTAAATTCCTCATAGTCAAGGATGACTAATTTTCCAGTCAATTGATTCGTCTGAATGAGAAGCTTTCATGTCAATCTTTTGATCAGTCTGAGGTTGATAAGACCGAAATATATATCACCGAAAAAATGTAAATAAATGGAGGCGAGTATCGATGAAGATAATTAACATTTACGAGTACACTGAACTGTGGTACATATTAAATGGGCGACACTGCAATCAGTAATTATTGTTAATTCGTCTATGTAGTTGTCATGATAAATTATTGGAATGGGTAGTGGCGATCATAAAGCGATTGTTAATAACACGCTTTTATAGAACTCAAACTACCCAAATTATCCTCCCCAAAATGGATATCATTTTCACATTGGCTCCAAATTGTAGCGGGCGGTACATAATCCTATGCAAACGCTCATATTCGAGAATCTAAGATCTTCGGTGTACGAGATGATGAGATTGGATTCTTATGAAACTCGTTTACTGTAAAGGCATCCAATGAGAATCGTCGAAACTTTAAACGTTGTTCCCCTTTTTTTTATTTTGTACAGTTAAAGCTAAATTTGGAAAGAGTAGGCGTTCAAAAAACAAACGCGTATTATGTGCTTTTTTTTTGTCAAAATGAGCTCATAATTTGGAAGATCATGCAGAAGTCAATCGTATTCAAGCGGCTCGTATCTTAGAGACTATCACTACTTTACGCGATAGTGTGGCTGATTAACCAAACACATTGATTCGTTATCACGCTCAGTAATTGAACTTTACTGATAAAGATTTTAGTGAAGAATTTCAAATCAAAGTCGAGGTGATAAATTGCAATGTCGCCAGTAAGTTTAATGTATACTTGAGGTGGCTCCGGTGAATGGTAATTTTTGGGCATCTGCGCATGTCAAAGGGTCACTGTATGATGTGGTTTTTGGACTGGCGGCATCATCAGTTCATGCTTCTTCGAAAATAATGCCGAAGAGGAGTTACCGTAAACGGTGAATGAGACCGCGGGACGAAAAGAGAGTTTTGTGCCCGAAATTGGATAGTATTGATGTGAACGATAGGTGTTTTAAACAGGACTGTGCCACTTTGTCCCGAACGAAATGATGAGTGTTCGACGAGAGAAGTTAGTTGAACGCACTGTTTCCCAAACAAAACAGTGATTGCGTTTTGACTCCATTAGACTTTAGTATAACACGGAAAGTGTCAGTGTCAGTAAAAAAAGCGAAAGA